>VZSF01009052.1:109182-154182 GCA_013398295.1 Chionis minor | reverse complement strand
TGCACCCCGCTGAAGCTTCTGAAATTTTTGTCAGAAAAAACAGTAGAATGGTTTCGTAAGGGGGGAACCTTTCAGAGTACAGATTTTAATTACAGAAGGGCTTCCTATAAGGTGTCATTAGAAGATGCCAGGCCTTGGGGGTGGCTGGTGGGTTCGTTCTTCCATCGGCTGTGCAGACCCCACAGCTGTGTGCGCTGAGGGAGGACGGGCAGAAGCGGCGACTGCCACCCGGGCGGCTCTTGAGGACGGATTATTTGCCGTCCCGCATCCCGCCTGCCTGGCTGGGGTGGGTTCACGTCCATTCCGCCCCCACTGAGACAGCCCGAAACTCGCCTCAGGGAGAGCTGGTGGGGCTGAGGTTCACTAAACAGCGTTGGGAGCAGTGTTTGAACGTGAACCTGGTTCTCTTCTGTTAATTCACGGAATTAAGTTAACGCTGCAGCTCGGTTTCTTGTATTTCACTTGCCATGAGAAATAATTTTCTGCTGAAAATCCAAGTGAAAAATAATCCCTATCAAGAATGCAGTACACAACTGAGGGAGTAAAAATCCTTATAATTCATGGATGTGTTTATTCACTTTTGGCCTTGGGAACAAACATCATGAAACAGGATTGCAGATCTTACCGCGTAGACATATTTGGGTTGCTAATTATAGATAGATGTAAAACAGTAATTCTTTTCAAAACTTTTCAGCAGTTAACTCAAAATGTGGTAACAACTTATCCGGCAGGGTTTTTTGGGGCTTGAACATTTATTGCTTTAGCGTAGCTGTACTAGCACCAAGTTAACAAAAAGCAGAGTAAAACATACTAACAGCATGTTTTATACTTTCCGGCATAAAGGTACTCTATGTGGTGAAGTAAGATAAATACAGTTCTGCATGCAAATAGGTGCAGACCTAATGCAGTGAGGAATTAGAAGGCAGTAACAGAAAGGAAATGAAGAGTTTATTGTTTTTATAGCTCTAATATCCATTAAAAGTTAGTAACACAGCAGGTGACAGTTTGGGTAAGTGTAAAGTGAATGTTTTGAAATAAATAGCAGTTGGGTGACCTGGGATGTCAGGGCTCGAGACAAGGGTGTGTGTTTGTCAATATATCCTACATGTTTTACAGACTCCTCAGGGAACAGGGGAAGATACAATTTCACCTTTTCTGTGCCAAAACATTTTAATTATATCTTCTTCCAAGTACAGCGGTTCAGTGACCAAGGAGCTGACATTGATGCATGTGTTGATAAAGCTGCAAACATTCAAAATGAGATTAACAAAGATTTTGAGGAAAGGGTGACAGCTAATTTTGCACAGTATTCTGCATCTAATTCAGGTCAGTGTAATGATAGAATATTTTATAACTGTTGTGTCATCCAGGGGGACTTTTATGATGCTTTGTGTTTTCGAGGATTTGTGTATATGAAAGTATAGTTCTTAATGCGTCATTCAAACAGGTTATAACTTTTTTATTGAATGTCTGTTGGTTGTAGCCATAAATGGGAATAAACTTCAGCATTTAGAAGCGATTTTATATATCCATCAGCATTCATCACGGTAATAGGTTCCTTTTGTCTAATTCACCTTGGAAGTATTGACTTCAGATGTGAACCAAAACTACCGTGCTTGTTTTGCAGTGTCACTTAATATTTGCAAAAAGCTCGGATGGGAAGTTATATTAAGTGTATTTAAATAATCAAACTGTAGTTTCTTTGTGTTGTGTGAGACCTTTTGAGAACATCTCAATGTATTTCTGCTCTATTCTCCTCCTTGTTTGAAGGCAACTGACATTCTTCTTTCACTTTTCTTTTTGTTTGTGAAATTTTCTCCTTTTTTTTATCCACTCACTTCTCCATCTGCTTTCACTTTTGTTTGCCTGGGCCGTCTCTCATCCCAACTTGATAATGAGGAATGCGGTGTGACCCTGACCTCTATCAGCCCATGCATGACCTTCTGACTCCCCCACATAACCTTTGACCTTCTCTTTGACAGCTTGATTAATTACCCTGTGTTATGATTTATGAGTAAGTGCTATGTAAAAATAATAGACAACAGGTGGTCCTCTAAAAACTTTTTGTGGCATGTTTTCTTTTCCTGCCTAACTTGATGAGCTATTTTAAGTTGGGAACTTAGTGGGACAATGTGTGTTTGGCAGTAGCGCGGCATTTTTGCACACTTGGACACGGTGCTGGAATTCAGGGAGCCGAGGTGTAGCCGGGGTGGAAATATTGCAAAGTATTCGCAGGGCACAGTTGCCAAAATGTACATGGGGTGGAAACAGAAAGCGGAGTCAACTGACATTTCGGGCGTTTCAGTCTCAGGTCACGTCTTGAGAAAATTGCTCAAATAATGGAGGGGGCATTTTTCAAGCTGGGCTGCATCTCCAACAGCTATGTTTACTTTAACGCTTCACTAGTGACTTCTGATTGGTTGTCATGACCTCATCCCGCTGTTGCACCTACGACGTCGCAACAGTGACATAGATGGACCCTTTCCGTGGAAAGGATGGGAAATGAACAGAACACGCATCTATCAGAAAGATGAATGGACGTGGCTGCGTCCGTGTGAACCATGGGCAGGTTTAAGGGCTGGGCGCTTGGGGTTGCGTTTCCCCCAGGAATTAACACCGGTCTCGTTGCCAGCAATCTAAATAGAAACCTGAACTTGAAAATTCACGTTGGTAAAGCTTAGGAAAATTATCTCTTTCAGACCGTCGCGCGCAGTCCAGAAAGGTAGTTGCCTAGGTCAAAAGATTTCTCTCCAGCCCTGACCTCTCTGGTCACATATGGTGTCCCATCTTGGTGGATTAATATGCAGAGCTGAATGCTTTCAGCTCATTATTCATGTGGCCAGGCAGAGGAGATTTCAAAAGATTTGGAATTTACCTCAGATACTGTGGGGTTCTTTTTTTTTTTTTTCTTTTTTTTTTTTTTAACTTTGCTCTTGCTGTCTGAGGCAGTAATTTTGGTATTCCTTCTGTTTTGAACATCTCTCTTGAACTTCCAGTAAGAGGCAGAAAGTACTGCTCCATCTCTGGCTCGTGTCTAACAGTGGAAAAGGCCCTTCTGCGTTGTTCTGGCTTTGTAGTAAAGGTACTGTAACCGAGATTCCTGATCCTTTCCAACGCTCTACTTTGTCAGCCTGCTTTTCCTTTCGTCATCGCTTGCTGGCTCAGTCATGAGTATTAATTGTGTTTTATCTATAAACCTGAAAGTGGAGTTTGCGCGCTGTCCTCCTCCTCCAGAAGCAGTTACCTGGAGGGTGCCAGTGGTTAGCATAGGTTACGTTTTACCTACCTTGAAGCGTTAGAATTTGCATGAAATAGCTGTCAATTGGGTGTTTTAGTCTGAAAGAGAAGCAGTGACTGTATCCACGGAATTCGTAGATTCGCTGAGCCTCTCCTGATTATTGTGTCTCATCGCGGATGCGCTAATGGGGGATGCAGGCAGACCTTGGCTTCTGTGCAACATCTGCATTCTCTCAGACATGTGGCAGGGCGCGGGGCTTGGCTTCTGGCTGTCACCTAATGATGGATTGGAGCGGGGGGGGGGCAGGGGGAAGTTGTACCAAAGTTTAGCTTTTTACCGTGAAAAAAACCTCACACTTTAGGAAGCGGTTTCTCTCTCTGTGTGCACTTGGACACACAGAAGAGAACTACTACTCTCCTATTCCCTGTGTTGAAAACATACCTAATGTTTTACTGATGGTGGCAAGCCTGAAAAACTTCCCTGGGTGGTGGTCCTTACTTACATCATAGGTCGCTGTGTTTTAGTAACGCTGTAAGGTCATCATAGCTGAAACCGGTATTTTTAATGACATTGTAAGGTATATGCTTCTGAACATGACTTTCATTTTAAAAGGCATTTTTAAACAATGTGATTTTGTCTTTGCTAAACAGTCGTGTCAAACACGGCATATCTTGACTGTTATTAAAGTTTGCCAACAGCCTTTTTTTAGATGTTAGTAGTTTTGTGTGCCCAGTTTTACATCGACTTGCACTCCGCTCAACCCCGCTGCGTCAGTGAGGAGTTCCAGGTTAATTTTCTGATTGCACTGAAGTTTAATGGTGCAGCTATGCTGATGCGAAATACATTTTTTAAGACTTGATTGAACTTAAAAGCCACATAGTTTACATAGATTTTATTTGGAGCTGAGTTATTCACGTTTAGTAGGAAACGCTTGGGCTGAGGCTGAATGAGAGAAGTTGTAATTGGGTACAATTTTGCCAGTCATTTTGTTTTTCCGTGTTGCTTTATACATGTTCCTATCAAATCTTCTTTCTGGTGCCGTTGTTTACGTCTTGCAATTTAGGATGCAGAATGACAAGGGAAGGGTGAATGCGCTACATCATGTAAGCGAAACGATCTGAAAAGAGATTAATTTCCTAAGAGAAAGTCTTACGAATGGCAAGTTTTTTCTCAATTATGGGAAAAGCTATCTCAGTTATTACTTAATTGTTTTAATTGTACTGATAGGAAAGGCCTGCTGTCTGGGAGAAATTAAAGAAAAAAGTGCAAAGGGAGACATGTTACACTGCTTAAAATGTAATTGATAAAAATCCTTTAATTGATCTGTGAAACAGTGAGTTTAAAAATGGAATCATATTTCATCTGCTGATGTCTATGTGAAGAATTGACATTGTGTCCTCATAAAATCGGACAAATGAGTCATGTAATTTTCAGTTACATAATCAATAACTTAGACAAATTCTACTTCTTTGATGATTTATGTGTCTGTTTTGTGGTCAGCTCGAAGTGGACACGGAGTTTCAAATCCCTGTACGACTTGGGGGCCTGCGATAGCGACGTGGATCGTGTGTTGGGCACCGCAGGGAGAGGGACGGGCACCGATGGCAGAAGGTCCCTGCTCCAGCGAGGGGGTCGGGGCAGCCCCGGGACCACCGACCTGCCACCACAGCTGTGTCCAGCCCTGCGCCTCGGGAGCTCTAAACCCTCCCCTCGCCTGCGGTGTGTCCCTCGGTACTGTTTGAGAGGGACCTTCTCCCCGGCCACAGATTTCGGGGCTTTGCGTTTTCCGGGTTGGAAATTTTGCACGTTAGGTAGGACAGAGCGTTAACGTGCCCAGCGGTGGCCAGGGTAGGTGTTCCACTTTTGCCTCCCCTGATTTTCCCATCTCCGTGGCCCTTCCCCCTTCAGTTACGCATTTTAATTTCCTTTTAATTTTTTTTCCTCCCGCCGTTTGTTTGCGTTTTGCCCCGTCGGGTTCGCTCGGCGGGGCGGGCAGGGGAGCAGGGTGACAGGAGACCACTTACTCAGGGCGCCGCGCCGAGCCCGGAGGCAATGTTCCCTTTGGCCTGCGGTGACCTTTTTTTGACTACGTCCCTCACGCCAGAGACAGTGTCCTGAATGCCTCTATTTCACCCTGTTTAGCAGAGTGCAACCGTGCCCTTTAACTTGGTTTTTGGTGGGAGGAGAAGCTGCGGCAGACGTCTGAGCAGGGCACAAGGATGAGGGGTAGGAACCGCCTTCAGATGCGATTTTGATAACTAGTCGAGTGTGTCCAACTGTAGAAAATCACCGAGTGACAATCTGTCTACCTGACAGTGGCCACAATGCGCTACAAGGTTTGTGAATGGCTCTACAGATTAGAATAAAGCGAGCCCAAATAAAGTATCTTTTGTCGGCGTGGACTTGGTTTGCTCTGGCCAGCTAGGTACGGGGACCTCTTTGATCCTCCTGCCCAGCCCAAAGCGAAGCACCGAGTGAAAAGCTGGGATAAAGCTGTTGAGCTAGATAATTAATATAGACGTCTCCAAAAAGTCGGTCTCTATTAAAATTTACTTTTAAAGGAGAGCTTGGTTTTGACTGGGAACCCACGGTAACTTTAAGGACTCATCTGTTAAATGCACGTGCTCCTCTTTTTCTCCCTGCGTTTGCAATTATATCTTCCACGAATATTACAATTCTTGTGTGATTTGCCATCATTTAAAAATCATAATAAAATGATTGGCTGATTTACTCAAGATTTATTTCTCATTCATAAATTCATGTATTTTTCAACCAGCCTCATTTTCTGAGGCACAAAAATGCAGCTGGTATGCTCAAAAGCATCCCGAGGGTCACGAATTTTCTCTGGGTTTGTTGAATACAGGACATAATCCCAGTGAAGTTTTGGAGCAGATTTAAAGATACACTTAAAAGTCATCCCCACAGCAAAAGAGTTGACTTTTAAGCAGTACCACTGAATCAGTTTTGGTATTGATTCATTGTTAGGGCCGCCGTTGGCTTCTGCATGGCATGCTTATTGTCAGCTAGACAAAAGGGTTTACTATTTTAAACCATGGTGAATAATTTTCACATGCTTTCTTTAATATATATATGCATATTTATATCTATGGAATCCCTCCATCCTTTTTTTTTTAAAAGTTTGTATTGCCTGGGTATAAAGCTTTTTATTCATCATCATGTAGAGTTCTTAAAATAATATTTTCCTTTTAGTTCTCATACTGTTTTCTGGAAAAGTTGTATGAAGTGCTTATGAATAAAACAACGTATTAGGTTATTTTAAAGGTAAAACAGGCAACTTTTCTGGCGCTGAGGGATGTGTATGAGTGTAAGTGCACACACAGACACATATTCACACATCAATATCCCTTTAATGACAGAAAAGAAACAGCGTACGCTTAAAATACCCTTCTATGAATTATGTTGTGTGAACTTACTGAAATAAACATAAAAGTTTTTAAGAGCATTAAATAAACGCAAAGTATTTTCAAGCATTAAATCTCCCTTTTCATATTTCTTCTTTTTGTGTGTGTGTGTGTGTCTCTCTCTTCTAAAACAGGAAGGCTATGGAGTAATAGTACTGAATCCCAATGAGAACTATATTGAAGTGGAGAAGACAAAAGCCCAAGTACAGCTGTCTTCTGATAGCTCAGATGAACCTGCAGAAAAGAGGGAAAGAAAAGATAAAATCCAGAAAGAAACAAAGAAGCGACGTGACTTCTACGAAAAGTATCGAAATCCACAAAAGGAAAAAGAAACTATGCAGATGTATATTAGAGTAAGTTTCTTCTGGGTTTTTTTGCCCTTCTTGAATGCGGTACAGATATGTTTACTGTCCGTATTGGCTAGTAAACAACGGGCTTTTTTAAAAACAAACACATTACTAAGATGGCATTCAAGAGTTCACGTGGAGTTCTTGGCTCTTTATTCTATTGATATTTTTTGTCACTTATCGAATGTGAAGTTTTGGAAGAGTTGCAAAACATCCCTTTCTAATTTCAAAGGGGAACTTCAAATAAACCCCAGAGGAACTCACTGGTGATATCAAGAAAGAGAAAGATTTAAGGAAGACTTTGTAAAAACAGTTTTATAAACAGAGGTGTACATGAGAAACACTTTCTAGTGCAGCTTAGGCAAAATATTAGCTTCACATGTCATGCATGCATTTATTGTATTATGTTGTCTTATGTTGGGGAGGCAGTAGTTATAGCCTGATAGGTTTTTAACATATTACCTGCTGAATTAATAATGTATTGTGGAAAATACCAGTGTTCATCTTGTGTGGTAGCAGATTTACCCTATAATGTATTGTTTTCATATGAGCAGCCATCCATTGTGTTTGAGCTGAACTTCAGACGGCAGATAAAGGAGGAGAGTTATTAATATCTTAATAAATATTTAAGCTAGAATAGTTTGAGAATGGTGTAATGAGGAAACTCTGTCCTTTGCTCTTTTCTTACTCAGTGAACCTTTGCACTTTGTAATGCTACCAGCATGGGATCGTTATAACAGTGCTACCCGAGGATTTCTAATTCTGCAGGGGGCACAAACAATATTATTTGCACTTTGACACATTCTGCTTCATATACATACTATGCATTATACATTCGAGACTGAGTCATGCAATTTCCAAAGCCCTTATTATGAAAGTTAGCATTTTCATTCAGCAGTAAAACATGTCAAAATGCCACAGTATAGTTAAAACAGTAAAAACATGTATGCCTTTCTGGTGCGAAACAGAAAAATCCAGCAAAAGGCCTGTTAGAATCGTCTTAAATTTGAACATGTTTCTGTCGGTTGTGGTTTAGCGTAGCGTTGTGTGTAGGAGAAGTACAGCTGTACCGGCCAGTCAACAGGGTTTGTAACTTGGACGCGAGATCATAACCAATACCATAAACATTACGGTGCCTTTTGAGAAATGTCTCGCTGCTGAATATGGGAGACAAAAGGATGCATATACATATTCGAAGTCGCCAACAGGGCCCTGCTTTTTTTCTAGCACTGCTTTTTTACGAGGGGATGCCATGCTCCCCGCCAGCCAGACCCTGCTCCTTCATCGGGGCCACCAGGCTTGGCCCAAGGTGGACGAAGTCGCTGTATTGTCCAGTGTCCCCTTGTTGAAAGCAAGCCATTTTTTGGGTACCTTTTCAGCAGTTCCACCTTCTTGTGGCTCTTTTGCTTGATGAGGCATGAAATTTGGCTTGGGGAGGCTTGACCCCCAAAACATAACACGCATGACTCCATCCCAATTTCTGTTTTGCGCAGATCTGTGCCTCGCATATGGCTGATGATGTTGCCTTTATTTGGTTTCCTTCAAAGCACGGGGAGAAGTAGCATAAGTTCTAGTGAAAGTGCGGGTGGTGGTCTCCTGTCCTGGGCGAATTGACTGAAATCGAGATTCCTGATGCAGTTGGTGGTTTATTCTGGAAGAGGTCTTTGGGTTATTTTCTTTATAAGATTCTAGTACAGAGGGTTTTTTCAACAGAGTGAAAAATGTCCCTGCTTTGGTGTGCAGCAGGAAAAATTACTGCAATGCACTTGCCTATCGGTTTCTGAAACAAGCCTGGACCGCCAGCAGGGTGCCATCTTCTTGTTGGGCAGAACTGCTGACTCTGTCGGTGGTGGCAGGAGGAGCCGTGAACGTAGGGAGCTCCGCTCCACCTCCCCGTCCACAGAAACGGTTGGTTGTTGGGTCTGCCCAGGCATCGCGCAACGCAGACAAAACAGTGCCATGTGGTATTGGCAAGGTAAAGAAATAAAATTGCCTCCGGGGCTTGGATCTGTGGGATTACACGTGCTGCAGGAATTGCCTTTCCTTTGCGCCCTGGGACTTTCTTCCAGGCTTACGGCAACCCCCGGCTGCTGCGGGGCACGGCGTTGGAGCTGGTTTGGGGTAATCTCAAAGGGCAATTTAGACATGACCTTCCCTTACCGTGTAGCGTAGCATACATTTGACTCACTGGGCTCTTGAAATAAAACACATTGTCACTCCACAGAAGTATTTAAGGATGGTGTATGCTTCGTAACAATCTTGTCGAAGAATTTTGAAAAACCTTAGTAAGACTTACGTCATCTTTGCCGAGCCCGGTGCAGAGAGACTAGCTGAAAAATATCCTCCCAAGAAGGCACCAACTGCATCGAGCGTTGAATGAAAATTTGTTTGTGTCAAATATGCTGGAGAAATGGTTTCAGACCGTTAAGTAGTAGGAGTAAATAGCCCCGGTTATGTTCTTGTAGGGTCATTGGGATGTGTTGTGGTCCAATGAGGAAATGGCATGTAAACTAATTAAAGCTGTCTGGATGGTGCTCCCACTTGTGCGGTTAGATTTTCCAAGAACTGGAAAAATGGAACTCTTCCATGATTAAATTTCTTTAAGTATTTTCTTTATTTGTATAGAAAAAAACCAAATAGCCGGGACACTCAAGAATGTGTAAAAGCAGAGTCTTAAAATACAAAATCTCAATTTGTACTGTATTTTTTTACAAAATGAGTAAAAATAAAAATGACTATGGGAGTGTGTAGTGCATTAAGCACAGTGCTTGAAAGATCAAAGTACTTATTGTTTCATGCTGGAAGTTTCCTTAGCTATGAAATAATGTACTTTCTGGCGTACATTATAGCTTGTTAAAGGGACTGATTTGGTCTGGGCAATAAACATCATGTCAAACATTATGGCAGGAAAACCTGCTTAATATGTTTTGTAATAAGACAGAATTTTTTGTTCTTGAAAACATCTGCCAACTGAATTCGCGAGTGAAGACAGAAAATGTCATCAATTCAGTAACAATCTTATAAATTTGGGGTTTTTTTTGTCGATGCAAACCAAGGAAAAAACTTCTTGATAATCAGCATTGACTATAATACTTTATGGAATGATTAAACAAAAGCATTTTACTTTTATATAACATGCTAATGAATGCATATGAATTTTAATACTGTTCAGATTTTAACAAGCATATTGCCAGCAGATCATTTTAAAAGCATCTGTTTTTTAATGTGTTGAATGGAGAATTGAGTCAAATAGCTAAATATGTACATACATCCTTTTAAAAAACATATTTCTATCCTTACTTATACATACTACCGTTTTTTCTTAGACCACCAGAGGCTGCTGCTGTACATACTGGCTAATACTTTCCCCCAGAAACTTAATACCCTAGCCAACCTTCATTTATTACTTAACTAAACTGAGAATTTGTTGATCTCTAACCTTTTTCTATGGAAACAGATCATACAGGCTTAAATGTGACATGATTATTCCCTCCATCCTCCAAGCCATCTCCCACTCCCTACAGATTTTCACATTGACAGTGTCTTCTCTACATTAAAAGACACTTAGAAATGTAAATCAGTATTTATCCCCTTCTAAATAGCATTCACCGCTTAAACAAGTATACTGAATGGATTCTGAAATGTTATTAAAGGAAAAAGTATAAATCGCATAATTTTATAATAATAGTAATTTGCAATAATGTTGTTGCCACAATAGTCGAAGGATATCAAAGAGGCAGCGAGGGAAGAACTGGGAAGAAGTACTTTTATGAGACCAACTGACGGGGTCAGCTTTCCTGGGCAAAAGGAGTAAGGTTCCTAGGCCTGTATGCCAGGAATTTTGTCCTTTTTTTTTTTTCCCCCCTCCCCACTGAGCTTAGCTGCTTTAATAATTCTTACTGCAAATATTATTTTTACTGTAGCACAGCGGTATTTATACTAACAGCACACCAATGAAATTAAATTAATTTTGAATGTAACACACTTTTCATAAATAATTTTCCCCCTTTTCTGCGAGGGATTAACTAGAAAAAGATCATGTGCAACTAATTAATTTGTTTTACTAAAAATGGATGCATCAGGGTAATTTGTGCCAGCGTTTAGGAGAAAGTGGTAAAAGGCAGGTTTATTCATACACGGTTGAGCGCGCAGTGACTGCTGGTGGGCAGGAGATGCTGGCAGGCGTTGCGGGTGCAGTGGTGCCGTCTCTGCTCGCGGTTCGGCCACAAGGGGCACGGCACGGCCTGATGGAGGGTCACCCCCGCGTGTCCGCTGGCGCGGGGAGACCTTTGGGCGCAGGGGATTGATCTCGCGCTGGAGATGGGGCCGGTTCCCGGGCAGATGCCGGCTCCCGCTGCCCGCCCTGCCGCTTGGCGAGGTGCGCCCGCTCCCCTCCAGAGCCCGCCTGACCGCGTTAGCCTGCTGCTGAGACCGAGCTAATAAGCCCTTTATTCCACCAGAAGGGACAAAATGACGAGCGCTAGGCAGATGGCTCCCAAGAGGTGAGGGACACGCTCCAGCACAGGGAAAGTCCGCGGCAGACCTGGGCACCAGGACTCCAGCCTCCAAATTCTCAGCCCAATGTTTATATCACATATTTTTTTTTTTTCCCCCTTTTACAACTATCAGCATCATTTTACCTATACCTCTGAAATAGCGCGCGGTTTTGCTTTGTCCATATTTACCCCTTACGTTCTTGAGAAGCCTCTTTCACCTCTAGGCAACAGCAAACTCGTCCTGGTGATGGAAAGCTCACGGGAGCTGCTTAGAAACTGCCGCGGCTTTATTCCTCTTGTCCCACCCACTGCTGGGCGTTCGCAGCTCAAAAGACTGCAGGTCAGGTGCGGGGATGTAAACGTGTGGTGACATTCCGGGTGCTGCGGGGTATTTGGGGCAGTGGAGAGACCTGGCCGATGCCTTGTGGGACCTGCACCCTCCCGGCCCCGCCGCTGGGAGCCAAGCAGAGGGCTCTGAAGCATCTACAGTGGCACCGAGCACCTGCAGTCAGGCCTCCGCATCATTGCTCAAGGGTCAGAAAAGCTTTAAGTCCCTGTAGCAGTTTCTGTATAACAGGAAAAATGGGTATATATCATCCTGTATTCTGTAGGTGCTACAACAAATGGGCATCTCGCATTAAGTAGCTAACATATATAGAGTTTGAACTACAGTTCTATTCATTAATTAATGCATAGGCTATTTAGCTTGTGCAGTTAAAATAGATATTCCAGAAAATTGTGAGATTGTAAAGACTTCTTACGGTGTGTTTTGCGTCTACCAGTCCAGAAAAGTTATATTTGTCTTTTCCTTGAGCAAGTTAGAAATCAGAGATACAGATCATAAGCGAAGTAAGATTTTGCATCTCTTCACGAGCACCACCGGCTCTTCTTTCTGCAATACCCTCTCTTTGTTCTGTGTTTCACAAGTATGCTTTAATCAAAGAAAAGGAATAAATCGGAGCCAACTCGCTTTGGTGTCTTTCAAACATTCATTACATGATGCTGACAAAATGTGCATTGTTCGATCCGGCTCCTAAAACGTGAGGCGAGCCGTGTGTTTCCAAAAGAAAGGACCAGCTTGCGTCTCTCCTCCCACCACGAGCTGTGCGGTGCTCCCATTGTGCTAAAAAAGACCATCTCTCACAGGTCAGATGAGTCCTCCTTCCTTTCAGGCGGGACTCAGGCTTGGTAAACCTGGCCAGTTAGCGAGCTGATGGTAAAGAAAGCTAGCTCAGCAGAAAGCGGACCTAGGTGTTGAAGGCAAAGGTGAATAAAATTATTCAGACTTCTTGTACTTAGATATTGCCTGTCTTTGATTGTAGAGCGATTGCAGAGAAGGACCGAAAAGACCTCGGAGCTCTTCTGGTCCATCCTCCTGCCAGTACGGATTGCTCTCTGAAAGTATCCTTCATCATTTATCTAACAGAATCAAAGGAAAACATCCTTTTAGCTGATACCCAAAACAAGGCCAATATCCCTCAACCTACTGCATGCAGTTGCATGTTTTGATGCTAGATTTCAGTGTCTTTGGGAAAAATTGGCAGAAAAAATTTAGCAGATGCTTGAGTGGTAGGATACACCTTTTTGCAAAACTCAAGAGATTCTTTACTTTTTTCTTTTTTTTTCTTGGGGACCAGTCAACCACGAGAGCCTTGATACAGTGAGAGATGATGAACATTAATTCCTGTGATAAATATATGTAGTCTTCTTAAGATGAATGGTGCGGTTGCAAATTAAACCTTTTCTTTGGGGACACACCACCCCGCCCCACTCCTCTAGAAATATTTATGGGTTTTGGGTAGGGTGACACGAGGATTGTACCATGATGCACAGAGGTCAGGAAGACAACATTTGTGGAGTCCTAGGAAGTGAACGTCAGCAGGCAGGGAACCGGGGCACAGGATGCACAGTACGTTCAAGGATGTTGTTTTCACCTCATCTGCTATAGAAAACAAAGTGAAATTTCAGGAAAAAAATAGGAAAAAAAAATCTAGCTTTTGAGATTAAGATAAATCTGGTAGTTCCTCTGTAGTCTGCTTGGCTGCCTGCAGCAGTGGCAGCTGCCAAAGGGGCTAGAAGTAGTGGAGGAAACAGTGGTATGGACAAATGTGGAATACGCTGCCCAGAAGAAATGTCAGTTCCTACCCTGCAATTCATAGGTGGCTGACAATTCGAAAAATTAATTATTATAACCCTTTCCTTCGTTACATTGTAAAATCCTTCCAAATGAGGGATTTTACTAACTAAAATCCTCACTTTTTGTGAATTTACCTACTGTGCGATGCTATTTTGAATTATTTACCTCTTGAGAACAAAGCTTATCTTTTTTATCAGCTCATTGTCATCCTTGTACCGGCAAAGAAATATGTCTTATTGTGAGCTCTGAGGAGAACGGAGTCGTGACCTCCATTCTTGCTGTGCCTTAGTGAACTCCGTAGCTGATCAGCATGCCCGGAGAACTACCTTTTACCAACTTCAGAGCTGTTAACTTCATTTTCATACTGTCCAGACAGAAGTCTTTGCTAAGGTAGTCTGTTTTATGGTATCTCCAACCATGAGCTCATCTAAATTTTGAGAATCTCAGCTGAATCCTTGTTTCATCCTTCTCTCCGTGGCTAAAAGGGGATGATAAACTGATCAAAAATGCTTTTTGTCTTTTGTGGTCGGTGGTGTCATTAGCAGGTTTTCTCCCTGAATGGGCTGCATGCTGTTCAGCCGCACTCTTCTACACTTTGTTATTTAACAGTTGATCTTCATTCTCTTCCTCTGCATTTTTTGATCAGTACTTGGCAAGAATGAATTTGTCAATACACAATCAGGTATATTTTCTTTATTATCAGGCAATACTTGATTTTTAGTCAGTTTTCCCAATAGATGGCACTGCTTGGAGAGAAACTACTGAATAAGGTAAGAGCGACTTGCATTTAGACCTACCAAGAGTTGTGTGCATTGAGGAGCTTTAAGTTTTTCTGGGCTCTTAAGCAACAGTTTGGGAGCTTCTAGTTTGGTACTTTTGTGAAAAGCGTGGAGTGAAAAAGGTATCACGAATATATCGAGCAGGTTCTTCGTAAAGGAAGGGACGTCCCTGGGTTTGTAGCTGTTGACAAATGTAATCACGCTTCTTCTATTACTGGCGACTAATTAAGGGGATCACACATCAGAGTCGCACCGGCTCCAGATGCTGTTCCACTGTTAGGTCGTGTAGCAGGAGGGATCCTCAGTTCACCGTCACGACGTGCTGAAATAATTTGCCATGCATCCAGCCAAGTGTCAATTTTTTAGTTTTTTAATGAAATACTTCTGATTGCAAAACCTCTACACCTCTGGAAAAACCAGCAAAAATACTACATCTGGTTTTGTCATGTCCTTACCAAATTAGGGAGTGAGCGGAAGAGTTGCTCTGTCCCAAAAGACTTACTTTACAACTTATGCATTGTCCAGTATCGCTTCAGAGCACAAGTCTCCTGAGGAGCACCTGAGGGAACTGGGGTTGTTCCGCCTGGAGAAGAGGAGGCTGAGGGGAGACCTTCTCGCTCCCTGCAACTGCCTGAGAGGAGGGGGTAGCCCCGGGGGGGTCGGTCTCTTCTCCCAAAGGACAAGCAACAGGACAAGAGGAAATGGCCTCAAGTTGTGTCAGAAGAGGTTTAGGATGGACATTAGGAAAAACTTCTTCACCCAAAGGGTCATCAAGCCCTGGCAGAGGCTGCCCAGGGCAGTGGTGGAGTCGCCATCCCTGGAGGTGTTTCCCAGCCGGGCAGACGTGGTGCTGAGGGACACGGGGTAGGGGTGGGGTGGGCAGGGTTGGGCTGATGGTTGGACTTGACCATCTTAAAGGTCCCTTCCAACCTGGGTGATTCTGTGATTCTAAATTAAATTTGGGTCCGTTGTCACACGTGCAATGCAGTGTGAGTTGCACGGGGCGGTTGCCCCTTACACGTACACAAGTGCAGGGGTGTGTGTGTGCGCATGGGCACTGCCGACGCCAAAGCATGCAGACCCGACACGCGTTCCTGCATGCTCAGCCACCTGCGCACTCTGCCGAGGCGGGCTCTGACAAGATATGTGCAGGCTTAGGACGTGTGAGGCTGGAAAGTTTCCTTTTTACCTAAAGCAAAGATTCTGTCAGTGCATCCAGTCATGAAGTGCAGCAAGGAATGTAAAATGTAGTTGACTCAGACAATACACCTGGTATTTCATAAACATCTGCAATGTGTTTGGTCTTTCAGACTGGTGTTTCCTTCCAGGATGCTTTTTTGCTCCTATCTCCTATCTTTTCCACCTGCTGTGTAACTGGATAATCTGATTTCATGGATCTCACAAGTTCAGCGTATATCCTAGAAGAGTGGGCAATTGACATTATCACTTAATTGTGTCACAGCCACTCTGTTCTTAACCTGGGAAAACAGAAGCCTTAATTGCATGTAGACGTTAAGAAGAGAGATATTTATTTCTTTTAGGGATCTGGTTTGCTGAGGAATTCTTTTGAAGTTGGCAAATTAAGTAATGAAGAAATTTAGCAAAGCTTAGGCTGTGTAAGCAGTTTTGAAAGATTCCTAGGTTCTGCAATTAACTTTGTGGTCTTACCCTTTGATAAGCCACTGCCCTCACACATTCCTCCTTGCAGTACACCTCTCTGAGCCCCCCAGTACTCCACTTTTCCTGATGTTTGAAAAATGAACGAACATATTTGATGACAGGATCATGTTATTCGTCATGTGTCCTTTGCACTGGCTGCCAAAAAAGGGTAGGCTTATGTTTAATGGCTGTTGCTTATTTTTAAATCCCTAACCAGGGAAGACCTTGGCCGTGTATGAAATCCTCTTCGTTGAGATATGTCAAGATTTCAGGCACTGCGTGCTGTTTAAGGCTGTGACTGCTTTGCCTTATGTGGCAAGTGAGTTATTGCTGTGATGGATCTTAAAATAACGGCATCCGATTCGATCGTGGAATCCACTTGTCTTAAATACCTTTCCACTGCTGTTGGCTGTTAGTTTGTTATGTTCTTTTACCATTTCCTTTCCCTTTCTGTTTTGAACTACCCCAGCTGACCGATAGTGTTTGGCAGATATTTGGCTTGGATATTGGATATTGGATGGTACCAGGGTTTTTATCCTGATGGGTACCAGACGGTATCATCGCTGGAGTGGAAGTTCAGATACTGCTGTTACTTACTCTGTTACAGTTGTGGTAAATAACCATCATGTGATTTTCTAACAACACTATGATGTAACACCTATTTCTACCCAAAGATTAAGTGACCGGGCAAAATTCAAGTCTGCTTGACCTGAGCAAGGACAGAGTGCAGCTGCAAAAGGTGACCACTGCCTCGTTGTGCTGGGGGTCTGCAGAGCATGCAAAAGTTGGAGAGAAAAGGTTATGGCATGGAGACACTGTAAATGGTTATGTGTGGTAGTCATCCGCAGGACCTCTCTGGAGCCTGTTCAAACTCTGTCCCAAATGCATGTGGTTCAGGGTTTGGGGAACTTCCACAACTCGTGTTTTTACACTTTTGCCACACTGGAACTACAGAGCTCGCTCTTTTTGCTTTTGATGGGAAGTATGAGGCACAGTGCTGGTGACCAGTCCTGTCTGACACTGCTTTGGGCATGCTGTTGGACCAGATGGCCTGCAGAGGTGCTCTCCAGCTGATGTGGTTCAGTGGTTCCGAGATTACCAAATTCCACCTCACCCCTCAAAGAAGCATTGAAGTCATGGGTCAACTTTGTGGACATTGTGAAGACAGGCGAATTTCCCCGTCCCAAAATTTCTGGTACTACGGGGGTTGTGGTTGGTGATCCACTTGCAAAGAGCAGGCTCGGGTAGTCGAGACCAGGAAGCCTACCTAGCTACTCGCAGGGTTACACCACGTGACCTTGCACAGATGCTGCTGCAGGAGTGCTCCTGGAAAGGTACAAGCCCCTGCAGACAGGCAGCGGTGCTTCTTGGCATTCTTAACATGGGCGTGTTGAGCAGAACATTCATGATTTCTTCAGAGATCAAGAAATTCCCCAAGGCAGATCATCTGCTTAAATTTGCTGAAGGCCCTCAGAGCAGTACAGCAGCAGGAGTTTTTCCACAGATGTTCTCCAGATGTTATTGGCATGCCCATTTTTGAATACTGGGAAGGATACAAGTACTGTCCATGTCCTTCCTACTCCCTCTCCTTTGTTATTTCTTTGGCAAAAAAGGATTTTGCCTGCATCGTTAATTTGAGTCCACAAACTTTTCGTTTTAAAGTACAAAACAGCTCTTGAGTTTTGGGAAGAGAAAAAATACCCTGTGATTTTCAAATTAATTATTTGCCAAGTGTGTGTTTAGAAGTGGATAGACATGGCAGAATTAAAAAGGCTGCAGCTTTATTAAAGCATTGGTGAACAGCAGTTTAATTAAGCCTCTGCGCAACCACTTCTTAGATTTTGTCCACACTGTTAATTTCAAAGTGAAACCTGAATCTATATCTTAGCTGCGGGCCAGTGCATTAACTAGGGGTCGCCTTCAAGCCCTTGGACAGGCCCCCAGTTTCTCTTCATCTCTTAAACCCATGCCCATGTTCATAAAGGGTTATGAATTATTTAAGATATTCCTGTCCAGTTTTCTGTGGATGCTGCTCATTGGAAGAAGTCCGCTCATGGGGACACCCGTGCTGCCACCTCCAAAACTAATGGGTGCCGCTGGGTGGAGAGGCAGTTTTGGGTATTCCGGTGTTGTACTGGGATAGCGGGCACAGTGACTGTGATCGCAGTTTGGGGGATTTCCAGGACATCTGGTACCTGGCAACTCTCAGTTCTTACTGCTCATTGTCAGCTTGATTACTAAACAAGATTTAAGATTTAAAATATGCTAGTATAGAAACATTTGCACTAGCAGAGCTAAACTACAAAAATAGCAAAATAAATTAGACATGGATTGTTAAAACGGCGTTCAACTGTTGTTAACCATAAGAACTATCAGAGCTCTTTCAAAGTCTCAGTTAGCCTGGAGATCCGGTTAATCAGCTCCTGCAGGACATCCAGGACGAGCAACAACTCACCCAGACCGTTCTGGGGGTCAGTTTTTTACTGCCACCATTAAGGACAGATCCTGCAGTTGCCCAGGTCCGTTCTTCTGCGTATTCTCTTCTCCCGCAGTGCAGGATGGAGTCAGTCCTGCCTCCCTTTTCCTGTTTATCTACACTTCATTCCCTACCACCAAGCACTGGGACGTTTTGTGGCAATACAAGGATGTGGTGATGTGGATGTGATGACCTTGGCTGGACACCAGGTGCCCACCCAGATGCTCCCTCACACCCTTCCTCAAGTGGACAGGGGAGAGAAAACGCCACACGAGACTCGTGGGTCAAGATAAGGACAGGGAGATCACCCTGCGGTCACCATCATGGGCAAAACAGACGACTCGGGGAAATTAATTTATTCCCAATTGGCAACGGAGCAGGAAAATGAGAAGTAAGAACAATCTCAAAACACCTTCCCCCCGACTCCTCCCTTCTTCCTGGGCTCAAGTTCACTCTCAACTTCTCCGCTTCTCCCCCTGGAGCGGCGCAGGGGGAGGGGAGTGGGGGTTGAGGTCAGTTCATCACGCGTTGTCTTTGCTGCTCTTCCCCTCCTCCTTGGGTGCAGGTGGGCATCTGCTCCACCTTGCGGGAGAAGGACCCTTATTATTAAGCGCAATCAATAATGCCTCTATCTTTTCCTGATATATTTTACTGGCCTTGCACAATCCTATCTTTTCCTGATATATTTTGTTGGCTTTGCACAATTGTTGGTGAGCAAACCAGATTTACTCCCAGAGAGGGTCTGGTGATGGGCTGGCATGGCAAAACGCAGCTGACAGCTGGAATGGGGTTTGGCGTTTATTGAATAAATGCAGGGGGCTTTTGTTAGGATTGTTGTCTCGTTTTTACATCCTGATGCAGTGTTCTATGGCAAGCTCATACAAACGTTGATGAGAGATGTCGGAGGACTAATCTGTAAGATGGACAATATGCATATGCCATGATACAGAGAAGTTCAACAAAAGGAACTGAAAGAGTAGAGTTATTTTTAATTAAAGCACAATAAAATCCAAGCTTCCGAGACTTAAGTAACGGTTTGAATGGGTGCAGGTTGCAGATGCTGAATCCACTTAATCCTTGTTTTAAAACACATCAAACAAATGGTGTTGGCTAATAAAGGATTAAAATGGCATCAAGGACCATTTATAACGGTAAAAAAAGCTACGTCCATGTGGTTTTTTGACGGTTTATTTTTCTTACCTCGCCCACCAGCATAGACATCATGGGTTACATATCCTATAGAAGATATATCTTATTCTCCACATCTTCGGTTATCTCTGGAATTTGAGTTCGTTATTGTTCAGTCTATGATCTCAGTAAGACCCCCAATGTTTGGCCTGTGCCGCCTGAGTTAGAAGATTGCTCCCAATTTTCCAGTTAGGTCAACCAAAAAAATTAAGATATGATAGAAGGTCAGTGGAAGAAATTCATATCAAAACAACTGCTCGCCATGTCATTATGACAACCTGCTGTAACAAATGTGCTTCTGTTTTAACTTATGACAATTAATTGCTAAAAGTAATTTAATCTGACAGTGGCAAGATGTTGAAAGACTCGTGAAGATGTCATAAAAGCGACCTTTCTGCCCATGTGCAACCAAAAGCCATTTTTAACAAGGAGCCTCAAAAACAGTACAACTTCTTTTGTACTTTGTTAATTAGTTATTGATTTGAAACAATGCTCTGCCAAATATTGTCAGATTAGCTAGACGCCAGCAAGGTCACGGTGTGACAGTCTAGTCCTGATAATCTTATGGTATATAAGAATTCTTTTTTCTCTGAACCTTTTGTTCTGATATCCTGAGAATTACATTTCCTGGCGTTAGCATTTGTGCTAATTTAAAATACAGCCAAGCTGTCTGTTATGTAGTTGAATGTTTTGAGTTGTTAAAAAATGACACTGCGTTAGGGGAAAATTGCTAGTGATCTAATGTCTGATGATCTGCAGCAGCGTCGGCGATGCACCGCTGCCGCCACGCCAACGCCCTCGCTAATCTGAGTGGAAAAAAGCCTGCTTTAGTAAAATGGTCAGCGTGAGGGAGTTGCGGGGTTCAAGCCAGAGGTAAAAGGAGCAAGTCCTGAGGTTGTTTAGCAACTCATCAGGATGAAAGATCCTTTCCTAGCCTACATTATTGCGAAACAAAAATAACGGAGGTGGGTCTGGACGGGAAAGCTGAGAAGCAGAATTAGGACTTGAGTAGCTCAACATTCAACTTTTCAGATCATTGAGACAAGGAGCAAGAGGAAATGCAAATCTGAATTTCAAATTTTGTTTGTCATCTGTTTAGATAATTATTTCATAAGCTAGTGGCAGTTACTTCAAATACAATTAATTTTAGTATGCTACATATTAAGGTACTTCAGCAAATCTTTATAACCGTACATTAAATAAATAGTATATCGGTTTACTTAAAGCACTGAGCACTTTGCTGTCTTTATTAGGAGAAATCAAATAGCTTTGAGCCTGTTAAATCTTTCTTTCACTTAAAGAACTGCTCTTGAGCGTATGTAATAAATAGAGACAGAGACGTCAAGAAGAAAAATACAAGGCAAAGCTGTTCTATTTAGTTTAACTTGTGTAAGAGATATAAACTCTGTAACAGAGACTTTACAGCTGAGCTTTGTTCTGAAACCATAGCTGTTAATGAAAATACTAAGTTGTTGTTTTACTTAAATGTGTTGAAGTTTGTTAGATTCATTGTTTCCTGTGGTGGGGAAATCGGCATTTTTCTTGGCCAAAATGCTATTTTTCTTGCAATAACATGGTTAAAAAAAAAAAAGTCTGTTTCTCATTATGGCATATAAACAGATTGAAAGGACTGGAAAGTAAAATAGTCTTTAAGTACTTTAGGAAATGGAAAAATAACACTTATGCGTGACTTCCATTAGGAGTTTTTTGAATGTTTCAGATGCATTTGTTTCAAAAGAAATTGGTTTTAGTGTTTAGAAAAATGCATGTAATCATTTAAACAACTGGCATGATCTTTCTTTGTGTCCTGCAAAGATAATTCTTTTTGTAAAAATATGATATTTATTTTTATTTACTCGCCACGCACACTTTACTACACACTTAATCTATTAATTGCCAGAAACATATCTGGTAGGGAAGACAGCTGTGACGATGCAACCTGATGGTTTCTTTTAGAAATGCTCTTTTGTTCCCATAATTCAATCATACAAAAGGGGGGGCCTTGGTGATACTCGTTACGTTAGGCGGAAATACGTTGTGGGCAGAATCTCCGTCCCTGAGATTAAGTAGCTTGGAAAATTAAAAAGTATGAGGAAATGGAAGAAAGATGCATGTAAAATGTAGGGGTACCTACCAGTGGTATTGTACTGCAGTGTCGTTGGGTACTTGTACCAGTTGGAGCCTCTTTGGCCAAACTGCTGTAGTTGTTATTTAAATTAGAATACGTATGCAAATTAGAATACCATGCGTGGAGCATTGTGGCCCCGGGATTCCCATGTGAACCACACAGGTATTTATCAGCAGCCGTGGTAGGACCGTGCAGGCGGGACTGGTCTGAGGAGTTTCCCCACGCAGGATTTCCAAGCCCTTTGCCAGAAGATGCTGCTTCCAATTCAGGCTTCCTTCACCTGGAAGTTATGTGGAAAGGGGAAAAAAATACCAAAAAAGCAAAAATCCAAAACTGTCAGAGAGCTAAAAGGGAAATTAGGGGTTTTTTTCTCAAGTAAAACTTCCTTTGATTCATTTCCCTCCTTCCTCCTATTCTCTCCTCCTGCACCTCTTTCCTCTCGGTGAGTCAGCAATGTTCTTGTCCCCAGACTAAAAAAGACAGATGTCATATTTGTGTTTATTTACATTCTTTTCTTAATGATAAAATAATTGGGTTAGGTGACTCCTACTGCGTCTGTCAATTTGGAAACAATATGAACAAAAAGGATACGGCAGATATCCAGGGGCAAGATCTGTTTTGAAGGAAGGCTTTTAACTATTTCCAGCTCAATAGGGAGCAACTGGCCACAAAAAAAAAAAAAACCCAAAAAAAAACCACCAACCAACCGTTCATTTAAAATACCAACCCCCAACTTTTTGCTGGGGATGATAATTAAGAGCCACCGAGGAACTGATTTTGTCTGAATTTTTCTTCTTTTTGGTCTCCCTTCCTGCACTTTACCAGAAGACGGTTGGGTGGTGATGACAGGACATGCCAGACTCCAGCGGAAGTAATAACGGGAAAATCCAGACTGGAACAACAGCCTGACAAAGTTGTCTTACCCTGGCTGACAAGCAGATACTTAACCGGGGAGATGATGCTATAATAACTTTTGAGACTTAATTAATTTAGCCTGAGCTCTGGGTTTTGCTTTAAAAACAGCAAATCCCTTAAAGTTACAAAGTGCCTTGAATTTCCTAATAAAAAGCTGAAGAGACGGGAGGAGGGCATTGGAACGCGGCAGCCTTGCAGCGGACAGCATTCCCCCCACGGCAGGGCTGAGTTGTGGGGTTGAGCAAACTCAGTGTCCTTTGTTTTTTATTTTACTTCCGGTTCAAATGCAAATTGTAAGAAATTTCCCCTGTAGCACAAGCCTTTTAACAAAGACTGGTGTATTCTCGTAACATCGCGTGTCCCAGCCGGGGCAGGGCTGTGAATCCCTCCTGAGAAGACCTAGGTGTGCCAAACCCAAAATATGGGATTTGGGCAGCCGTGCACTAGTGCGGCCGAGACCACTGGCACCTCTGCGAAGAATAACTGTGGGCGCTGACGACTTCGCTCCGTGGTTTCAAGCCATTGTTTCCCGATTGGAATAGTGTCGATGAGGGCTTGGAGGCAGGCCCTGTGGTCCAGAGGGTGGAAAGAGGGGTTTGATTGCCAGGGTCAGCTTGTTCCTCACCGAGCAGAAGAGGCTGGAGCGCTTTGGAAGCAGGCAGGGAGAGTGGTTTGCGGTGGGGTTTTTTTTTTTTCAGTGCAGAAGTAGCCGTAGGTTGTTGGTCGGGAAGTGTGTTAGTTGAGGGCTAAGCTGGGAAAAAACTCTTTTTCTGGCTTGGAGGGGCTTTGGTTTTTCTCTCGTGTGCAATAAAGCTGGATATAAAAGGGAAAAGTAACTCCCTCCCGCTGCCCCAGGGGAGTTTGGGATCCGAGCTCCCAACGTTAGCACACGTGTAGAGCATAGCTCTGAATTTTATTTCCTGACCACCCTCGCCAGGGAAAGCCCTGCTCGCCTCCGAAGCGGGGAAAGTGGGACAGGATCCGAAGCCGTCTTGGAGGGTAATTGCGGTGGGAGCTGGGGACAGCGGGGGCCCCGGGGAGGAGCCAAAACATGGAACATGAAAAACCTGGCTAGACAGTGCCAGTCCTGCATTAGCTAAAACTTGTCTTTTTAAACCTAGCCTCAGCTGCCATGCCGCAGCAAAGCGTGGGTGTCCCTGCATCCTCCCAGGCCAGCCCTTCATCCCCTTTGCACTGATGGTGACAGTTTAAATATTGTCTCGGTCTGCCGAATGCATTTTTGTTTTACGTCTTTTATGGGGCTATTAGATATGCCAGATATTGCGCGTTTCATGTAATACTTACTCGTTTAGCAGATCTGTCGAGTTTGCCTGCTTTCCTGATAAATTGTCAGGAGTTTTGGAGGTGGGACTACTCTCCCGCTTAATACAGTGTATATTTAACTGCAATATGTAGGACTTCTGGTCTTCCTTTCTGCTGCTGACTGTGTACAAACAACATCTTTATTACTAGGGCTTCATAAGCAATATTGGGAACGCTTCCATCGCTGGCCCACTTCACAAATGAAATAGGCACAAGAAATTACACGGAATCGCCTCAAATAGATCTGGGAATAAGACTGAGATCTGCAATATCAGAAATGCAACCTTAAGTCACTTTGCCATATTGCTTTCCGAAGCCATGTGCCAAATAATAACCTTGGCTATGCTATTTATATCTGCGGCTCTGCAAACGACCAGACTCGGCTATTGTGATACCTGGTCTCTCCTTCTGTCTCAAAAGCAGCTGCTGCCTACTGCCAGAGTGCGTGTCGTGCCCCCATCTCGGAAGGTGCCCTTAAAAAGATAATATAGTAATTTTATTTCCCCAATTATCCCTGCGAGGTATGTGGAAGAGGCATTTTTACGTCCAGAGGCTCTCGGTTTAATCCCTGCTAAATTCCTAAGTTGGGAAGAATACAGTGGGACTTTTTCTGAATCCATATGAACACAGTTGCCGTTTAAAATAACGTAACTCACCAGTAACGCGTTTACGTTATTTTAGTGTTGAACCTTTGCAGGTTCAAAGCTCTGTGCTTCCACAGAGCTACACTGGACATTGGCCACCATGGACCCGCTCTGCCACCGACACGGCTGATCAAATCCTGCTGGGTGGTGGTGTTTTAATGCAGCAAAATATGCAAATAAAATCTGTGCGGCGCCCATAGAAGAAGGGAGGAAAGAAATGTGTCCTCCATTCAAATTTTAAAGGCCGAAGCATCGCAGCTATCTGTGATTTTATCTCTTCCCCTCTTGTTTTCTCTCAAGTCGTCTCCTTTCCACTCAACTCCCTTGACCCACTGCTCAGTCTTCCTGATCCTTCCTTTCCAGTGCTTCTGTCAAGACCCGCTAAACTGAATTTCAGATGCAAGTTATTAGATTTAAGATGTGTTACGCATTTGCCTCCACCATCGCTTTTGCTCCTGTGTCTTCTCCCCCGGACACGGCTGTATTGCCGCTGAGATGATCGTGACGTTGTCCCCTCGTCTCTCCTCTGCAGCCTCCTTTCATCTCATTTCCTACAGCTGGACTCGCCCCAGTGCAGAAGGCAGTCCATTGCCATCCTTCCCGAAAATCCAGTTATTCAGGAGTTCTGCAAGAGCCAGCCCGTCTTCATGCAGGTGTATCTCCGTGTACAGAGCACACAGGCTGGCGCTGGCCGCGTCAGTACGTAAAGCAGAAATACAGTTCCTCCTGCTGGGGAAACGTCCTCCAGCCTCCTGGGGTCACCTCTCGGGCTGGAGAAGGAGACGTTTCAGAAATATCTGAGCAAGACTGCTCTGAGCTCTGTGATTAAAACAGTAAAAAAGATGTTCAGGTAGATGGGATGCTTCCTAATACACTGGAATTTCTAATTAAAAATCAAATCTTGTTAAATGGCCTGAGCTAGACACTTTAAAAGTCTTGTCTTCAGGTACTCACGCTGCAGAAAAATATTAATATGAGATCTTTGCTTTCACTTTTTTTCCTGTTTTTGGTTTCTATCCTTTCCTTACTTTCCTCCCCTTTGGTTATAATACCAGAGCTGCTGTCTTTGGGGGGAAAAACATCTCATGCTGGCTCGTTTTTTGGTTTCTGTTCCAGCTTTCTTGCCTTCAAACCCTCTTAGACCTTGTTTTGCACTGAGGCTTTGGAGCTGCTCTGGTGATAACAAACTATCATACAGTTTCATCGTCTTCCATCATAATAAAATAGTTCTTGTCTCACGTAAGGCAAATACTAGCAAAAGGAGTGAGGAAGACGCAGCAGGTGATGAGCATCGTTTAGTACTCACAAGGGAGTGATGGAGGAGGAAGAAGAGAGGGCAGCTGTTGGAAAAGGGCCATGCCAGAACAAGAGGTGGTGCAACAGAAGGGGCAAAAGAGACTCAATATCACCTTTTTTATTTTAATGTGAGGGTTGTGAAAGGATGGCAAATGTGTGAGGAGAAGTGAAGTGTAAAAGTGTGTGCAGAGAAGAGGGGAGTGTGGTGATGGGAGGAGGTGAGGAGGATGCCAGAGCCGTGAGGGGCAAGACGGGATATTCCCAGTGGTGGCAGACCCCAATCTCCGGGTTTTTGGGTTCTTCAAAGGACCGAGGAGTCATTTTTAAGTCTGCTGGTATTAAAGCAAGTGGCAGGGTTCCTCCAGATTCATTTGGTACTTAATTATGCCAGGGCTTCACAAACCCTGCCCATGGCAGTAATGAGGATTAAAATCTTCCCCATTCATTAGTCTTCAACATTTGCCACCCATGCCTTCTGGTATCTGTATAAATGTACATATATATGGAAACTTGATTTTGAAAGTCTTGCATTCTAGTCAAAGAACCTTTCCAGCAAAATCCATTTAATTTTTACTAGGTCCATTACCGAAGAGTGTGGCAAAATGTGAGTCAGGTGTGATAATCAAAAATTGTATAGCAGCAGGGAACAATCTGTATCCATTCACTGTTTATTTTGGACCTCCAAGCAGAGGATTTCCTCTTAAAAGAGCAATTTTTTTCTGCAGAAAACATGTGTTTTATTGTATGGAAGATACCAGTGTTACCCAGTCACCGCTGAAAACGCTATTCCATTCAGGGTTGTTTGAGTGACAAACTGCTACTTTTCTAAGTTATCTTTTTATATTGTTATAGTCGTGTTATGTGGGCTTTTTTTAACTTAAAGATTTTTCGGAAGAGTTGGGGGAAAAGTTTGTCTGCCCCAAGGCTCGCTGAAGCAGCGGGATGAGCAATACACAACGGCAAAGGTCCTGATAGTGGGGAAGGATCTGCCATCTCCAGGGAAGGGTGGGAAACAGGAGACCTGAGCCCTCTGCCTCTCCCTGCTTCCCGGCCAGCCTGCGGTTCTGTTCTGCCATATTTAACACATGTACCACACTTGTTTACAGTAGCTCATTGAGCTAGACGGAGAAATTGTTTTGCTATGATAAGTGGTAATTTTAGAAACCACCTTCAACTAAATTGTTAAAAAGCTATTTGGTTTTATGGCACATTTCCCTATTTGTAGGCATTTCACTTTTCACTTGTCGGAAAAAAAAAAAAAAAAAAGGTGATTCCAACTCCTTGATTTAAAAAAACAAAAGTAAAAGGAGAGAGCTGTCACCACATCTTAAAACTAATTTGATTTGATTTTTTTGAGTTTTGATGAGTTAGAAGTTTAAGATAGGATTTGAGCTGCTCTGCCACAGTAAAGTCTATAGTAGTTCAACACCTCGAGATCTTGCCCCATCTGTAACTTTCCATCAACAGGTTACTTTAAAAAAAAAAAGCCCAAAAACAAACAAAAAAAGAGTAAAATTTGGCATTGAAACAGGAAATATGTGAACCTGTCACAGTAAGCAGTCTCAAAGGGCAAGCTGCTTTGCAGGAGCTAATTAACCTTAGGAAATAATTACACAAATATGCAAATGTTGTTTAGATAATTCCATGTGTTATCAACTCAGGTAGTCCATCATAACTGCAGACCTTGCAATGTCTAGGTGTTAGAATCTGGCATAGTTGATAACGCTTTGGTTGCTGCATCACTTCAGCTTGGTATTTTGCAATTAATGACTGTGATATTACATTAGTAAATTTAACCTGTTTTTTGAATGCAACAGAACGTAACACCGTATTCACTGTGTGCACGCTGCTTATCTGCGTATTCCTAATGGCTCCAGCCATTAAAATGCTATATACCTTTCAACTCTTAGTGCTAGTAATATTGGAAAAAATGACAGGCCAACAGCCAGTCACTTCCTCCACTTTTTTGCACAATGGATGGCCTGAAATTTACCCACGATCATTTTGGGTTTTCAGGGACTTAAACACTATTACAGAGGGAATTTTAGATCTGTAAGACGGTTTTCTCACAGGAAAACCTCTTTCTGAAATGAGACGCGGAGCAGTATTTTATACAAGTCTGTTTCTGCATTGCATCGACCCCGAAATGGGGTAGCTGTGGGCTGCCGTGGTTAGTATCAGATCCCCCCAAAACTGAGCCCAGATGCCCAGGACGTCCCTAACCCGCGCCAGGACCTGAGCCGAGGCCGAGCGGATCGGCGACCCGCAACCTCTCCCTGACCGCCAGCTGCTGCTTCAAGCAGCTGTAGGAGAGGTTCTGGCCCTGGGATGTTAAATGGCTTCATACATATGAGAAACATGAATTTATTAATCATTTTCATAGACTGTACTCTTAAACTATTTGATTAAACTTGATATTAAAATGAAAAGCTCTCTATTAACCATTTATGATCATTTTTTGAGCAATTACTATTTTGGTTTGAGAAGTGAGACAATTTTATACATAGCCAAGAGACAGTGTTTAAAAAATACTGAAAAAAAAAATTCTTTTATCCCTAGAAGAAGGAATCTGTTCTTAAACCAGTATTTGTTAATAGTCATCTCTTCCATGTGAAATGAAATTGCATTCTATTTGCAAACACTTGATGATCACTTCTCGTTCAAAAGCAGTACATCCATATGGCAAGAGCATCTTTTTTATTAACCCCATTCACCTGTCATTAACTGAATCACAACCTAATACCTGCCTGCTTACATTCTATATTACTTTTATGGATGCCCCTTTTATAGCAGGTCCAGAAACGTGTGCCTCCTCTAGCCTTTAGGAAAAGGAATAAATATAACATCAGCACTCTAAAATTCCTCGGCAATTTTTGTGTTAGATGATTTTAACTACCTTTATCTCCCAGGCAATCCTCAGTGGGATTTGGTGCATGCAGGTATGAGGGGTGTTCAATATCCCATCGTCTCCATAGCATCGGTCGTCACTGATCGGAAATGAAGTGCATTCGCGCTGTTTTTGTCAGTGAAAGGAATTAAAATACAATAGATTTTAGGAAAAAGACATGGATGCCTTTTCATTTATTAGTGAATTAAAGGGTAAATCTTACTGATCATATTCCATCAAAAGGGGAGGCGTGATGGCAGCATGGGAGAAGGTTGCTCTGTTCCCCAGCCGGGCACGGCGGAGCTGGGGTGCGGGAGCAGCATCGGAGGGAGCTGGAGCCGCCGGACGATCGCCTGGTTTGGGGCCACTTTGCGCTGGTTGCGCATCGCACAGAAGACTTTCCACGTAACATGGTTTGCAGCGTTTTTTTCTTTTATTTCTAATTATATATATTGGAGGGCAGGAGATTTTCGGAGGAACGAAGACCCACAGCTACGAGTTCCACACCTCCAAAAAACCAGACCGCTGATTTAGACACACAATTACCTGTCACAGATGACCAACTTCCAGCAGCTGGGAAGTACAAGTTCAGCTTTCCCAGCACCTTTCCATCTCAGTCTGTTTCACAAGTGAGAAGCACTCAGCCTCGGCTGCCGTCAGAGGTACATAGCGTGATTTCTCCGTTCCTTTCCCGGTTTCCCTTCTGATAATTATGCAAAGCATGACCAAGAGGCCCCGAATTTATCAAATAATTCAACAAGGTGGTATATAAGGGCGTTGTATTTAGCGGCAATGAAAAGCAACAGCTGCCTGAAACTGTCACCTTCCGTACTGAAACTGCAGTGTCCAGCCTCATAATTTAACCCAGGCCAGGCAGGGGAGGTCAATCCCCATGTCCTCACGGACCCGGCGCAGTTGGAAATCCTGAGGAGACTGGCCGTGTTGTGCAGCCGGCGATGCCCGCTCCCGGGGCCAGGTGTTTCTTGTAGGGGCACGGTGCCGGGTTATTCTCCGTCCGAGCTGTTTAAAACAGGGGCTTGTTACGGGGCGGGCGAATAATAAGCAGACGCTCTGAAAAAAGAGCTTTTCTTCTAAACACACATGACTCCTCCAAACTCCTTCCCGCACACATGTGCGTTTCTTCCCGTGCTCAGGGTTTCGCAGAGTGATGCATGGCAGCGCAGTTTATCCTGACGTTTTATGGGATTTTTTTTCACCAGTAACAAAGGAAACCGTAGTTACAGCCTATATCTAACTCGTTCTAGCTCATTTCTTTTTGCTTTTACAAAATCCTGTTGAGTCTCTGAACTGGTCTGTGAAGCTGTGCAGTTAATGATTTGGTTTACTAGACCACTGGTTATGCTTTAATTGGTGGAAGGTTTTTCAGGCCGAGTTACCAAATCCTTCAGAAGCTTCTCACTGCTGTCTTAGTCTTGCGGCAACCCTAAAATTGTGTGCTTTTCCCAGCAATGTGTAGAATAATAAAAACAAAGTACCTGAAAATGCCATATTAACCAGAAGCAACCTCTTCTTTTTGTTAGAATGTTAAAAGCAGGGTTATGTACCTCTACAAAAATTGCTGCGAAGAGAATTAATGGTAACATTATTATTTTAAAACAACTGTTCCCTGCATATTTAGCTGAAACAAATCTTTGAGATAAAATAGTCTCTTAAAAACTATTCGTGGTGTTCTTATGTGCCTTTTCCATACATGTCATAATTAAACTACATCACTTTTCCATAGGAAATTCCAGTTCAAGTTGTGCTTCAGCTTTATCTTAATAAGTGAGCTGTCAGTCATATTTTCTTTATGAAATTTCTTTTGACAAACTTCCTTCTTTCCTCACAAGGGGCGGAGTCTTTACCTCCTTCACCTATCTCTACAATCAAATTTCAAAACAAGGTTGAAAGAAAATAAGCCCTTTCTCACATTGAGGTGATTTACAGTAGTTGATACATAATTAGTTAAAACTATGTTCTGTCATAGTCAATCAAGAGGAGAATCTGTCCAGGATTAAGAATACCTTCAGTGCTTTTTGGCAAATTTGATAAATATGTTTTAATCGCTGCTACCTTAGAGAAAAAAATTTTAAAAGCACATAATTGTTTTAAAAGCTTCGGGTCCAGATCCTCAAAGATTTGTAGCCATCTCACTCCTATTTAGGAAATGGGGGGTGAGAATAGAAGTAAAAGACTAAATCCACCACGTTATTTAGTTGTCTGTCTTCCCATTGATTTTAGACACTCCTAAAAGCTTAAATTCCCAAAACTGGGTTTCAGAATGGGACTAGCACCTAAATCGCTCCTGTGTTCTTGGAAAAGTTGCAGTAATGCACGCTATGTAATTAGCACCTTCTGATTGACAGTGGCTTTTGCTGATTTGTGCCTTATTTTTCCCAGGGGACTGAGGCTTTTGTAGTCTGCGTCTGGGTCACCTAGGGGTTGGCGGAGCACGGCAAAGGGGAAAGGGATGGGAATTTTAGGAAGTGAGGTGACCTTAACTTGGTCGGCTCTTTCTGGCACAAGAGAGCCCGGGAAGCGCCCGCGGGAGGTGTGAAACCTTGGTGGGGTCTCGCTCTGCCACCTGAGACCTGGCAGATTTGGAGTTACGACATGGACAGCCGGCAAAATAAGTAAAATACAGAGGGGTGCAGAGCTTTCCAAGAGCCCCTGAGGTGGAAGTGGGAGCGCACATCTGCATGTTTGAGGAGAGTGTGCTGAAACGAGTGTGAATTGCTCCCGTGCCTTCAAGTGGCTCTTTCCTTGACTGGCGTTCACAAATTACTGTTCAATCCTAAGAAAAAGCACTCCGACAGCTGCCAGTGACTCCAAAGCAATGGCTAATGTGTAAGCGGTCAAGAGGTGTTTTATCTGCCCTCTATCTCATCGTCTGCAGCTGCAAAAAGTAGCATGTAAAGGAGTAGTTGCAAATGCCATCATTTCAATCTTTGTCAGATTTTCCGTTGGCCCATCATATGAGAAAATTGTAAAGGCTGAAATTATATTCATATTGCTCCTACTTGTTTTTATTTGTTTTATCAGACTAAGGCTTAACTACTTTAAACAAACCATCAGTGAACAAACATTTGACAAAGAGTTGTCAAAAGAATGAAAATCAGAGCAGTGGCTCATAATTTCTTTGAATGCCTCTGTTTAGCTGAATTGCCATCATCGTATTTAGACAAAATTTTGCAGATGCATAATTTTTGTTGTATTTATTAAAATAAGCCACAATAAAGCAACAGTTTTACTGCCTTTAAATTGCAATCTTAAATTTCTTTTATTTAGACAAATGAATCTGTTCTTTTTTTTTTTTTGACACCAGCGTATATTCATTTGAGGTTTGTTTTAACAAAACATTTTAACATATAGGAACACGTTGCTTTTAGACAGAATTGCCAGTTTTTAAAAGGTAATTGTCGCAAATGTAATTTCTTTTTGCAGGATAATGGATCTCCTGAAGAACATGCAATTTATGTTTGGGACCATTTTATTTCCCAGTCAGCTGCGGAGAACGTGTTTTTTGTTGCTCACAGTTATGGTGGACTTGCCTTTGTAGAGTTGGTAAGTGTGATTTCTCCTTTGCCTTCATTTCCTGAAGTTTTCTGCGGATTTTCCTGAATTTTCTGTGATCACCTCCTTGAGAGTAGCTGCAGTTTAGGAACAACTTTGAGCCAATGGTCAGGTAAAGATCTGTGAGGATTTCTTTGCAGTTGGAAGGTCGCTGCATTTTATCCTGGTTTTGAGCGAGACAATGAGGTCCCAAGTGTGCACGGACCTGAAAGACTGTGGGAAAACAGGACACATTGGATCCTCCTTGTCCAGGCTTTGTGCCGAAAGGCAGCACACGAGTTCCTGCTCTGGGGCAGAAAGACAGGAGGTGGGGACCCAGAAAACGTAAAAACAGTTTTAAAAGCAAAGTCACATTAACAGGTGCGCCTGCTTGTATATAGATTGGAACTGAACCTGAAGGGAAATTTGGGGCTTTTACCCGATTTAGCAGGTTTTCCACAGAGGTCTGCAGAAGTCGCTGGGAAGACCTTTTTTTGCCATTTCTTCGGCTGTGGTTAAAACCTGCAGTGATGTAAGGTGGGGAGGGCTCTGCTTGGTGTACAGCTGCCCTGCCACTGATGCTGGGGGCTGCTGAACATCCAGTTTGTCAGTCTTTCACCCTTTTCTCTAAGGGCAAATTTTTTGACCCCATCTGGTATACAAAGTTGCCCGTTGAACTTGCATACTATTCTTTGGGTGTATTTTCACTTAATTGTGAAATGCTGGTGTAATCAGGACATGCTTTATTAAAGAAACATTAAAAAAAAAAAAAAAGCCCAGTTTATTATGGAAACATAAATTGCAGAACTTTGGCAACTGGTTTTACAGAGACAGGAATCAGCAGACTTACATGGGCATCTTTGGTCTGTAACACATCGGTTTAGTCTAACTGAAAGTTAGTAAAAGTGGTTCCTGCCTGAATGTAAAGATGAATGCCGTAGTTAGGAAAAAGCATCCACGAGTGTTTTGTTTTTAGTCTTGTGCTGCTCTGCATAGCAAGAAGAATCAGAGCAGGGCCACTCGTATTATTTTAAGAACTTAGGATTTTTTGTTGTCCCTTGCCATTTGTGGAAATTAAGCCTATTTTGATTTTCTCTGTGCTTCTGGAAGAGCATTTTTAAAATATGTATGACGTGTATGGATTTGAGACTTGAGAGTGGTTCAGCTCATCATTTTCTGCTGGCATTTTATTACTAGGTCAATAAGTAGTCTCAAAAATAAGTTTTTAAGAGACCAAATCCGTGGACCTTAATAATTGCTTCTATAACCACAACTTCACAAGAAAGGGGTTGCGTTGCTTGCGCCTGTTGCTCCTCGGATGCAGCGAGGGGCAGGCAGGATCTCTTCTGCCTTGCCTTTCCTGAGCTGTGGATTTCATTGCCCCGTGTTTCAGCACAGGTTATTCTGCTGTGCCTCATCGGTCTGAACCCAAGCCTAGGCAGAATTTCTGTAGGTTTTGTAAAGCCACGTTGTTTGGGTCGCCGTACGCCGATGGTTACGTACACGTAGCGCAGGGCGGGAATAAAAACCAACTGGAGACCTTTCTCAGTGTTTCCCAAACAAAGTGCTTAATCAAAGGAGACTTGGAGAGTTTTTCCATCGCATTTCAGTCAATGGCTTGAGGTGGCATGGGTAACAGATGACCAACGTGTCATTCCCATTTTGCCTGTTTCTCTTGTCACACTGGTGGATATTTCTTCACTTTTGTTCTACTTTAATATGAAGCACACAGATGTTTCAGAACAAGACTTGACTTCTGACCTCGGGGCTTCCAGGGTCAGGGTGCTCAGGGCCTGTGAAATTATCACAAGCTGAGCTAAAGTTTTTATCCATCGCAGGAAGCAACCAGTAAGTAAGAAGTTAAAAAGGAGCTTTGTCAGAGAGACAAGATGGTCTCAGTAAGGGTCAGCTTCTGTAGTCTGCTGTCTCTGCAGGAGATGCATGCCTGAGAGGAAGAATATAATATATAACCATTGGCACATCACATATCTGTCATGCAAAACTAGACCTGAGAAGTATATTTAATGTAGCCCGATTGTTTTTTCAAAAAATCAAAGGATACTGACACCTGGTTTTGGTAGAGGTGGTTTGATAGCTGAGCTCCACTGAAAGCAGTTTAATTAAATAATGCATGCAGCGAAGCGGATACCGCTGAAATAAACCCTGAGCTGTTTTTTCACGATATTAATTTGTAAGATTTTATTTTGCTGTGATCGCCTTTCTCTTCAACTTTATATCCATATGGCACTTAGTAATTGCAAAGAGCTCAAAACACAGAAATGGAGCAGCTGATGGGCAATTACTGTCTTATGACAAATACATATTCCATCGCTTCACTTTCTTTCCTGCTTTGTGTGGGGGAGATGATGAGGGTGATGGAGCAGCTGCACCGTATAGCAACCGTACCACCTCTACACTTGCTATGCAAGAATTTTGGGTCAACTGATTCAGAAAATTGTAGGTTACAGCCGTGATGGACACCTGTTGCACAGCTGCTCCTTCAGCATCCGTGCAGGAGAGCGGTGTGAAGCATATGGCTTTAATTCAGAGGGAAGGTTTCTGCCTGGGCCCTCCGCGTTTTATTGTGCCTGCGGGGAAAAAGAAAACAAGCAAAAAAGGCCCAAACACATGTGCGCTTTCAGCGAATCTCTCCTAAATTGACTTGGCGTGTTCGGCGCTGCAAGGTCCGTCCCGACGGTCCCCACCCGTCTCTGTCGTTGAGCTCTCCAGCTCGTGGTCCTGGTGGTGCGGGGCTCCCGACGGAAACCCGCAGCTCTGGACTTCGGTGGGGAACACCGACTGACCTGCTACTGCCCAAGGACGTGTCCGTGGTGGGTCGTGCTCCCGGAGGGGTGCGGGGAAGTGTCCAGCCTTGCGAGTCCAGGCGCCCCTCGGTTCGCTGCCGGAGCCGGCAGGGGAAGAGCGGCTCCGCTCCCTTGGCGCGGCAGGTTTCCCAAGTCCCGCGCTGGGATGCAGGACTGCGTTCCGGTGGGGAGCTCCAAAAGTGAGAAGAGAGCAGATGTGACCATCTCACGTGGAACTGGTCTAGCAGGAGGAGCATTTCTGCTTACAAACCTTTGGTGGCCAAAACCTGGTCTTCATTGCAGATTTCGCCTCACCATAAAAAATCAGGGTATGGTTTGGAAGCCCTTCATTAAACAAACCAGTAAAACTTGGCTGTGATTTTCAGATGCGTGCCACGGCATCTAACATTTTTATTGGTCTTTGCAGCTTTTTAATCTACATTTTTGCATGCCTGTGATTGCAAGATGTTAAGAAAAACAGGGTGAGTCTGTAATACCACGCCTGAATGCACAGAAACTGTTACCCAGTTACTGCAACGTAGGCACACAATTTCTGTACCTTGCTGGGTCATAGATTACTGAGGGAATAATTGAAAGTGATTGAACATGTGTGGGAAGTAAAGTTCCACCAATAAATGTAATTAGTTGTATTGTTTGTAGCCCGAATTACAAATGCTAATCATAAACCATATGCTAAAATGTACCTTAATATTTAGTAATTAAAGCTTTGTGTAATTGTAGTTTGAAATTAAATGTGCGTCTAATAATACCTACACGTAAATTACTTTTTGAACAGACAGCACTAAAAATAGTTGTTGGGTCACTGTGTTCTGCTAATTACCGATTTTGAAAAACTCAAGCCATGATTCATGAACACATCTCAGCTTCTTACTTCTGTTATCCCTTACACTGTGTAGTCGGGGATTTATTTTCAGAAGCAGCTTGCTGTAGTTGATGGTAGATTGTGGAACTTTCCCAACTCCTAGCTTATAATAATTTTATGAAATTTAACAGAAAGTGAGAATTTCAAGTTGAGGGAGTCAATTTTATATTTAGTTTACAGAAAATAAGTTTCTGGTACAACGCCTCCTATGAGTTTTTCTGCCAAATTTTGTGGGTTTACAATTATTTTGCTTTAAAAAGAATGTTTTCCCTTGTCATTGCCTGCATGAAAGACCCGCACGGGAGAAAAGATATATTGTGCCCCCGTGCCTACCTGCATGCCGTGGCCGTCCCCTGCAGAGCTAATTACAGCATCGCGGCCTGGCTGCATGTGGAGGGGACAGAAAGGGTGGTCCTGGGATGCTGGGTGACATGTAAAACCACCCATGTCCATCATCATGAAAACCACATGGCAACTGCTCATTTCAGAATCACGAGAAGAATTGCTAAATCTAAGCTTTCAAAATTGTCAGTTAAGTATTCAGCATCCTGAGATTTTTTTTTATTTTTTTTTAAAGAATTTTGTGGAAAATTTCTCCTGTTTGCCCCCTATATTCCTGAAACCTTAGGCTTTGCGTTTTCAAGAGTTTCCTCACTACCTTATGATTCAGAAGTATAGCTTCTTTGTTTTAATTTTACTTAAATAGTATCGTTAATAAAAAAAAAAAAACCAAACCCACACCAAATATCATGGGAATCGTGACAAAATTGTGAGAATTGGTAGGGGTATCTCCAGCTTACAGCATTTGTACTGCTGTAAAAATACAAAGCGCACGGGGGAATGTAATATAATTAAATTAGGAGAAGGAAAGTAGGTTCATTGTCTTTGAGCAGGTGAAGAACTATTCATTATGGTCTTTGTTGGCTAAAATGTTGGATGTATATATTGACAGTTTGCACAAAGGTGTAGAAAAAAGTGTGTGTGTGTGTGTGTGTATTTTTAGGCAGCTTTGTTAAAGTGAGAGCCCTTAAAAAACACTGCTGAAATTACTGTATCCACTGTAGGGTCCTAATTCCATCAAAATCAGCCCATTTTGCCCATTTGAAATAATTTTAGGTCCGTCATTTTGAGATATGCTCTGCAATACACTGCCGCTTCATTTTGCTGCATTGTGCTGAGCATGGGAGGACCTGACCCTGGCTGGAGCTGATAGGTGCCACGGTAATAACGATGATAAACGGACACCTGCGGAGCTACCTGGGAGTCTCTGAGCCTGCATCAGTATTCTGGCACCGGCGAAATGCAATTTAAGAACCTTAATGACTGGGCTCTGAACCTATCATTAGCTTTTCATTAATTTAATTTCCTGAAATTTCAGATTGAATGGGTTGTTATGTTTGGCTTTTTATTTATATATACTTAAATAAATACATCTATCTGCTTATTTTTTATATTTATTTTGGCTCAAGAATTGATGAGCATAGAGCAGGTACTGTGGCTATGCAACTCTTAATTCCCTTGGCTGACGTATTAAATCAAAATACATCAACTGATGCATGGCAGAAATAGCACGAGATCTGTGGTGGTTGTAGGGAGCATGGGAGAGAGCGGGAAGTAGAGAGTTGAGAGGCAAAACACCTGGGTGATCGAGATCCTTATTGTGAGCAAAGCAAAATAATCACAGTGCTTTGCGGCTTTCTGAGCATTAAACTGGGGAAAAAAAAAAAACACAACACCAAAAAAACAAACAAAAAAGGACACTATTTAAATGTTGAATGTCAGTTGGAAGGGCAGCATGGGATGCTGCCTTGTTGGTTTATGGGGACTTGGGTTATCTGTCCAGTCTCAGGACAAATTGTCTCACCCAACTCCACCTGGTTTAGGTCTCACCTATTTGTGTGTTGCACACTTACAGTCAGGTCTGACTTCGGTAGGGACACTCAGAAAAACAAGTCCAAAAGCCAAACCAGGATCTTGGTTCCATTTGGTTATTTATTGCAGCTGTACTTTGTTGTGCTTCTTGGAGAAATGCTCATTCATCTGAAAAAGGTCAAACGAGAAATGAGGGTGGACAAGAGGAGCTAATGGAGAAACAGCAGTGGGTCGTGTAAAAAGGATTGGACAGGACTAGGGTCACTAGCCCAGGGGCAAATTACTTCTAGTATTTCTGTTACTGACATGGGCACACAAAGTAAGAAGGCGCTAATGAAATCGGCTGCTGGCGTGGAGTGGTGAAGTCACTGCTGGTATTCAGAAGTAGAATTTCTGCGCTAGTGGAAATTAAGGGAATTAATACCATTAGAGAATTAAAGGAGATAATACAAACTTCAGGACACAGAAGCATTGACTGGCTAGTCATCTGCGTTTGTGTGTGAAGAGTGATCTCATCAACAGGGAACAGCAGGGATGGACGTGCGGCTTCATCGCTGACGGCTGTGAGGGACTGACCCCGTAACGCAACACAACAGCCAGACGTGATGCTGTGATTCCTTCGCCCTTTCTGTCCCAGGAAGGGAAATATTAATACCGGCCAGCATGCTGGCGAGATTAATCTGAGGTAATTTGAGACATTCGGGAAGATTAATTCAGTCCGGCAGAGAGACGGGGAAGGGGTGTCAGTGTGCCCGGGCGATGGAGACCCTCTTTGGCTGGAAGCGGTGGCGGACACGCGGACGTGCCGTGCTGTGGTGCCACATGGAGCTCCCCCGCCTGCTGCGAGCGCCAGAACCAGCGCGGCCGCAGGAACGGCGCACGCGCCCTGGAGGTTTATCAGTCTTAATACGAGCTGTGTAATCTGCTAATGCTCTTACATCCACTTCGGTAGCTATGGAGGAAGAGGAAGGTTTGGCGTCTGTGCCGTATTTGCCGCAGAAGCAGAGTGGAAGAAGCGAGGCTTGTTCCCTCTGGCGAGGGAGAGCCTGGCGGGACTGGTGGCGCTCCGCAAACACATGGGGAGGGTGAACAGCGGGGAGGGAGAGCCGCCTGAGCCAGAGGACAATGTTGGCGGAGGAACAAATGGATTAAAGCTGGTCATGAATAAATTGAGGGTGGAATTAGGCTTCTTGCCATTGGATGAGGGAGGCCTGGTTGGGAACGGGAGGATGGGGGCAGAGCTGCTGCCTGGCGTGACCCACGCGTGGCGGCAGTTGTGTGAGAAACAGGCTGGGACGGTCCTTGGGGTGACCCCGGGGACCGCGTTCCCGTGAACGCCAGCGTGCGCAGGTGCATGTTTTCAGCCGCCGACAAGCGCACCCGGTTTGGATTAATCTTTCTGGAGTCGGCATCTCTCTGACTCCAGGCTCACCGGGTGGCTCGAGCGCTGGAAACACTTGAGTTTGAACCAAAACCAGGCCAAACACCAGTGTTTGTAAGCAGCGTTTTCCCTTCCTGTCTTGTTTTTGGAAGTGGTGGAGTCATTTTTGCCAGCGCTTTCTGAACAGCACAAGCTTCAGCTTGCGGTAGAAAGCCGCAGCGATTACAGGTCCCCTGGTGAGGGCTTGCAGCAGTAAGGAAATTAAATGATGGACTGAGCAAAAAATACTGAAGTATCTTAGTATGTGTCACTGCCTGCTGTACTGGGAGCAACTTCTTGATGACATTTGGCCTTTCCTTACATATACATACAAAAAGTATGTGTGTGTGTGTATGCATAGGTATATACACATATATATGTTTATGTGCATATATTGCCTATTTTAACACAGAGCAGCTAAACGTTCTAGGCCACTCTCAGCCTACATAAATAAGCTGACAAGTGTACACTGGCATCATTATTTCAATTGCGACCATTTGTTGGGATTATCCGTTTGCATTGTGGTAGCGATCTCAGAGTAGTGCCTTGTCCTGAAGAGCTTGCAGTCCGGAAGGATCATCTAATGGGAAGAGACAGAGGAATGATGAACGATTACCAAGCAGTCCACAGCACCGCAGCTGCACATCCTTTTTCATTTTTTGGTGTTTTAGTTTAAATGCCATGTAGGCATCCCCTTCCTGGGTTCCTGCCCAGACCTCTCAGCCTCGCTACTGGACGTTTCGCTGCAACGAAATCCCAGGCGTCGGCCACTTCCAGAACAGGCTCTTGGTCTGAATATTCATCCCTCCTCGTTACCTCGCTCCAGATAACTTGCCTCACTGCTTTTTGTTTCCTCTAATCATTTGCTAATGTAATACCTCATGCTTCACTCCGCTCAGTCTGTGGTCTGCAGGCTCACCATAGGTATGCCCCTTCCCCACTTATTCCGAAAGGAGAAGGGATCGGAACGATATTCCAAGTACTAATTGCCGGCACCACCCGTCGTTACTTTACATCTCATTGGCCCGTTCATATTAATTTTCTAGTTTAACACCAAAGTTGGAATGCTAATTATAAAATGAACAAAGAACTGGAGATGGGTAAAAGTTAGGTTGACTTGGAAATCCAGTTACTCGGAAGTACGTGTTTGTATCCTGTGGGATTTGGAGGTGCAAGGCACGGTCCTTTCTGCATTTCTTTGCAGAGACTTTTCTAGAGTTGCATCATCTCACTAGTTGTAAATTTTTATAATTTCTTGGCATTGTTTTAAATTCCATACACTACACAGTGAACATTTATTTTTAGATTTTTGTATGAAGAGCTTTCTGATCTTTAGCAATTGTTCTTGTACTTCCATCCCCTTGTTCTCTTGTTGCCCAACTATATATAACTAGGTCGTCTTTTTTTTTTTTTTCTTTTTTTTTTTTTTCCTTTTTCTTTGTATTCCTGTCTGATTTAAGTATTATTTGTCAATATTTCTCTGGTAGAGAATTGAACTCCGTATTTTAAGTGCAGTTACTATAGTTAGCTCAAGGTGAACTTCAGCACATTCGTTCAGCTGTGCAGCATTTTGGTCAATGCAGCCAAAATGGTACTAGAATTTTTTTTTCCCCAAAGTTTCCTTTTATTTGGTACCCGCTAGCATTCATGCATCCCGCAGAGTATTTCAGTGTTCTCAATTTCCCTTTCCCCAGTGGTGCTGAATGTGGTAGGTGGTTCCCCCCCCCTCCCCAACAGAATTATCTCCCACTATTCCAAATCACATCTAGCTGCGTTCTGGCCCTTGTTGCGGGGGATGACAAAGTAGATTGTCATAACGATCCCTTTTGTGCTACAGGTCTATGAATCTTGGAAGCTCGTTTTGTATTTCTTTCATGCCTTACTTCTCTTGGCAGTTTCTCCGGCTTTAATGTCACCTGCAAATTTAATTAATTCCAGATCATTAATGAAGATGTTAAATAAAACCATATTTGGCATCTATCCCTATATCTGACTAGGAACTTCCTTCTGGCTCAATAAATTCCTTTGTATCAGTATCCTTTCCTGCATTGTTTCAACTATTTTAAGTTCTGCGAGACAGTGTACTTATCAGTCAGTTTATTTTTCATTTCAAATTCTAGCTTTGAAAGAAAAAGAAAAAAAAAAAGTAAAGCTGGAGCACAGGACTGTGTTCAAAGAACACATCACTTGCTCTTTCGATTGTGCAGATAAATCTCAGCCCTTCAGCCTCTCAGAGCTGATGGGGCAATGTCTGTGTGAAGCCATCTCCTTGAAAATATGTGAAGTACAGCACTGATCCTGGGATCAGGATCTCCAGGACCCAGGACAACGGGTTTCCCCCTTAATTTCCTCACTGGTTGCCCAAACTTCCCAGAAGTTACGAGTGATCATCTCTAGGAGCGCACCTTCATCGAGGTGTTTTCCCTCTGAACCATCTCATACCCATCAGAGCTCTTCCAGACACTGGGGAAATTCATCAAGGGTAAGGGGAGACAGGTCTTCTATCCTGAACCTCTGAGAGAAGCACTGACACTGAACATCTTTGCCTTCTCTCTGATGTAAACTATTTCAGTCCGTCTCTTTTTTGTCTTCTCAAGGGGAATTCCTGAGATGCTGGTGCGCATGCCGTCCTGCCCCGAGTCCAGGTGCCTCGATAAAAAGTCCTGTCTCCTGTTTTCCTGGACAGACTCAGTAGCACTTCACCCCGTTCAGGCTGATCTTTGGACTTTGCCTTCTTAATCTTGTAAAATCTTCTGTTCACAGAATTGCCCAGGTTGGAAATAACCTTTAAGATGGTCAAGTCCAACCATCAACCCAATGCTACCCAGCCCACCCCTCACCCATGTCCCTCAGCACCACGTCTGCCCGGCTGGGAAACACCTCCGGGGATGGCGACTCCACCACTGCCCTGGGCAGCCTCTGCCAGGGCTTGATAAGATGCACACCTTCCTTTTTGCTTTATTTAATCCACCTTTTTCTGGGCCTTACCAGCAGGTGCATCTTTTTGCTGTGGTATGCACCCTTCGGTTTTCCTCACACTCTGCAGATGCCTCTTTGTCGGCAGTGGTGCATCAGGAGAGGAAAATGAATTTTTTAGAGCATCACTTTATGCAGATGTGGTCATTGCGTCTATAAATGGCCATGCACTGGGCTGACTGGAGGTTCAAACAGCATGAGTACTGTCATTTGGGGTGTTTTTTTCAAGCAGGTACCATATGAAAAACTGGCATTTTGTTTAACTTTGTAGGCGATCACTTATCTTTCTAGGTTGCTTTGGACAGCAGCTTAATACGAGAGATTTTACAGTATATGACATCATCACAGTCCAAAGAGACTGCGGTTCTCTTTGCATGTATATATGAACACCAATAAAGCATAAAAGTAGGAGGTTTGCGTTTGCTTGTATGATGAAGAAAGTGGGAAAGCCACATGTATTATTCCCTGTCAGGTTTTGTGGTGAATTTAGATTATTTTGTCTGAAATATTAGGCTTTTTTAAATTCTGCGTTTGTTTGCCTTTTAATGGAAAAACCATTAAAAAAAGGAAGTTGTCTCACTGTTATTCCATACTTTTTCCCCTCTCTGTGACATGATCTTATGCTGATAAGACTACACAAGTGTATTGCGTTACTGTTAATTTAAATGTTAATTACGGTGAAAAGTATATGTACAGCTTTTGTGTAGAACAGCAGAGATTTTATAAGACTTTAAGACCCGGTTTAGTGGATCAGCCAGGGAACTGCAAGTTAATAATATATTAGGCATTGCAAATCCAGGTGGAGTAAAAGGAATCCAAACAGACTCCGTTGAAGGGAGCTCTAAAACTGTGGTACTGTAAGAAGAAGCTGGAATTTGCATTTTATCCTAGAACTTTCCTTTCTTTAATCTAGCAGAGATGTGTTACATAGCTCTTTCAGTATATTAGTGAAGTACTTTAATATTAATAATAGCATGACTACCAGTGTTTAAATGTTAAAATAATCCTATTTAAGGGCTTTGCTTGAGTATGATATGAAGTAAAAATATGTAAGTAGATTTTGCACATATATTCATTGAGAAAATTCTGCTTTTAACACCGCAGAACTGAACTGAGATTTTAATGCAAAGTGTCAAAACAGGGGAGTAAAATTCCCTCATAAATACATGCAAAATAAATAGTTCAATTAGCTATTTTTATGTCTTGTCCATTTTCCAAGGCAAATTAGATGGAATAGTGAATTTCAGTATCCTGCAGTATCAGGATACAAAATTCATGAGGTTTTTACCAGGTTGATTAAGCCAAGGTATTTTATTTGCTTGTCGATATCTGGATTATATTTTGTCCTGGGGTGGCTCTAGCCATCTGACAGGAGTATTATACCTTTGTGCTATGAAGTTAGGAGCCCCTAGTGATCTTTGAAAGTGGAGCGTCTTCAGAGGAAAAGTTTTTGTAGGCTTTTTCGCTTGTTCCTTCATCTTCCTCCTTTCTCTCCCCATCCTTTTCCCAAGAACAGATGATGAATAATGTTTATGAAATCATTTCCCACAAGTCTCTGTGGGAAGACTTGTTATTTTAGCAGTTTTGATGTAGTTACGGAATAGTTTGTGAACCTGTATGGTCCTGTGGTCATGAACATTGTTTTGTGCACCTTACCAAGTTTCATTGCAATTTGGAGTGCTTTTGAAGCGTTAATGTTATATGTCACCGGCTTTGCTGATGAGCCTTAGAATTTCCTTGAATTCCTTTAAAAAATAGTCTAAAACAGTCAAGGGTGCAAAAAACATTATTACAATACTCTTTGACAGAATAAATTTCAGGCACAATGGAGTGGTGATTGTGATGTTAGATCTCCGGTATTTTAGTTCTTGTAAATGATAAACCTTTTATTTTTTCACTGAGTACTTTACTGAGCAGGTTTGGGAAAAAAAAAATCAAAATATCAAAATAATGCCACAAAACCCTAGCCCACCCCCTTTCCTCTCGGTCCCTACCCTGGCGGGCACGTAACGTCCAGCATTTTTCAAGGTGGTAAAGTACAGAGATTATATTTTCTCAGCCTTAAAAAAGAGCGTTGTTAATTTAACCCTCGGTAATCTTATTTCGCTTCACCGCCGTTGCTGTCTACAGCCCTGGCAGATTTTTTTTTCTTTTTTTTTTAAACCAGCTGTTGAAAATAACCTAGTTTAAAGAGTTCACGGCTGAACGTGAGGGATTCATCATTATATATTTACTGTCTGAGGCTGATATAGCTGTAAGGTTTTTCAGATGCCATTGATCTATTGCGCATGTTCCCTCCCCGGGTTGCAGGACGTGCTTCTATTTGCATAAGGCCCTGGGCAAGGTTCTTTCTTGCATTGATTGGCCTGTCCAAGGGAGCCTGATGTGCTCCTGCATTGATCACCCTGTCTTTTCTTGGAAGGCAGTGTTACGCCGAGTTCATCTCAAACATTCTAGGGAGAAGGGAAAACTTTACTGCAGATGTCTCAATTTTATTCAGATGTTCCTTTGAGTATAGGCTTTTCCTTTTCACCCACCCCCCCCCCCCCCCCACAGAC
>VZSF01009052.1:10233-109160 GCA_013398295.1 Chionis minor | reverse complement strand
CCCCCCCCCAAGATAAGTATTTTTTTCTTTCTTTTTTTTTTTAATTTGTATGTGTTTCCGCAATAAAAGCACAGCATAGGCCAGCGTGTACTGAAAAGCTGTGTTAAATAAAATGGCCATTATGTACACCATTGATTCCATGCTGTGGGGTTTTTTTTTAAAAAAAAAAACAAACAACAAAAAAAAAACAAAACAAAAACAAAAAAACCACACACACCAAAAAAACAAACCACCAAAAAAACAATGCCTATAGCTTCCAGCAAAAATCAAAACTACTCTGTCTTCAAAGAGTTTGCAATTATAAGTGGAGACTTAATCTAAGACTGTGCATGCCGGTGTCTTTGCTTAGATTAATACTGTCAGTTCGTAACTTGCGTGATTTGTGCTAAATTTCCTTCGGTCTTACAAAAATATTAAAAGGTGGCATCTTCGGAATAAAATTGCGGTTGGGTTTTGGCCTTCTGGAGCTGCGCTTCGAAACGAATCACGTAGGTAAATTGCTGAGCAGACCGATGATCGATAAGAGAGGAGAAATACCTCCTTGCCACATCCTCGTCCTTACCAGTGCCGTGCATTGGGCTCTGCTCGGTTTGGCAGCTGGGTTCTTGGCTTGCCCCTGGAGGGGATGGAGCTCTGCAACGTCTCCTGCCATTAACAACTCACGTCCAGGAGCCTGAAATCCACCGCTTCAGCTTCTGGGGGCCACGTATTGGCCTGCGTGCCAAATCGCGGGGAAGACGCGCGTTGTAACTGTCCACCAAACCTGCTTCCGTGGTCAGAAAATTACCTGACGCGTGGTCCTGGCCGTCAGCACCGTGAGATGAGGTTGTCCCTAAAGTGGGGCTCACATCGAGTGAATTAAAAGCCGGCAGGTCAACTTTACTGAGCGGGTGACAGTGCTGCATGTTGGTGAAAAATAAAATGTCCCCGTAGCTTTCCCGTCCCACAGAGCGCTGAGCAGCGCGGAGCCGGCCCGTCACCATTTTTCAAAAAAGCTACTATGGGTATTTTTGTGGATGCCGTAGAATTTTCTGCAGAGGAAATAAGTATTCAGAGAAGCGCAGCTGAGATCATATTAACGCTATTACATCAATTACGCAGGTTGTGGGTTGGTTTTTTGTTTTTTTTTTTATCGCTTGGATTATAGTTTCATGTCTTTCACAGGAGCAATAATGTATTGCATTGTATTGCCATGCTTCGGCTTAGGGAACATATTCCTTTGGTCATTCAGTAAAACAAAACTTAGATAAGTATAATTCAGGTAGCGTGTATGAAATTTCATCTTCATTATCATGCAAACGCAGTGAGAATGTAACATTTCCCAAGATGTCATTTGACTATTAGGATCTTTAGAAAATGGCCTCTCAAAGCCACAAAGCTAATATTCCAGAAGAAAGCTATATAATACCTAAAAATTGTCTATCCTTATTCTATATGAATAACAAATGTAATAGGACAGGCCATTATTAAAATCGTGAAAGAATGTGTTGACCTATTGGTACAAAGGATCTTTTCTGATTTTTTGCATCGATGATGAATTCTGAGCTTCCCGTCGCATAGAGGATGAACATGCAAATACAGATTTCAAAAAATCTGCAGGGGAAAAAAAAAAAAAGTTGGATAGTAACTGGAAATCTGTTCTGTTTTGTTTCAGTACATAAATGAAATGGGTACATATTTATACCGATAACTATTTTGCTATACGTAGCGATACCCTGTGTGAGTGTTATATATATTGTGTGTCTGCATAGTGCACAGATTGTGCATCTGCAACACTTTTCACTTATTTTAAGCTGTCTTTTGCTGATAATTTAGTCAATGAACCTAGAAGGCGGGCACAGGCTAAATATGAGCTAATCTCTTAAGTGAGGAGTGGAACTTGCTTTTAATTCTGAAATAAGGGTCTGAGCATCTCGGAGCAGCCCATTATCTGTGTTATTCAGGAGAAGAAAAACGCTGGACTTGCTTATATGCACGAACTGTGCAGGGCAACAAGACACGAAGAATTTGTGGTAGCAAAAGGGATCTCTTGCAAACAGCTTCGGTTTTGAGGAAGAAAGGGTGGGACGCGATTGTTTATAAGCGATTAAAATTGAGACAAGAAATCTGGTCTCTTACTTCAGGTAGAAAAACTCCCCGGAAGGAGCGTATCCGCAGCATGCGCAGCATTGTGCTGCTAAACAAAGCGGATGCTGTAGGGAAACGTGATGAAGATGTATATAGGTGCTTCCAGAGCTTCCGATCCCCTCCGTGGGTGTTGTGCCGTGAGATTTTTCTCAGCAGATATTTGTGGCCCCAAGTGACGTTCTGGATGTGTTGAAATGAGTGTTTTGAACGGGTTTTAGTAATTGCTTGATTGCTGGGCATCCTCAGCATCAGGCGTACGAGTGAGTCCTTTTACTGATAAGGTCTGAGTGAAATAGAACAGCAAGATGTAAAAACCGGTATTTTTAACTTTTCCTGTGAAAGGTATAACTTCCATGGCAAAAAGTGATATTTTTCAGATGCAGGGCAAATGTTTTCGAAATGACTATATAAAGAATGAAATTCTAAAGTCTGTGGTTTTCTTATTTTTAGTTTGTAACAGCGTAGTATTTAGAGACTGGAATAATTACAGAGGATGCCTGAAGTGTCATCTCTCTCCAGTGTCACTGAGGCATTTTCATTTTACAAGCACGCTACTGAAGATAAGAGGTGGTTCTGAGCTTTTCAAAGTCCAGGTACTGCTAGTGCGGCAGATACCGTGCAGCAATTAAAAACGTTTTCCACTACTTCATTCCCGCTCCCACCTCAACATTTTCGCTCTCCATACATTGTATATACACGATATCTGCCCTGCACTGAAAACCTTTCGAGGATCTAACTGGCAGACTTCCATCGTGTGCAAGATACTCTAGCGTATTTTTGAAAAGACGCTAAAGCTTATTTCTCCCCCTTTTTTTTTCTTTTGCTTTTTTTTTCTTTTTTTTTCTTTTTNTTTTTTTTTTTTTTTTTTTTTTTTTTTTTTTTTTTTTTGAGGTAAAATGGTGCGTTTAAACGACAAAGACTTGATCAAGAACTCCTCCATGCTCGCGATGGGGTGCAGCAGTCCAAGGAGGGAATTAGTAGAGCCTCCCTGTCTCACTTCAGAAAGGTTGATTTTCTGTCATGTTCGTATTTTGAGGAGAGGCTGCCCTGGGTGTGATACAGACTGCTTAGCACCAGATTTAGTGGGGTCACCGTTTGAGCCCCACTTTATTGCTGAAAGGGTAATGGGTGGTGGCATTCTTAAGTATAATGCGTAATAAAGACAAAACAATTAGAATCATCCTGCTCTGCAGACTCTCACGTTGCTTCCCAACGCCTCTCTCCAAAAAAAAAAAAAAAAAAGGTGCAATTGTCCTATTTAAGTAGAGGCTAAATCCTTATTTGGCTGGGCAAAACTGATGTTTATTGCATGAAATGGGAAATAATGGTCTAAGTTATTATTTGCATTGCTTGGGATTGCACTTCTTTTGTATGTACTCAATACATTTTTGTATTTTGCCGCATTCTGCTAAGTACAATCTAAGTGAAGTTTTTTACTCCAATTGTGAAGCAAGTGCTATGGAAAAAAGAAATTTGAAATTTCAATGTCGCTATATTTGGTAGATTTGCATGAATCTGTGGAAAGGGATAGCAAGTCTATAACTTGTAACTGCACAAAATTAAAATTAGTTATATAATGCGCATTCCTCGAGATACCTTATTTTGAAAGGGGAAAAAAAAAAAATAAAAATCTTTCTGCCTTCTGCTTCTCTTTCATACATAGCGAAGTAACTTTTCGCAGTTTAAACAAATATTTCTAAATCAGGTAGTTCAGGAGGCGCATCCCATAGGAAAAAGCATCGGCTTGTACTCGGTGAGCCAAACGCGTGGAGGCATATGCCGCGGTTTGCTGTTCTCTCCCTGCCCGTGTGCGTCTTCGCACGCGATTACACGTAGTGCGTGTTACCGGTGTAAAATTCTTAATAAGTTTTAGCGGAGCAATTTCTATAGCATCAAAGACCTATTGATGCTGGTAATGCGGGAGGTGTGTTCCAGCCCTTCCCTGTTTCCCCCTGACCTCCCGCACATCGACACACTCCCCTTCAATCATCCCTCTTCCACCCAGCTGTATCCCAAGCGGAACTTCCCAGCCTGTCAGCCTCAGGCTGCCCGCACGCCCTTGCCCTCCATCCCTTTCCTCCCTTCTCTGCTACGCCAGCGCGCCCTGGCCCAACCCCACCAGCTCCCCGGCGCCCCCCTAAAAAAAAGCGTCCATTTTGGTTTGGCTGTAAACCTCCCGGCGGCGCAGAGATAACGAGTAGCGCCACGGGGACGTCAGCCTTCGGGCTCCGCTTCCCTGTCGCTGGTGCCATTCCCCCACGGCGGTGCCCGCGCTCCCTGTCCTCCCCTGAGCAGCGCCTGGCCCGAACGCGGGATCGGCGACAACCCCTTTCCTCTGCAAAAATCGACTTTTGCCGGCCGGCCCAAAGGGTGAACCCCCGTGTCACGTTTTCGGCAGCAGGTTGACATCCTCAGGCACGGCGCTGCGGCGAGCGACCTTGTCTTTTCTTCTCTTCTGGGAAACAGCCGTTCACATCCCTGTGCGTGGAAAGGGAAAATAATAAAAAACTTTCTTAATGCCTGTAAGAGGTAACAGCGCATCCGCCTCCCGCCTCCCAACCCGCTCTGCACTGAGCTGAACCGTGCCGGGGCCTGGGATGGGTTCCCCGGGCGGCAGCTCCGTAAGTCTCCTGAAAAAATATTTATTGGTAGCAGCCGTAGAGGCGGCTTCCGCTGCAAAACGTGGCTGAATTATTCCAGTTTGCTGTTGCTAACTTTTTCAGAATGCTGAATTGCTGCTAAAACCTGGTGACAAAAACTTCCGAAACCATTTTTTACGGCTACGTTCTCAAATTAAGGCTAGCTGTGTGTATGCCATTTAGAGATTTTAATGAATCTTACGCAATTAAAGTTTCATCGGCAATTGTACCCCAGTAGTTATTGTAAGGTATCTACTGTCACTCCGAACAGTGCGTTTCCAGCCATTCATCTCTCAAACTAAGGCATATTTGCCACCCTCACTTTAAACAGGAATCAATTTATAATGCAGATTGTAGTCTTTATGTAAAAGCCTAATTATGTACATTGCTTTTTAAAATGCAAGGATGGGAATAAATGTCTATTAATGCTTTACATGGAAACAGAGAATACAAACATCTTGTGATCTGAATATATTTTTAAATAGTCACTGGCACTTTTTATGCAAATGAAGCTGGGCAGTGCTGTCAGTCTTCAATTTTTTTTAAAATTTTTGGGGGTTTTGTTTTTTTACACAGTTATAAGAATGACTTATTTGACATCTCATATATGCCTTTTAATAACATTCGAGGCTTTTTCCATGCTCCTGTAACTGGTGCCATCTTGTATTATTCTTTTATACCTTTTGTCTGTGTTTCCTTATTTTATTGCCTGTATTTCACGGGAGACGTGAATGCTAATGAATATATGATGTGTACCGTCATTCACAAGATGAACAGATAGCTTTCCCTCTTTGTCAAATGTTTATGCAGTAAAATGAAAAATAAAACAAACCTGGCGTGACTCCGCTGTAGTTTCAGCTTAAAGGAAACACGTACTGAAGTTTAGTGGAATTTCTCCCAGCGGAGGGAAATCTGGGGGACTGCTGATGGACTGTTTTTATGCCCAAAGAGTGAAGTTTGAGGTGATTTGCCAAAAGGCGGAGAAGTTACATTGCAAAATTGTTGGTAGTGGGCCGCGATGCGGTCTAAGCAGCGATAACCTCCAGTTAACAAAAGAAGGGGGGAAGGTGTCAAAACACTCGCTAACAGGTTTAATGATAATTTCTAGGGGACGCGAAACCTCCTGTCTATGTCCGGGCCGCCCGCCGTGTGCGTCCCGCGTCTCCCGCGGACGCCGTGGCGGCCAGGCATCCTGCCGGGCTTCCCGCCTCCCGCCTTCATGCGCGGCCCGACGCTCCGCGCCGGGAATGTTATTCCTCAGCCTCCCGCCGCCTTCCGCAGGCCTTGGCGGTGCCGCTCCGCGTGGCTGTGGAATATGGAATAATCAACGAAGACAGCCCCGTGTGGGCCGGCGCGGGGACGGGGACGGGGACGCGTTCCCGCGGTCCGTGGGGCGGGCGGCGTTGCGGTGGGTGTGCGTGTGTCCCCCCGCGGTCACCCGTGGGGGTGGCCGGCCACCCACCCGCGCGGCGGTTCCCACGGTGGCCGGCGGGGGGACGCGGTCCCTCGCCCGCCGCCGGTGACACTAGAGGGCACTGCGTGTCCTCGGTTGCGGCTTCCTTCTGGGACAGCCGGCAGAACCCGGCTGGATTCTGTCGTCTTACGGTAATTAACAATTGAATTCTTATTTAAGAAATTCCAGGCCGATTCAATTCGTTGGGGTTTTTTTGTTTGTTTGGTTTGGTTTGGTTTTAGCCCGGCCTTAATGTAAGGGGTGGAGTCGTCGGTGATCGCAAACGCAGACAGGATCAACCGTCCCGTACAGTAACAATTTAAAAAAAAAAAAAAAAAAAGCTCAAAATGTCATTCTTGGCAAAGGCAGAAGGCTGATTTTGCCCTGCGATGGGGTTTGGATCCCTTGCCAGCTGTGCTTCCCGCCAGCAAACGTGATGCACAGTGTTGGGAGCGCGTCTGGGAGAGTACTGGGGAGGTGGGGTGATTTATTTCAGCAGAGGTCAAGAGAAAGATAAGCAGAGGACGAGAATAGGAAGTTTAAAGAGTGCATCTTCGGTATGTGTAAAACCTGTGTCATTTGCCTTACCCGTGGAAAAATGTTTCATTAATTGCAGCACACTGAATCACCTGAGCTGCTGCTCCAAGTTCAAACGTTTCCTTCCATTCACAGGCTCTTTTAGTAGCGTTGTTTTTGGATGGGATTTACAAGAGAGGATGAACAGTCAGGTTAATCAGATTAATAAAAGCAGGCATCGTTTCGCAAACATCAGAAAATTAATACCAATATCGGACACGTTATCAAAATAATAACATTGGGGCTCAGCGTGGGGACACCCAGCGTTGCTGGTGGCTCGCCCGTGTCTTCTGCTTCTCTGCTCGGTGCTGCGCGCCGGCCAGGTGGGGTGTTTGTCCCTGCAGAGAAATTCCAGCGCTCGGGCTCAAGAGATTAAGTCCTGCGGTTTAAAGCACCCCGTTCGTTGCTTAAGCTGCGATTTGGGATCGGGCCCCGTATCAAAGCTGGGCTGTTTTTTTGTTCTGCCTCTCTGGTGTTTGGCCGAAACGTCTCTTTCTGGTTAACTGTTGCTGACTTCCAGTGAGCGTGTAAATTCCCTCACACCACGTATTCATAAACGTGTGTAGTTAACAGCTGGTTTGCCCGATCCCGGCAAATGACCCGTTAGTTGAGGCGATGGGTGTTCGGTGCAGCTAAAGGTTTTTCCACGTATGAGTTCTATTTTTCCACTGCTTGAAATGTAATGATTTTCTCACACAGGAAAGGTAGTTTTTTAATAAACTTCTAAAAGGCTGTCCTAGCCAGAACTCATGGCCTTTAAAAGGCACGCCAGTGTAATAATAGGTTACATTTTGTGCAGAGTGAATTGAGAGTATTTTATTTTAGTCCGGCATAATCGTTTGCAAATATCAAAGTGATTTTGAGCCATTCTGGTTCTCAGCAATGTATTTTTAAACAGTTCAGCGAGTGCATAAATCTCTTTAAAATCCGCCTGGAAGTCACTCCACAACTCCAGAGGACGGTATCGCGTGTTTATTATAAACATGTAGGTTTTCTAATTATTTCTGTATAATCACGTGGTAGCCTTGGACAGTCTGGTCTCCTACCTGATCTTTAGTAATAGATCTGTCATTTAGCAAGAGCAAGCGTCACCCAGTTTTGCTTTATCGGTTCATAAGCAAAAGGGAAAAAAAAATTTTAATCAATACGGAACAACTCTTTTTGCATTCAACATTTTATAATTTGAAATCTTATTTTGTGCGTACTAACAGTCTACAAGCAGTGAGATGCCAGAACTCCTATAATAGGATTTTCCCCCTCCTAGCGGGATGTTGCTTATGGCTATAAAAAGTTAATTTCAGATCCTGATACACTTGCATTAATTTTTGAGACATTGGCTGAGTGTAGTACAGCGAAGAATAACACGAACACCGCACCGTTTCGCTGTAGCTAATCGTTTATTACCTCCAGCCAAAGGAAGCGGCGTTAATGCGCAGGCCACAATGTCTGGGAAAAAAAAAAGAGGTAGGAAACTGGCAGAAAAGATCTCCCAGATTTGTTCCTGAGGGTCTTGAGAAGAGGACCAAGAGAAGGAAGAGCAGAAACAATGGCCTTATCGTCCCTTCAACGCAACTTAAATGGGTCTTGGTGTACTTAGGAGATCCGGTTTGTGCATTAGAGTAATACTTGATGATGAGACTATAACACTTACTGAACCGTCCTGCTTCTGAATGAGAAAATACATCTTCGCAGTTGTTTAAAAGTATGATTTATGTATGAAAAACAAGTAATTTAGGTGCTTATCATCTGCAATACGCACCATACCTCAGTAATGTGTTTATATTCTTTGGAGTATTTGCTGACAAAAGGAGCATGTTGTCTCTTCATTTGCCAGTGAGGGATCTGTTGACTCCACAGCTAAAAACCTCTCATCAGCACCTATTTTAATCAGCAAGAACTTTACTATAAATCATTATCAGAAAAAGCATTGTGCTACACTTTTATACCAATACATTTATTTTGAAATTAATAGGGAAAAATAATACAGAGCCTGTGCTTGAGATGGGCTAATAAGCGTGCCCATGAGACTTTCCTTTTTAAGCACTAAATGAAAGCTTTTGCATTGCTAACAGGCTACAAAAGTTGCTTAGGTAATAAGACTCTTTTTCTCTTATCAGTAAAAAAGAAAAGGGGAGGGATGGGATGGCTCAAGGGATTGGTAATCAGATTACAAAGTCTTTCACTTCTAGGTCACTGGTTCAAATCTGCCCCCTGTTTAGTAGTGACCAAAAGCTGTTCCCAGCTGATGGCTTTTCAGTCGCCTTTGTGCAGTGCATTAGTGATCCATATCCAGTGTCCAGTGAAAATCGCTCCCAGCCCTTGCGTTGGGAGTCCCAACTCAGACCCTTTAAGGAGGAATAAACGACCTGCTCGCGCGTTTAAGGGGTTGGTGGTTTATTTTCCAGAAAATAAGAAGTTAGCGGAGCAGTGCAGCTTCAGCGGCAGACCCTGCATCCCAGCACAGCCACCGTCGCTTCCCACTAGCGTTGCCTCCTAAAAGATTGTTACCAGCTTGCTTAAGAATTGGACGGGTATCTCTTAATTTGAGCTGCATGGTATCACTCCAATTTAGTTCCATATTAGGTTGGAATAGATAAAACCATAATTGGGGGGGGAGAAAAAAAAAAGAAGTAAGAAGAAAATTACTAAATTTCTTCATCTTAGGAGAAATATCATACTTATTAGTAAAATTGATTTTGACATATAGAGTGTGAAAACATTTTTATTGATGGTTTTAGTGCTGCAGTAACTGGAAGTGATGAGACTGCAACTGTGGTAGGATCTCATGTTATACGTGACTTGTACCACTACAGCTCAGGTAAATGTCGGACGAGCTTTATAAAATGAAATGCTGAAAACAAGGGAAAACAGAGAAAATTCCCCAGCACCTGCAGAAGAGCCCTTTCAAGTGTACATTTTCTAGTGCCATCTCTTACTGGTGCTTACTGTCAGATATTTAAATGACAGGTTTATAGACTTGGCACTTGTCAGCGTTTTGAAGTGCCATTTTCCTTAAGGTAGGGGAGTGCTAGAGGACACTTGCTATAAAGGGAATGTAATTTCTGGTTCATTAATATATGAATCCGAAACGATGACTTTCTGCTGTATGTGCTCTGTACATTTCTGTGGAAATTGCTTTGACAATTTTAGAGGTGTGTTTCTGTCCACAGGGATGCGCACGGCCCACTATGAAGCTGTGACTTTTTTTCCCCAAAACTAACCAAAGGACAATTGTATTTCTTTAAAGACAGCAATATCCACACGTTGCAGTAGATGTTTTTACACAGAACGGGCGATTTCGTCAGTCCTAAATGGTGTTTCATAAATCCGAGCCTCGCTGGATCAAATGGATGGCACCAGCCAGCTCCCTCAACACTTCCATAAACTTTGGTGGTTTTTTGCCGACATCTCAACCTGGGACAAGTCAGGCTGAGCGGAGCTTGGTGGGGTACTAGCGGCGGGGATGGACGTCTGGCGCGGGTCCGGCACAGCTCTCTGCTCTCCCAGGAGCTGCTCTCCAGCTCCCGCTGTGCGGAGTGATCTGCCCAATGCGCTTGTGGCTTCACCTTTGAAACCGGAGCTGAAAAAGTGTGGTGATACAACCCGTGCGCCGCAACACGCGTTCATTAGCGGTCTTATGCAAGAATGGCTTGGGTGGGGATTTATTGCCACTGTTTCCACACTTGGCCTGCAACGGCCAAGCTGGCTGGCTTGCCATGCGATGTGGTGCGATCCCCTCTGGAAACCACCGCAAGCACAGCAGGAAAAAAAATCCCACGTGATGTATTTATGATCCAAATCCCACCAGACGCTTTGATATGCTTTGATACCCAGTGTCCGGGAGATGCACGGGACTTGGAGCAGCCGCTGTGCCCCACCAGAAAGCTCAGGCTGTCCGAGCTCCCTCAGGAGCCATGTCTCTCCATGCCCCAGCACCAGCGTGTTTTTTGGGCGGCTCACAGTGTTTTGCTCAAGCACCTGCATCTCCAGCCCTGCTAGCGGGGAGCGGGGGGGTGACCTAAGTGTAGCCATACACAGGGCGAGGGCGAAGAGGACTGCCAGCTCCACAGGGCTGTTCAGTCCAGGAGCTCAGGTTTATAAGCCAAAGCCATTCATTTCAGAAGTTCACACAAAGGTTACAAGGGGGAAAGAAAAAAAAAAAAAAATTCAACTGAAAACATTGGCGGCACAGCTGTTGTTAAGCTCGGGAAGGCTTGCTTTCAAGTCTGGCATGAACCTTCGCTCCCTTTCCAGGAGGGAAGCTGGTGTTGTTCCAGCGGTTCGCTCTGGTCCTCCGCTGCACGTCTGCTGTAGGAGCGGGCAGACACGTGGTCTTCTTGGGCTGGGTTCGGCAGCAGCAGAAGGTTTGTCCATACTTTGGGGTTTTGTGCGTTTGATCGTTAGTTTAGAAAGGAATTTAGTTGAGGTAACCTCCCAAAGAGGCATTTACCCTGGTGTAACGATGCTCCTTGCATCTTAAAAGCTTAAGCTTTAAAGAACCTTTACGGGGTTTTAAAAACGTGCGCAGGTAGATTGAACTGTGATTTAGCACTGTTTGCATTTTTATGGCATGTTATAGACTGATGCACTCCGTTGGTACACCTCCCTCCCAAAGTGGGCAGAAGCTTTCGGGTTTCCAGGTCCCGTGAGTGGGCTTATCTCTCCAGCTGCTGGAAACGTGACCAGGGTCTCATCCTTATAACAGGGCAGAGCTGGATGTCATGGAATCATGGAATCATAGAAGGGTTTGGGTTGGAAGGGACCTTAAAGCCCACCCAGTGCCACCCCCTGCCCTGGGCAGGGACACCTCCCACCAGACCATGGTGCTCCAAGCTCCGTCCAACCTGGCCTTGAACCTCCAGGGATGGGGCAGCCACAGCTGCTCTGGGACACCCTGGCCAGGGGCTCACCACCCTCACAGGAAACAATTTCTCCCCAATCTGTCATCTAAATCTGCCCTCTTTCAGTTTAAAACTGTCACTCCTTGTCCTATGGCTCCTCTCCCTGATCCAGAGTCCCTGCCCAGCTTTCCTGGAGCCCCTTTAGGATCTGGTGGGGTCTGGCAGGTCTCCCCAGAGCCTTCTCTTCTCCCGGCTGAACCGCCCAGCTCTCTAGCAGGGCTTCAGTTGCAGCTCCCAGAAATGGGAGCTGGGAACAGTATTTGGTGTCATACTCCAGGTACGTGATGACTTTTGGCCAGTTGTAGGATACAGCCAGACTCCTTGTGGTCGGGGCTTGCTCTCCACGACCCCGCTCCTCTCTGGGGAAGCTGTGGTGGTGGCGCTGGTAGTGAAATAAAGACATGGAAAACCTGTGTTTCATCACTGAAGAGGACTTTGGAGGAAAAGGAGCAGAAGTAAAGCTCGCGGTTGCTTTTGGTTTTAGCGTTGCTTATGAACCTTACAAGATCAGAGGGTCATGGGGAATATCTTGCTAGTGATGTGTAATGGTTTGGAAATAAACACCAAGGGTGGCTCCAGCTGCCTTTGATCTAACTAAATGGCTATTATGTATATTCTATTTAACTTATTTGAAAATTAGGCAGAGCATACAGGAATGCTTCTCTGTGTGCTAGATGCTTGAACTTCCAACTGTGTGTTCAGGACCAAACAAAAGGAAAATGGTTCTCTTTCAAGGAGCTTATCATTTGGTAGATATATAACACAAAGCAGGCATGAAATGCTGTGGAAAAGAGGGACTGACTTTCTACCTTATCCCATGTTTTTAACATTTTGAATTTTTATTGATGAGGGCCAGAATTTGCAGATTTCACGCAGTGTCTTTTGCCTTCCACGATATCTGTGAATTTTATTTTTTTTTTGAAGTGGGACTTCTTAAGTTGAAAATGATGAGCTCTTAGCTTAAAAAAGATTGGCAAGTAGTTAAATCCACAGCAGGCCTTTTTTCAAAGTACACCAGAAACTTTGGAGAGTGTGGGCGGAAAGTTTAGCAGACGTCGCTTGTGCTTTAGCGCGGGGGTGGCTGATCTCCACGGTCCTGTGGCACCCTGATGAGCGCCCCAGAGACTCCATGGTCACAGTGGATCCCGTGGAAGAGTCTCCTCTTCCTTCAGGTCCCACCCAATGGACCGGGGACATTTGCCATTGCAGCCCTGCCCAGCTGGCTCTTCCCATGGTGCAAGGGGAGGGCTGCCCAGTGCCCTCCACACCGTCCCAGCTTGCCCACCAGTGTAGCCTGGTTTCAGGAGCCAGCCCGTGTGGCTTGGCTGATAGCTCTGTAAAGCCTTGGTCTTGCAACCTGGGTGCAACCATCTAAGGCAGAGTCATGTGCCAAATTTTCAGGACAGTATCTCCCATTTCCTAACAGCCGTGAAAATAAAGGTGCACTGCTCGTAACGTGCCGGAGTCTCGCTTTGAGGCTTGTGAGTACGAGAGGTCATTTCACCAAAGAAGGACCACGTATAATAAATGAGCACTTTCCTACATGGGAAGCTGGGATTTGTAGGTGCTTTTGTGCAGCATTCTGTTGTCCTGACACATAGGCACAACGGCATTCATTACACTAAGAAATTAAACTCCTCGTTCTTCTGTTGACTCATCGCTACCTGGCGTCACTTCTCTGACTAATGTCATAAATACTCGGGGATGATTTGTGGTGTTTGACTGGCGGGCTCATGCTGAGGACAGTGCAGAGCAAGTAGCACCCAGGTGTCCTGGAGCATTACTCGGCTATAAACGATGTGAGCAAGCTGATGACCAGGTTGGTCCAAGATCACTGAGCAGGCCAGGAGGATGAACGAGGATAGCAGTGAGGCAGCATCCCGGTCCCCTGCCCCGTTTCCGTGTCCAAGGATGCTGAGGTGGAAGTTGTGTGTTGTGACAGCACCGTGGCTCTCCAGACCTGATGGAGAGCAGGTCTGTGCCCCATGTCTCTGGAGGGTGGAGGGTCTGGGCTCCCTTTGCCAGTGCAGCTGTGCCTGGTGGCTGCCAGCACAGGGCATGGACCAGATGTTTAATTATGAATGTGTACTGTCTATGAGAGTCTGCTCTGGACTCTGAATTGGAAGATCTTAATCTGAATCATTTGTCATATTAGATTAGTTATACACCCTTCAGGCTGCTTCACAAAGCCCTTCTGCACATGAAAGATTTTCTCCGTGGAGCCTTCTTAGCCTTGCTGCTGCTTCCCCATCTCATGACTGTGTGGAAAACCTTGTTTGATATCTGATGGCATGTCCAATGCCCAGTAAAGAGGCCTGATAAGAAATTATCCAGTATTTCCCCTTCTGCTTTACTGTTTTTTCAGACTTTGAGGGTGCTGGTCATATTGTGGTCTGCCTGGTGTAGCTTGGTTTTCTGCACATACTTTTTTGGCAAACGAGCGTGCATGTAGCCGCAGCATTTTAGTGGGAAAGAGGGACACTGCTGCTCCTCTCTTGCCTGCAATAATAAATCACAATTTGCCATTCCCTAACCACAGAGCAAGTTATCTGCATGAGTTTGTGTGACCCCAAAAGTTTCAGTTTACATGCCCTCTTCCTCAGAGACTTCGCCTGTGGAGAGTCTTTTCCTTCCTGAAGTTTCTCAGAGTTTGCAAGAGTCGAAGCTGGGGCTTCAAAGGACAGGAAGAGTGAGTGTTGTCTTATCCTCCGGCTGAAGTGGAAATCCAGCTGTCTGTGTTTAAATAACAGGGGCGTCAGACTCCATGTCCATCTGCAAGGTGCTGAGCTTAACACTCGGCTTTTCTCGTTTTCTGGTTTGGGGGTTGTTGTTTTTGGAAGCCTGGTCTTTTAACGAAAATTAATATATAGGCTGACATGTTTGTGTGCACATATGATAAAACAGGAGCAACCTCTTAAGTCAATGCTTGGTCCTTGTTCAGTCAGCATCCAGAAAGCTGTGGAGGATTTGCCCTTCTTGATGCTAAACCAGTGCAATTCTCTCTGTTTCTCTAGGTATAAAATGAAATGTAAGGAAACTGACTATTTCATTGAAAAATGCACCAGCGTGAGATTTGCATAAAGCCGTAATAAAAGTTTTCCATGTACCATGCAGACAGAAGCAATGAAGAAGTAATGCCGTTTTACCCTGTTGTATTTGATACTTAACATGTAAAAACAGTTATTTACTTGATTGTTTCACATTCATTTCACTAATATGATTGTTCACTTGTAGACTGAGTTCTGGATTTACACATTTATTAAAACATGAGAAAATTACTTCCATAACTTACTTCAGGCCACGTTTTTCATTAGATATGAACCATTACCTTCGTGATGGTAAAATATAAAAACAAAACTCCAACCCCTTGTATCATTTCATTTTCAAGCCTTATGTGTTACTGGTTATATTATACACTGATTTTCAGGAGCAGTTTATTTCAACTAATTTGTCATCACAAAGATTTAAGATCACTGTATTTTATTTAACTTTATCTGAGTAAATACAGTTCCAAGAACCTGCACGTTCTGGTTGAGGGCTTTTATAAGTTTTCAGCCCACACCATGCAGAAGAGGAGCCCAACAAGACAAGCTGAAAGTAAATGTCTAGTTTTATTGGTCCGTTTTGTAGGAATACTGGTTGTTTGGATAGAGCAAAGCTGGTCTGATTTAAAAGATGTTCAGCTCAAGCAAGTACCTTAGGAAGAACTTTTTTCTCGGTGTGAGAAGGTTTCGTTTCTGTCCAGCCCCACTTCCTAATTGATTTGAAATCACCCCAAGTAACAACCTCGGAGATGTTGACCAGGCTCGAAGCCCTCGGGGCTGAAAACGGTGGCAGCGCAGTGCCTGACTGGGGAGCAGATGAGTGTCTCTGCCCTGGAGCAGTCGCATCCCTCAGATGGGTGGACCAGATGGCCGAGGTTGGTAGCAGCATCAACAACCCAGCTTCTATCTGCTGCCACCCTTTTGCGGAGCCCGTACAAGCTGCGAGCTACCGCGGCGAGTCTGACAGGCGGCGACTGGAGGAGTCGTCGTAACTCAATCATCTGTCTGCACCCCGAGACCCCGCTCCTCCCTAGTCTGGAGCTTCCTACAACTCCCGTCAACAGCAAGACTGGTGGGGTTTAGAAACTTAGGAACACTTGCGCACCAGTACGTCTCTGTCAGCGCTCGGCATCTTGCTTGGGCACAACGGGGCACCTCTGGTAAAACGTCCCTTGTGCGTCACTGCAGGGGTCAGTGGGGCGGTGACCACTGCTCTTCGCTGACCTTACACCGTCCCTGATGGCTGCAGGGTCAGGCTGAAAGTCTGGCACCCAGCGTACGTTCGAACAAGGCAACGTGTTCAAAATGATGGCTTGTGATTTTCCTGACGAGGGCTGTGAAAGCCTTTGTGAAAAACTGAGCCCAGGCTAGCAAGTTTGGGGCAAGAGGCTGAGAGCACTCTCAGTTTCGAGCAGGGACATCTGTGCTTCCTAGTCCACATAGATCTTGACCTTTCTTGGTGCTACAGCACTTGGAGCTTTCAGTCATGGGTCTAGATGGTTCCGATTAAGGTGATTTACTGATTTCTCTTCTCCTCTCTTCTCCTCTCTTCTCCTCTCTTCTCTTCTCTTCTCTTCTCTTCTCTTCTCTTCTCTTCCTCTCTTCTCTTCTTTTCCCTTTCCCTCGCCCTCACCCTCGCCCTCGCCCTTGCCCTTTCCTTTTCCCTTTCCCTTCCTCTTCCCCTTCCCCTTCCCCTTTCCTTTTCTCTTCCCCTTCCCTTCCCTTTCCCCTTCCCCTTCGTCCTTCCCCTTCCTCTTTCCCTTCCCCTTTGTTTTATCTTGCTTTATTTTATCTTTATTTTATTTTATCTTACTTTATTCTACTTCATTATTTTGTTCCAAACTAGTCAAGGCACTCAAATAGCTAAACAGTGCTTCAGAAATCCAGGTAAACCAAGAAGAAGCAAAGCTATGACCTACAGCATAAGGTTTTACTGGCAAAGATGTATCAGCTAAGAGCTTGAAAAAATCCTTCGCTGCCCCAGCCAAGATAACTATGTTAGCAAAACCTCTAGTGCAGGTTTTGCGTAGCTATTCCAACAGAGGAATGCTCTTGCTGGCTGCGCTCATGTCATTTGGAGAGGTGATGCAGCCTCCTGCCAGAAAACCTCCTGCATCTCTATTAAGGGGATGCTGCTGACACAGGCACGTGGTAACGCCAGAGCAGCGAAGGATCTTCTGCTGTGCCGGAGGTTCAGGCGTGATCATGCACTTGCAGCATTTCCCACTACCCAAGCCCAAATTAATGGCGAATACAAAACAAAATGCAGTTTCGCAAACCGTGTGTATTTTTCGAATACTGTTTTCCTGGGGCTCGTGTACTGCCGTGGACATAACTGAGCTACTTTTAAACAACCCGGCTCGAGTATCAGATGCTCTTCAGCATTAGTTGTGCCAAATACTGCACATGCTAATTTCGGCTGCTTCCTGGCAGCATAAATTGGCCCTTGTGGAGCTCCACATTTCTAAGACCGGACCATTTTTGAGCTCGTATATTAGAGGCAAGCCAGCATCTCAGCAGCACAGGAACATTAACAAACTGATCCAGCGTCACTTTCTGTTCCTGGCTGAGAGACGTGGAAGTTGTTGACCCTTCAAGACTTTTTTTTCGTGCCAATGAGACATACAGAGATTTCCTCGGCTCAGATCTCCAATTTTGGGATGGCAGACTGCTGCTGTCATGAGGGAGTACCAACTGGCTGACTCCATCTAGTGACCCAGCTGCCTCAAACCTCCTTTCCTGGCTGTCACTTCAGTTCTCCAGCAGCCCAAAGACAAATATCTCGGCAACCTTCACCACTGAAATCTCTTGAGACGCATTAAAAAAAAGGGATTGGCTTTTGTTCGCTTTAGTTGAGCTTTTCATGGGAAGAGCTTCACCAAACCCTCTTGGCCAACGTACATCTTTGCTCTGTGAGGAAGCTCTGTGCAGAATGCCAACGTTGTGTGCTCCAGGACGTGGAGGATGCCCCTTCCACCAGCTTGCTTTGGTCTGAGCTATTGTGGGTGAGATGTAGGGGACCCATTTGAAGATTTTCACCCACGCAGTACCGTACCAGTTTATGTTGTGTGGTGGGCTGTCTAGGCTTCATTCGTACTAGCCGGGTTGCTGGGAGGTTTGTCGGTGAGGTGAGCCACCATCCTGGCCCAGGGTCCTGTCCCACCTATTAGCCTGTTTGGGAGTTTGGTGTGTTCTCCACGTTATTGCAGGTCCTTGAGGGTTTTTCTCCTGTAAGCTCTCCGTTGCAAGACACTGGGGACAAGAGAAGCGGTAGAATTGCATTATTAAGTTAAAAGTTTTAATAAAGCTGAGGCCTCAGGCTTTTATACTCGAGGGCCATGAGTTTTGTTTGCACTGTTCACAAAATATTACCAGTGGAATTTTGTGTACAGGGGTTTTTTGTTGTTTTTTTTTTACTGAACTGTGCATAAGGGACATGACCCCTACCCTTTTTTAATCTTCAGTTATTTTAGAATTAAGTATTTTTCTAATCGTGATTGATTTGAGGAACTTCTACCCTCAATGTAAGGTATGTGTGGAAATTTTCAGTAGAAGTTCTGCAACAGAAATTGGTTTACAATGTGAACTGTGACAAGTCCTAGACTCCAGATGCTCTGAAGTAATCTGTTGTAATATGTTCCTGCATTACTATTGCTGTTGCAATGTCATTTATTGCTGTAGAAAACTATCACAATTGTAGATGTAACATCCAATAGATCTTTGAACAAAATATCAGGAAGCACTTGAATATGGTCGTTCTACAGTTGTATCTCTGCAGATATTTTCTTTTGCTGTTTAAAAACTGGTGGGGATCAGATGCTTTGTCTACTGCGAGGAGGGATTTTATCACATGTCTGTGAATTCATTTAGGGAAAATTATTCTTGTTGCTAATTGAAAATGGGAACTAGTTTAACTTTGGGTTACTTATTATTTTTGCTATGTGCTGTTCAAGTGTAGTTGCTCTGTAATTCTAATCCCTAATGAATAATGTTTTATGAAGACTTGAGGATCTAATTCTGTTTAAAGATGTGCAAAGAACTGAGGATATTTCAGAAATTCAGGAATCCTATCCAGGAAGCAGTGAAAGGTCTTGGGAATCCCAGATTGACAAAGTCGCACCACAAATGAACAGAATTATATGCTTCCTGGTGAAGACGAGTCTTTCTCAACTGAGAAAAAGCATTAGATCAAGTGCTAGCTCTCAGATAGACCAGCTGCCTGGTTTGAATGAGACTGAGTGAAAGAGGGAGTTGAAGGGGATCTTGAATGACCACAGACATGTACCAAGATCCAACGACAGCACGTGAAGTTACTAAGAAAGAAAACTTGCAGAGGGTTACCATGTGGCGTTACAGATAGTTCACCAATATATCACTTATTAAATTGACCAATAAACAGGTGATTAATATATTAATATATTTAACTTTAAAAATGCATTTTTAGGGAATTGTAAGTTCTTGCTTATGTAAGTGATAGGAGTTGAATACTTGTGTGAATAGATAATTGATGTTTTCCCTTGCAAAGCGGAAAAAATTTTCAACTGCTGGGAGGGACAGGGCTTTGAGAAAGATGCCTGAATGCATTCTAACTTGTTAGTCAACACTGGTCTATGACTTGCCATTCTAAGGGAATCAGATACAAAGTAGTGATGATATGTGGTTAATAAATTGCAAACCCAAATTTTACTGTGACTGCAAAGAAGGAATACAAAACCAAAGGTAAAATGGAAATGCCTGGATAGAAAAGATGGTTGGGAGAGTCCAGAGGACTCATAGTGGTGGGTTAAGTGATGCTGTAATAAATGAGAACTGATTTACCTACCAGCAAAGTGCCAGTTTACCTACATCTGACTAAATATTAATTATTGGAAGACAAAGAAGGAATGTAAAGACAGACTGAACAGAGCTGTAAGCCATCCAGTGAATGGGTATAAGGAGAGATGGCTTCCTGCAAAATCTATTCAGCTAAAAATAATTTCAGATTTGAAAATGAGCATTGAGTGGGAAATTAAGTAATTCCTAGGCTATGAGAACTTCCTGTCCACGGAATTTACTGATGTACAAAAAATATAAGGCATAAATGAACTTCAGGCTAAATCTTTAGGTCTTTATTTCCAATTGTTACTTCAGTAAAAAACAGTTTTCCTGAAGAAACATATCCACAGTTTGTAGTACTGTAAATAGGCTGTGGTCTGTTAAATATCCTCTGTTTTAGCATGTCCGTTTCAAGAGATTGTACTGGCTGCATGAAATAGAAGTAGTCCTGGGAAGTATAAATCCTGCATCCTGTAGCATCCTTCCTTTGGAATTAAGTGCAACTCCAGAGTTGCATCACATTTGAACGGCAGCTGGGTGCTAAATTTGTGTTGAATGTTAATATATTTTACTGTAACAATTTTATTATTCTCACTTCATTTTCAAAATTTGTATGAATTCAAAACAGGTTTTAGGAGAGGTAAATATGTTTAATTCTGAGCAATCCATCCACCAAATCTGCAGCATTCACTGAGCGTTGAAGCTTCTGTGGCCGAAAGCATGTAGGCTTCTTGTATCTTCCTGCAGGATGCGTTGTCACCCTTGATAAGAGGGTCTACTGTTTGAGCACCTCCTGGGTCTGTTCTCCTTGGTTATTATTATCTGCTCGTGCCCCGTTGTAGCAGAGGACTCGAGCTGTTGTGGTAGGAGCTGAGTGTCCGGGGTTTGACATGCTCTGTTGTGACATTTCTGTGTCACTTAAAGATGGACACGTTAGACTTCTTGTTTAAGTGAAGGTTATACCCTTGATCCTTTCTCCACTTTCATGTATTGTTTTTGTCTATTTTCTTTCCAAGTTGGCTCATAAGGGCATGGATGCCTACCAAAACTTACTTCTTCTATACTGGATGCAGAGAAATCTGTAACTGAAGCTCAGTTAATCCCTTCAATCCCTCTTTGCTGCTGCATCCATGAGCCCTTTTCCTGACCCCGGCACTGTGGCTGAGTTATCAAAAACCCTGGCATTGTCAGCCTCGATCTCTTTGCTGATCTTTGTGAAGAGAATGCCATTCTGCAAGCATCCACAAAGCTGAGCAGCAAGCACCAGCGGCATGTCGAGTAGTGTGTATTATTCCCCATTCCATGTGTGATCTGAAAAGCAAAGACTGCGTGCACCCTGTGAAGAAAGAGTAGGAAGAGGTGGCGATTGGTGGGTGCCAGTCCTTCCATGTGCGTGGGGAAACTGGGAACAGCAAACCTGAGCTAGGTCTAGAAAGGGAAGGGGACTGTACGTCTGTATTTCCTTGTGATTTAAAGAAAAAGGTGATGTTCTTAGATGAACTGGGTGGCTGGTTGTCGAAACAGAAACATGGGACACAATAGCTTGAGAAAAGACTGCTTTTCCAAAGCAGAGCGCATTTTTTCCCCTTGCTGGTCATTAGCAGTGCTTCTGAAGGCCAGCCCTTCATGGAGGAACTCATGCTGGAGCACAATGAGCTGGTGACAATATTAAGCTTCCTCCAGCATGTAATAACTCCGAGTAATTGGTAGGTACATGCGCTTCAAGGACAATTGCATTTTTGCTCCTTTGCCCGTTTAAATCACAGCATTTTGTGCAAGACGGTGCGGCCAAATGCACGCTGGAATGCACAGTGCTAGTACCGGAATATTAGCAAGTATGGCATGTTCCTAAAACTTACTCAATATACAGCACATTCAGTGCAAGTTGGGTGTGTGTGGCTTACTGGTCTCGTTTTTAGACACCATGTCTTTCAGAGAACTTTTTTTCTGAAAACCATATTTTCAGATGTTTGGCAGATCTGAACCACATTTGGGGCCTGGTATAATTGTAAAGAACGGAACAGGAGTAGAGTAGAGAGTAGAGTAGAGTAGAGTAGAGTAGTAGAGTAGAACAGAACAAGAACTGGGTAGGATATGGAATGGAATGGAATGGAATGGAATGGAATGGAATGGAATGGAATGGAATGGAATGGAATGGAATGGAATGGAATGGAATGGAGAAACTATTGCAGGTGAGATATTCATAGCAAATCCAAGTTCTGCTGAACCGGGCTGGTCAAAGGTCTTGGTGGCTCAGCCCTTTCAGAGTCAAAGCATTTATCGGTTCTTGAGGTGTCCATACAGATTTGGGGAGGGGGATTGTACCATCAATAAAAACCTTTGTTTGGAGGCTCCACCTTCCTCTGGAGCTCAGGGGTTTCATCCCCAGTTTAGCAGAGTCACGGGTGGTTCCTGCAATACCCTGAAGATCACCCTGAGAGATCCGCTGTTCTCACGACCAGTTTCATAATGGAGGGAGTTTTGCCATCTTTACATTTACGGAGAAATTTGGTGGTCAGTATCAGATGTTTGACTGAAAATGTCATTCTCACGTTACAGCTGAAAGAAGCTCACTCTGTTACAACAGAGCCTCTTTTGCCCTAAATGTGTGATTTTTGTCCCCCCGACACGTGCCAGTTATGTCCCGTCCTCCAAAAATCCTAGAAATTAATGTGCCCCATAGAAGGGTAAATGATGAAAACACCCAGTTTTTATGGAGAAGGCTTCACATGAAGAAAGATTACGCTTAACAGTTTCTTCATATGCTGTTACCCAAGATGTCCTAAGCTCAGCTGAATTCCTGAGTGGTGTAACGCTGATATTAGCAAAGACAGAACACTGGGGAAGGTGGGCATCTGAGCTTGTCGGGAACGGGGAGCTCTGCGTTGGCATTATCTGGCCAATAGTGGTGAATATTTTTCCCTTAGAGTATTAATTCAATCCCATAGATTTTAGAATACACATCATGTAAACAAACAAACAAACAAACAAAAAAGGCAAGATGTGATAATTCAGAATATCATACTGCAGTTATGGAGGAGTGGAAGTAAGAGTGTTTTGTCAGAAGGGTTTGCGTGTGTGATGTTTTGAAGACACCAACAGATAGTTTGCATAAGGTATGGAGAAATGCTACTTCTGTATCAAAAATCTGCATCAAGGTGTGTATTTTGAAGTTTCTGGTGCAAAATATAAATTGCATCCCCTTTGTAAAAGTGTCTTTCGGAGCAGTGTTTTCGGAGGTGCAGCCTGTGTGCTGATGCGCAGTTACCAGAGCACGAACAAAGAATGCCTGGTTTTAGAAATGTTGTGTCTGTTGCCATTTATACAAAAGGAAGCTGGAAAAAAACATTTACTTTAGTGCAGCATACACAGTGATAAAGACACTAGTTGCGAAATGCTGGTTTTATAAGTATAATTTATTATACTTTCTTTGATCCAGTGTTACAAATTAGGGTCACTTGTGTCAGGAGATTAAAACCTTTTTGTCTCTCTTTGATATCAAACTATTCTTTCCCAGTCCCTTTTATCTTGCAGAGCAGCGCTGAATTCCACAGCATCTTTGTCAGTTCACTCTTGTTATTTGCAGCAATCATTTAATTGGTTTTAGAACTAATATTATTTAGTCATACTGTCATTTGCAGCAACAGAGGCTCTTTAATATCCTAAAAATGGTGAGAGGCTCCAGCGTTGGCTGGCTAAGCATATGTATAAGAGAGACCACAAAGAATTTGGGGAGCATGGTGGGAGTGCAAGGTAGCTAAATTGGATAGAAAAAGAAAAAAAACCATACAAGTCAAAGTAAGATTGTACATCAGAAAAACTACAGCAATCTACTGAAAATTAGTAGATGATAGTCATGAGTAGCTTACAGTGAACCACGGGTACCAGCTTCCCTGAAGCACAGAAATAGGAACTTGGAGAAGCTTGTAAAAGGTGTCCTCAGGGAATCTTCCATTTTTTCACTATGATACCTTTAATCCTAGAATTGTCAAGCCACATGGAAAATAATAGGACTGAATAGTTCAGTCAGTTAAAAGTTAGTATTATTTCTTTTATCAAAAATATTAGGTCTTTCTGCGTTTCTGGAGCTGTTAGGATTTGTATAAACTTTAAAACAAGTGAAGTCAAGTATTGAACTTGCATTGCTCTTTCTTTTTTAATTTAAGATCATTATCTGTGACTAAGCAGACGCTATTCAATAGAAAGAAAGAACTTAAAGCCAATATTTTTTAACAGATGATTCAACGAGAGGCAGAAGTAAAGAATAAGGTAACTGCTGTGGCGTTGACAGACTCTGTTCACAATGTGTGGCATCAAGAAGTTGGGAAAACTATTCGAGAGTGGATGCGAGAGGTGAGGCCAGGTTTTTTTTTTTAAGAGTTGGGGTATATATGTCTATGTGTGGCTGTATAAACATGTCTTTATCTGCTGACCTCTTCCATTTCTTCAGGGTATGAAAGGCAGCACATTACAGGAGCGCGGAAATTGTGTGCCCATGCCAGCCCCTAAAATAACCGAGATTAAAGCCGTTTCTGAACTTCAAAGATAGCAGTCAAAATAATAAGAATCAAGTCCAGTGTTTCTTCCTGCTGCACAGACATACCAACACGTATTCCAAGGCAGCCCACGTGCTGCCTGGTCTCTGGAGCAGAGTCCCGGGCGCACCCAGTGCTCCTGGCTTGGTCTGGCGATGCTGGAAAAGCCCCTTTGAGCCCTTTGTGGCTCAGCTTGATGATTTGTACGGCTGGCAAAACGTCCTTTCTCTCAACAGTTTTATGAGATGCGATTACTCCTGAAGTGCTCTGAAGTTTTCCGATGGGAAGTCGGGGTATTTGCTACTGTGCAACGACCAGCGGCTGGTTGGCCCAAAATGGTGGCGGTTCATGGCCAGCACCACCAAGTTCCACCCTTGGGTGAAGGGCGATGCCATGCAGTCATTATTCTTTTTAATACTCAAGTATGGGGTTGCCAATATTTTGAAAACCATATTTTTTAAAGCGAGGCCAACTAAACTTCCATTTATGAGTCTCTTCCTCACCAGATCGGGCTCAGGTGTGCGTTTTCGGCGTTCCCGTTGCAGAACACGAAAACGGTAGAGGTGCATGTGGCAAATTTAAACCGGTTGCATCCTGGACATTTTGTTAGATTTGACTTTTTCCCATGGATGTAGTGAAACTTTCTATATAGACTGCCTGTTCCTGACTTAACCTTACAGTTTTATAGGCCGTGACTGATGGGAATAGAGAATCACCTGGGATGCAGCCTGACAGCTCTGACTTAAATGTTAAAAATATAAAGAATGGTAACCCCTACAGGCTCTGTCAGAAAAATCCCCATTTTCTTTATGGGAAATCAAAACCTTAAAATATATGTTATGTAGTAAAACTGAAATTTTAAATCCTGTAATTTGAATCTGACAACTCCATTTTTCTTTAAGCATTCAGTCTGAATAAGACAAGTGCATTACCTTTAATTTCATTTGCAGAAAGTAGATCTTAAAGAATAAGTTAAATGATTAATGGCCTAAAAAGTGGATGGAGTGTCATAACTTACATTAGCATTGAAAATCTCCTATAAGAAAGAAGAATTTTACATATGTGAAGTGTGGCTGAGTGGTATTAAGACTAGCATATCACCTGGATATCTCTTACTTTAATCAGGTTTAAGGCTACTGGTAAAATGAATAATAATTAAAATATACACCTAATCGCTGCCTGTCTGTAGGGCTAATTGCTGTCATTGAAAGAATGAATTGTTAAAAAAGTAATTCTTCATTGGAGCTATCTCTCCTGTATCATTGGTGGCCTATTTTTAGTACCTATAGAAGTCATGATTTTTGAATTTATTAGGAGCTGTGATGAATGATAAAACAAATCATCCATTTACATATCTTGACACTGCTTTCGAGAATACTTATTTCTTACAGGCAAGTGTCACATTGTATATAAAAGCTGGTTAATTGTGTGCTAATCTTCTGTATTATCTCCAGCTCTCTGATGTAGTGTTCTATCAGTAGTTAATATTAATTTTACTTATTTCAAATGAATGTAATACTTCATAAAAATTCTACTTCTTTTATAATTTCTACCATCTTACATTTGCAATTTCACATTCAGCTGTTAATTAAAATTACACATGCAAATTGTAAAATGTATAATGCTTTACTACTTTAAACCTTAAAGCCTTTGTGAAATACTTCCATTTTAACCAGTTTTTACTAAAAATGTTACATTACTGGGTAGTGTGTTTGTTTTCTTTTTTTTTTTTTTTTCCATCGAGTTCAATAGTTTCATTGATCTACTGTTTCTTACAAAAATCTGCCATGCTTTGTGAACTTCACTTTCTAATCTCATACAGCAACCCTTCCTTTATGTTGTTCCTGCTCTCCCTGGTCCCAGAACAGTAGGGTTGCCTTGACAAATCTATTCAAAAGCCATTCCTCGCCCTTTATTGGTGGGGACTGAAGCCTTTGAAATTCTCTCCTCACTGCAACACAGCTGACATCTTCTTCCAGACAGAATGAATTAAGGAAATACAATAAGACACTTGATCTACCAGTCAAGGATCTTTCCACAGTGAGGACGGACTCCATGGTGCACAACTAGGGCAGCAAGCATCTACAAGTACACAATACATGCTTGTTTACCAGAATAACAATCGTCCATTTTTACAATCATGATTGATGGGATGATTTTTTAGAAATCTGTCTGAAAATTCATTGGGTCTTTCCAAAAAGTTGTGCAGGGTTTGTTGGGCCGTTTTTGGGGTTTTTTTTGCAGTGGGGAGGGGGGGGGGGGGGGGGGTTTGGTTTTTTTGATTTGGGGTTGTTGGTGTTTGGTTTTTTTTCTTTTCCCCTTAATCAGGTTTTCAGACAGGGAAAACTCAGATTTGTAGTGAGGGAAGCCATGTAGATCTCGTAGTTCAGCTGGCAATCTACTAAAATGTAGTTGCTTTATAATTAAATCTTCAGTTCAGTAGATTTGGTGTATTTTCAGCGTATTTTGTTAAAAGCATATTATTTAATACTTTAATTCACAGACTTCCCTGAATAGATAGCATTTGGAGCAAAACGTTTTAAAAATTCGTGGTAAATTCATCCTACTCAGAGGTTCAGGAATGAAAGGTAAATGTAAATGCTTCCTGAACGTAATTCCCCAAAGGCCAGTATTTGCATATTTAAATGTCCATGCCCAATTCATCTCAGCTATATTTCCAGTTATTTGAGTATCAATCTGCAATCTCGACGGCTTTTATTCGGTTATAATCTGTTGTTTTGTGATTTCACAACCATTCTTTCCGCGGTGTACTCCATCAAAACACCCTGAAAAATTCTGATTTCTTAACGTTGGCGAGCGAGCCGGCTCCATGTTTATATCAACACCTATTTAACAACTACGGAGAGGAAAAGCTTTAAACGTGCAGTGGGTAATTCAGGCACTGGTTGGTCCAAGCACCTACTTTAGCCCGCTGGCGCTGAGAGTGGCACTTAGAGACATGCTATTTAAGCACATTACAAATCTCCTGAATTGTAGCGTTACTCTTTTTACTTATTTAGAATGAAACTACAATATTTCATGGCTAGCGTAGTTTACCTTCCAGTCCTTTTTGGGGCTGCTATGTAAATTAGAGTATTCTGATGTGATCGTTGTCTTTACTTACAAAGTCTGTATTTATTTCTGCTCTGAGGTGTTGGTTTGTTGGGTTTTTTGGTTGGTTTTTTTTTTTTTTTTGCTTACCCGACAATTGCCGGTCTGCTCTTAACAGAACTGCTGCAACTGGGTGTCCAGCTCTGAGCCCTTGGACACTTCGGTGGAGTCCATGCTGCCGGACTGTCCCCGCGTCTCCGCAGGTACGTGGAGCAGCCTGGTTGTTTAAAAACGCGTTTGGTCCTGAGTGCCTTTTAACCCTTCTGCAGCAAGACGTGGCTGAAAGCGCGTGGCTGCCGCTGTTTTTACACAGCCCACTGTTAATTGTTGGGGTTTTTTAGCTTTTTGGGGGGGGATTTAACTTCTCTTACCTACCTGTAGCTTATATTTTTCTGGTCTTCTTTTCTCTTTTGCTTTCAGTAACTGGTGACGTTGTAGGTAGGAGCTTAAGAAAAATAATAGCGATGGTGGAAAGTGGGAAATTTATCACAGGTCCTTGGATAAATATCCAGTTTTATGTAGGCAAGAATGTTTTAAAGGAGTACGTTAATGAAAGGTACAGCTAAGTGAAATGAGACTCTTTCCTGAATCCTGATCAACAAAAGTCTAGTTTACGCAGCAAATTATTTACCGTGTCCACAAGAATCTTGATGTGACATTTCTCTTGTTTTGGAAATATTCAGCTACACTCTTCTGCTAATGAATCATGAATCATAAATCATAAGAAGCACATGAAATAATACGCAGAGACTTTTGTTAATGTGTTATAATTCGGGAAACTAGACGTCGTCAATGTAACAGTAAAATCTCAAATCTCTGTAGGAAAGTAATCTAAAATACATAAAGCTGTTATTGAACTTTCATGTTTGATTATCAGATTTCCTAAAAGCCATAGGTAGCATATTTCTGTAGAATATAAAATCATGTTCAAAGGAAGACACAGCCTATACAATATTAATTTAAAAGCTGGAGCATGTTTGACCTTGCTCTGTGAGACGCAGTTGTTCGTTTGACAAGTTAGAGATTCATATCTGCCTGGATTTGTGAGGTTGTTAATGAGACCTAACCTTGCAGATGAAATTTGGTTTACTGCAGGATATTTTTAAGGCTTGGAAAATTTAGCGGTGCTTTTGTTTGAGAGCTCACAACAGCCAGAGACCTGTAATGACATTTCTGCTGTGGGCTGGGATCTAACCATGCAGATCATCAGCTCTGTACAGACGCAGTGCAATAGCATTGGCATTGCTCTTTAGTGCTTAGGGAAATGAAATATTACTAAAATTTTCATAGCTTCAACATTTGTTTACCAACTTTTTGCTCCTTTAGGGGTGGAGAGTACTGCAGTTTAAGAGAAAAATATCGCTCAGTAGTAGAATTCTTTAAACAGGATTAACTTTCCCTCTCTGACATTTGTGCTGCTGTTGTGCAAGAGTGCGTGTTATAGAGGTCATTTCAGTCAGGTAAATAGGGGCTTGGGTAGCAAACAGTCAGTATTTACAGTACGCTTGCCAATACTGAAAATCCTCCATCTGAGCTTCTCTTCCCTTTCTTTGTATTCAACCTATGTAAATAACGTAAAAGGTATTCCATAAAAGAAACCCTAGGTGTTACTTAGAACACAGGCTGATGCTTTAATAGGGGTGTGAATAAGTCTTAATTTTGCTTTTCTGTTGAGGACGGGTCATAGTGGGCATATCTTTTACGCTCCGCTTAATGAACTCCCAGCTACACCAAAGTCCGTGGCAGAAGAATTAATTTAAATGGGGTAGAATTTCAGCCAGTAAAAGCTGTAAAAGTAAAAGCTGGCTATTTGTATTTCATGCACATGTACAATGCCACTAGATTGCGATTACTGATGCTTTAGAAGTTCTTGTCAGAGATTTTGGACAGTGATTTAAATGGAAGCTAACTATTTCTAGCTTGGTTCTTTATAATATAAGGACAGTTTGGCTTTAGTGACTACTGCTGAATTATCAATCTGCTCCTATGTTTTTGTTTATATTTGTTATATTCGTGCCTTATATGGACAACTGTCAGACATTTACAGAGGAACAAGTGAATAATTCCTACAGTGTGTTTGTATGAGCAACGGCATAAGCCTGCATTAGGGTAACCTGTAATAAATTTATGAAATGCTACTAGATGTAGGAGCATTAGTATTTAATGTGAGAGATTTTATTTCACTCATTTCCTGAGAATTGCAGTACTGAAATAGCCCACATTCAAATACTGGCAGCATTGCCCTTGGTATTTCAATGAATGACAGTGAGAGCAATCAGAGCAACAAGAGAAATTTTTTTTAAATAAGCCTTTTGCAGAAGGAAGGTTCACTTCTCTCTTCTGCTTGGAGACCCATGTTTTATCTGTGTTTGCACTGAGAAGTAAGTTCAGGAATAACAGCTTCTTGATCATATACCATGAGCCAGCTTTTCCAAAAAGCTGGTCTGATACCCAGCCATTCAGCGTACTGGGATTTACAGGCAACCCCAGTTTGTTCCTGAGCAGTGCCTGCTTCGGATTATGTCACAGTCTCTAGCTTGCATTTCCCTTAAAAATCACTAGAGAGAAATATGTGGCCATCAAACTGGAAAAACAACTTGTATTTCTAGATAGAGTTGCTCAAGCTTTTCATTAGGGCCTTATTAAGTAATTAAAATGTTTGCCATAATTCATTCATGTCTTACTCAGTTACAGAAGGGAATGAATACACTTTAATAATTAAATGTTGGGGGCATGAGAGCAACAACAATACAGGAAAAGCAAGCTATACTAAAGCCATAATAAATCCTGTTCTTGTGGCAAGCAGTGGTGCGCTGTGAAGGTCCCACCTTCATGGTCTTCCCACCACATCTCGAGGATTTAGTTGCACGTTGGTGTCACAGTTTAATGTCTTCCTGCAACAGGTTATCATCACATCAAAGGGACTGGCCTCTGAAATTTCCCATTTAGCACAGTTGTACTGTGTGGTATTTGTAATCCTAAAAAGTCTCCCATGCTGTGTTGAGAGACGTATGTCCCAGTTCAAACATCTTCCATCCGACCTGGAGCTCCTGTTGAGACTATCTGTCCAATGCTGCCCATCTTGTTACCCTTCTCATGTTTTTCCAACGAGAACAAGGCATTTTTCCTCATTAGAGAAGAGTCCACCACTCTCCCTCTGTCATTTGTCTTTGACGGGGCAGGGCTGTTCAGCATCATTCCCATCTGCTCCTTCTCTGGCTCACAGCCCTCTCTAGTTCCCAGCTTTGGAGCAGTGCACAGATAAGGTCCACAGCTCTGACAATGTCATCTCCTGGGCCTGGAGGAACCCTCTGTCAGTCTCCAGCCTTCGGTCTATGTCAAAAAAACTATCTCCTATCCTCTTCACTTTCCGCCCTCATGAAGCGCCTCTGTTAGACCTGAGGTCATCTTCTGCCTCACTCTTAATCCACCTTCCTAACGGAGTCAAACCAGAAGACCTCTCTTCTGTCTCAGAGGAGAGGGCTCCATTTCTTATCTACCCAAGACATAAGCAAATGTAGGGTGGAGAAAGGTGAAGACTTTAAAAGCAGTCTGTGCATTAAAAATCACATAACATGGAGTAGGGATGGGAGTCTTACTGGTTGGGAGAGTGGAGGTCAACTGGTAGTTTGACATGGACAATGGGACAGACGTTGTGACGACAGGTGGTATTGTGTTACTGCTGACCATGGTTGCAGCTCACTTCATGTCTCTGAGACCTTACGACATTTCTCCTAGTTCTGGAGCAGGGAGTTCACAAGCCCTTTGGGAAGCCATCCTACTGGAGCAGCTTCTGGGTGGGAACACCTGAAAGTGAGGATGGGAGAAAGCAGATCCATGGATCTGTGTCCATCTCTATGGCCGTTCCAGAATTAAATTACTTTGATTTCAGGGTAGGGGCCTGAACAGTACCACGGGAAAGGCATTGTGGTAAATTTTGCCAGGTAAACATGGCCTTTGTTTTCCTGAATTTTCCTATTTTGGAGTGCCTTGTGGGGAGCACCTTACTGTTTGGATAAGATACATTCCTTAGCTCATGTGTTTCTGCCAGTGAAAGCTTTTTATTTAGGAGAGAAGATTAAACTTTGCAGTATTTTGCCAAAGTGGATATGCAACAACACTCATTTACATAATCAAATAAAAGGAAGTTATTGTAACATTAGTAAAATGAATTGCCTAATCAAATCCTTTTAAAGCCTTTCTAGTTGACCCCCAAAATCACTAGTTATTTTTTTAACACTTGCAGCCATTGTAGTTAAAACATTGTAAAATAAGGAAATTATAACATCAAAAGACAAACAAGATGACACAATGGAATGAAACGTTGACAGTAATCAAGAAGAGCTCTATTCACAGAAGAGCCTAGACTTGAATATATTTCTCTGTAATAAGGAAAAAAGTGCAAGAATTAATTCATGTAGCTGAATAAAGTCATCTCAGGCTGGCAGAAGAAAAACAAACTCTTAGTTTTGGGGGACAGGTATGACCTGTGCTGGTGGTGCTCTGAACAGTATCCTGAGTGAGTCATCAGCATTTCCTGGTACCAAACATCAAGCTTGAGTCTGTGTGGTTTATAAAACATTTAATTTCATTCAGAGAAGCCAAGAAAAACTGGGGCTTTTTTTAATTTTGAATTCAGAAAAGGTCATTAATATTATTTCTATCAGGCTACCGCAGGTGTTTGTGTTTTTTACAGATAAATAAATAGAAAGAAAAAAAGGGCTTCACAGAATGGTTGAGGTGTGAAGGGACCTCTGCATCTGGTCCAACTCCTGGTCAAGCAGGACCGCGTGGAGCTGGTTGTCCAGGACTGTGTCCAGCCTTCCATTGGCTCCATTGCACGTCAGTAAAGAAACCGCAGTCATGGTAATCAATATTCACATAAGGTTGTGGGGTTTTTATTGGTTTACTTGCCCAAACTTCCAAAAGACCCCACAGAGTCATGCTGTAACCGTGTGGTGTAGGGTTCAAGTCCGTACGTAAGTGAGCATGGAGTGGAAGCAGTGGTAGTTGTCCAAGTTCAGGTAAGACAGTCATCTTTGCGCGAGTCAGCCCCAAAAGGAGGTCCTTCATGGAGGTTCAAAAAGTGGTTGTTCTCCTGCTTTGCCTTTTTGCACCCGTTTAAGTGGGAGCGGGGAGGGGAGCTGGTGGTTGTTTCTGACGGGGCTTGTCCCAGCGAGGAGCAGGGTTGTCATCTGTGGCACCTCTTGGTAAAAACACAGCCAAAAGCGTTCCTGTATGTGTTAAATACACACCGTGTACTTCAAGGCTTGCGGGGGGAGTTTCAGAGGTTTTTCCTCTATGCACTAAGAGACTTGCAGTTCAAAACAAATGAAAGATGAGATTCTGCAGAGCTCACTGAAAAACAGGGAAAAGCTTGTTACCTGCTGGTTTTGAGTCCTTGGCGTAGCTTGATTTAATATCAAGACAAGAATATGGTACTAAACAGTCCCCTCGAGACTGCTGCTTTGTGCTAAGTAATAGAATAGCATCAATAATCCTTCCGTGGGACTACAGTAAATTTAAGTAAAGTTATTCTGGACTGTTAGATCTGCCTAAAAGCACTGATCCAAGAAAGCGAGCGCATCACTCGCACAGCGAGCCTTTCCCTGGAAGAGCCGGCATGCAGCCCACAACCCCCCCCGCAACACCTGGGCCGGGTCTTTGGATAAAGCCCTCACGGAAAAGCTTGTGTTGGTAGGAGGGAAACCACGAATTACGCGTTAAGATTACAGAGGTGGTGGTTTTTGTTGGCTTTGCCTAACGGGTGACTCCTGCCCGCTGTTCTAAGAGTGGAGTTGCGTGTTTCCCTAGAAAAGCCTCATCTAGCGGCGGATGCGCCCCATGCTGAGCAGATCCTGGGGTTCAAACAGGAGGATCTCTGGTGAGGTTAAATGGGCTCCGCGACGCGGCAGGGTCTATGCGCAGAGGTAATTGCATGAGTGAGGCTTGCGACAGCCATAGGGAAGGACCGACTTACTTCTCTCTGCTTTTTTTTCTCCTCGGCTTTATTTGCGCCGCGCTGAACTGCCGCTCTTACACATTTATGTATCTTGCTCATAGCAAACGAGGCAGAAACAACCATCAAGTGTATTAAGCACTGAGACAATACCTGCCTCATCCCCTTAGCGGCTTTTAGCCCAGTTTACCAATGCTTCTCATTTTTCACTCTTTAATTGATTTGGTGAAGACCATTCTGGGCTATTTTCTGGCATTAGTATTTCGTGGCCAGGGGTAGGTGTCCAATAACTCCAGCAATATAAGAAATAAGTACAAAACCACACACTTTTTTCAATGAGGCAGATTAGGCAATTCACCCGTTTTGCCGAAAATGTTATTTCTGCATTCACAAGTCGTTCATGGAGATTAAGATTACAGTAATCAGTGTGTTTACTGTAAACCTCTTTGCATTTTATGTCTTCATGTGCGTGTAGTTGTGTCAATAGAAGCTTTTCACTTAGGAGGGAAGATTAAAGGCTGCCGTGTTTTGTCAAGGTGGCAGGCTCCTGTGTTTAGCTGCACGTTAACCTGTTTTGAGGTGTTCGTAACGTTAATAGCACGAAAGGAGAAACGCAGGAATCCGCAGCAGGAAGGTTGTGCCGCAGCCCTGTGTCTCCTGCGCTTCCACTTCTGCTGCCGTACATCGTCCGTCGGGAACGGCAAGTTTTACCACGGAAACTTTGAAGCATCATCCTGCTTTCGCCCCAGCTCTGGCAGCTGCTGCACAAAGTCCAACTTTAACTAATGTCTTCTTAGCACAGAAGTAAGTAGCTTTTTCCCTGCTCCCGACTCTTCAAAGGGGCTGTGCTGTCAGTCTGCTGCGCCGCCCCAGGTGTTGCAAGCAGCTTTGCGTTTCATGTGTAACACCCAGTTGGATGTGAGCTCCTATATGTTGTGTTTTGGGTAGTTTAGCCTTACCGTGCGTTGTAAAGGACAAAATATAATAAAGACCTGTTGAAGGGTATTGCGGATTCTGGTCCACAACACAATAAATGTTGTGGAAAAATCGAAAGTAAATACGAAAATGCAAATTTGAAAGTGCTGCCTTAAATTGCCAACTGTGGCTGCAGTCAGAGAGTTTGATTTGATAAGAATTTCAGGTTTATAATGCATTTTTATAACTTCTTGTATGACCAGCTAGTTGTTCGATGTACCGCCGGTACTGTTATTTTTTTGGGCAAAACACTCGTATTCGTGTAGCATTCTACAAAATAATTACATGTATTTGAGGCAGTACTGATAGTAGAGAAACTATTTAATCAAAAGTTATTTAAGTAGTCAAATATACCTATTTATCATTGCATTCTTTTAGAGGACAGAGGGCTAGTTAGAGTGATGTATGCTTCCCTCAGAGCCCCCGAGGTTGGCTGTGGTTGTGGTAACAATGAACGATATAAATTATTACAGCCAGATATTTCTGACAAAGTGTTTGACAGTGGTTAGACTGCCTTGGCCGCTGCTTCTGATACTACTTAATGCTGTCTCATTAGTTCTTTGTATATTCATATCTGTCTGCACGTTGGCCAAAGTCGTACTCTGATGTGTGACTGCCGACTGTTGAGTTCAGGGACCTTTTCATTGGCGTTTGCGCTTCGTCTTGGCCCATGCAGATGCCACCCAGAGTAGACAATGCTTAGCCAGTCGTCCACGTGGTCGTGTCGTTGAAATGCTTGTGCTGCGATTCCTTGCAGCACTTATGGGCACAGCAGCGATGCAGCCAGTAATGAATATATTCATATTTTGAAAGGGCAGATGCAACTGCACTGCAGATACCCACGTGACAGTTCAGGCTGACGCTTTAAAGAGACTGTGTGAGTATAATCAAGTTACTGCTAAACAGCCAATCTAGTATTCGTTCAATCCGCACGAGTTTTGTCCATTGGAGAGGAAAAATTAGAACAAGTGATGTTTTATCTTCTAACCTCATGAAAATCCTTCAAAACAAAGTGAGGGTGAGGGGTCTGGAGCACAAGTCTCCTGAGGAGCGGCTGAGGGACCTGGGGTTGTTCCGCCTGGAGAAGAGGAGGTTGAGGGGGGACCTTCTTGCTCCCTGCAACTGCCTGAGAGGAGGGGGTAGCCAGGGGGTGTCGGTCTCTTCTCCCAAGTCATAAGCGATAGGACAAGAGGAAACAGCCTCAAGTTGTGCCAGAGGAGGTTTAGGATGGACATTAGGAAAAAATTCTTCACAGAAAGGGTCATCAAGCCCTGGCAGAGGCTGCCCAGGGCAGTGGTGGAGTCGCCATCCCTGGAGGTGTTTCCCAGACAGACGTGGCGCTGAAGGACACGGGGTAGGGGTGGGATGGGCAGGGTTGGGCTGATGGTTGGACACAATGACCTTAACTGTCTTTTCCAAGCCAGACAATCCTATGATTCTATGGGTCTATATAGGATCCTGTGAGGGTGAGACTCAAATTGACTTTTTCCTCCAGGGCATGTCAGAGTACGCCCCAGCAGAAGTAGGTGTTTTTCCACTTCCTGCTGCTTTTTGTGATGGCAGCACAAGCTTTCCTTACACGGTGGCTTGTCACTACCTTTTTACACCCAGTGCTATCCCGGCCTCTCAATGCACATCAGTAACGCTACATCAGAGGGTGAACCTTGATGATTAACTAGTAGGGTAAACCCAGGTTAAAGTGTGTCTTCCATAGGGTGGAGGAGAAGGCCACGGTCCTCTCTCATTCCATCTCCTCTGAAACACTTACAGGCCCCAGTACAGCAATAATGAAACTCTTTACATTGGTCTTGGTAAATTTTCAGTACATACTTGGTGGGATTGAGCTTGAATGTCACGTCTCGGTATTCCAAGTTGCATCCACATTACTGTCAGTAGTTTTTAAAAGTATTTTCTCTGTTTCATCTTCAGTAGCTCTGTGAAGCCAGAGCATCTATACAGAAGTGATCTGGCACATCGGTGTAATTGTAAAAGCTGTTTTTCTGCTGGACCTCAGCACTGTTAAGGGGGCTTTCCCTGAGAGATGTAATTTTTTATTTATTTCTATTTATTACCTTAACATGACATCCAAAAGATCATTTACATTTTAGCTTGCATTTTCTGTTAGAATTTTTCAAAAGGTTCACTTTCAGGGGAAAAATTTTGATCTTTTTTCATAAATGTACATAGTTTAGGCCAGGAAAGACAGTTAGATCACTTATTCTCCACTTTTATAAATAGGTCTTTGTTTCCTTCCCTTTGTTAATTCTCAAACTCCTAAAAGGAGTGGCTCGTTTCTGATTTGGCTTTGTCTGGCTTCAGGTTCCAGCCATTAGTTCTTGCTGTGCCTTTTTCTACTAAATTAAAGACACATTTAGTACATTTGCTTTTTCTCCACATGAATTAGATACCGGAATCAAGTCAACACTTAGTTTTCTTTTGAGAAATGGAATAGATTGAGCTCTTTAAGTCTCACTGCAATTTAATTTTTGCCAGGTTTCAAATGCCTTTGTACCTTTTTCTGTGGCGTCTCCAGTCTTACAACATCTTTGCTTTGAGATGGACCTGTGTGCATATCACGCATGCAACACCCAGACTTTGAATCTTCACTACCTGATTTTATGCCATTTCATCAGCCAATGGTCACATTTGACCCTTTTATCACCATGAGTTTAGGAGGAACCTGTCCAGTATCTCCCGATAACGCTTTCTAGAGCTGCTGCTCTTCAGTTTGGTTCTAAAGTAGCATTGTGAAACGCCGCAGGTAGCTTTAAAAAAAACAAAAAACCAACAAACAGGTGAACTCACAAAAAAAAAGGCTGCCATCGTTCTTGTTAATAACCATTCTGCCCATCTTCACATTTACACAAGCTTTGCCACCAGTGAATTTGTATTTACTTCCCGTGTTGTTGAATAGCCTTAGGACACTCTTACACTTAGTAACATCTCTACTCAATAGTTGTTTCTCCATGACAACTACATTTGCCGATTACTTAGTCTGCAAGTTCTTAGAAATATTGAATAATATTGATTTTTAACCTGTTTTCACGAGTAAACAAGAACTCTACAGTTGTGCCATTTGTCCCCTCGTGAATTTATGAAACATGGATCAATTTCAGCCTAATTTGAAGTTTTAGGTGTAATTAAGTTTCGTCAACTTTTGTGATAGTACTTTGCAGCATAGGAGAGGAGAAGAGGAACGTATCTTCCTAATAATGGGAAGACTTTTTAACATCTGCTTTGAACGACAAGGCAGGGTGTCTCAGGTGCTGTACACGGTGCAAACATCTAGCAAAGCAGCGGTCACAGCCAGGTAAGTGGCTCCAGTGGAATGACAGGATAGAAGGCCTTTTTTTCTCAGAAGTGTCCTGGGGAACATGGGAAGAGCAAGAAGTAGTATGCTGGAAAGAAAATGCAGACAAAGGACTTCCTAAAAATGCTTCGCAAAGTTGACACGATTTGTCCTGCTGCTCAGAGCGTTCTGGAGGAATGAATCAAATGCCTGACAAAAAATTGGGTATACTCTATTTGTGTATAAATCCTTGTCAGCTGAACATGCTAATTCATCAAAGAGTGAAACTGACTTTATTTATTCAGGATTTATTTTTCAGTAAATTGCGTTGGCTTGAATTAGTTACATTTTTGTACTTTAACTATTCATTAATAGACTCCAATATCACAGCATTGTGGGTCTAAAAAGAGATTTTTAGCATGCATCACCCTCGCCCCCAGCCCAAGGCAAGAACAGATGTTCTTACGTCATTTCCCGACAGATGCTCGTCTCATTGGCTCTTTCCTCTGTGTGGTGTGATGGCACATCCTGGCTGGGAAGTCTCTTCCAAACTTTCAGGTTTAGTTACCCGAATCTTCCGTCTTGCATGCATACAACTACAGGAACAGCTGCGTAAGCAACAGTTACCCCCCAAAATACATCAGCCAGTTGGATAATGTGGTAACCACTGAGGATGATTATTCTACAGAAGATGACTTGCAGTGAAAATTTGAGTGAACTGGTATTTTTTTCCCCCTAAAGAAGAGTAGATATCCTGGGAAGAAGAGCAACAGAGGTCAACTGACATGTAAAAAGTTCCAATAAAAAAAAAATGAGAACTTATTCTTCATGTCCACAGTACTTAGGGCAGGAATTTATGGACTTATATATCCATTTTTCCATTATTTTTCTAGAGATTCATGTCAGGCTAACTGTGCAGCTAGTCTGAAATTTTGAGTTAGTATTTTTCCCATCTTCTGTAACTTGACTGCTATTGTAAGCGTTACTTACAATGAACATCAGTAGCCAGTTAGCTGGTTTATGACTCTTGAATACGAACTCTGCAAGCCTGCCGATTTAGAAATATTTATCCCTGAGAAGATATTGATGAGCAGGAAAAAAGAATGTGCTTCATCAAACACTTTGCCTTTTTTTTTTTTCCAAATAGAGAACAGAAACCTGTATCGAACAATTTCTTACTTTCTTCTGCGTTGTTATTTACAGTTTCACCATCTCCATCTGAAAATCAACATGTGTTTGCTATAGATCGCATTTGTTGCTTGTATATAAAACAAAGCTTTTCATTGTGCTAAGTTTCCCAGCCATAGATTGGTCTCCTTTAGATAGTTTTAGCTTTCCTTATACTCGCTATGGCAATAACAACCTTTTTCTGTATCTAATAACCGATTTCACTTTTCCACTGAATCAGGAGGACTAACGCTCTGTCTTGCGTATTTTTGCCATCCTGCAAACTTTTTTAAGATATCTTTTTCTTTTTTTTTTTTGGTTTAAATATCTCATCTTGATTAGATTTGCTAATCCTTTTTGTACAGGGAAGAAACAAGCCGTTTTAAATCACTGAGGCTGAGGCTTCTCTGTCCCATCCCACTCAATGTCATCAAGTCAGGTCCACCAGCCCTGGGCAGCCACCCGCTTCCAGCCCAGCGACCTCATTTGTCTTTATCCATCACAACACTGCCCGAATTGGTAAAGTTGTGGAGAGTGCTACACCTTTTTGTGTTAGAAGATTGTCGTTCATAGCTTTTAGAAACTTCCAAAGCTTATGACGCCCAACACCCGTCTCCTGAGCGGATGTCTTCCCGGGTGGTGAAGCTCTCCATGCATTGCAGGGGTGTGCTTAGGGGGAAACTTACCCCACTTTTATGCACTTGAATCACTCTAAATAGGTAGTAAACAGACATTTTAATACTTTAGGCATATAAATCACCTTGGTGGCTGTCAGTAATGGCAGTTATATCAAATTCCTGCTCATAGCTATGATGGGACAACAAACAAGAATAGGGAAAAACTCCTAGGAGTGGCATGGAATTGATTTTAACGTTCCTTTTCTTCTCCTTTGCCGCATAAATTAAATTTATTTGCAACACATGGAGGTTAAACTTACATCGTATGTGCTTGCATAGCAGCCTGCCCTCGAGTTACTAATTCAACAGTTTTCTGGCTACTCCATCTAGCTCTCAGCCGAGAAGGTTAGTTTCCCAACCTGTGAGATAACCAAAAGATGAGAAACACGGAGCTCTGCGACACCATTTTGAGAGGCCCTTTTCACAGTATATTTGCACTTTAAACATCCCCCTATCAAGGAACATGCCTATATTTGGAAGGCCCATTTTTCTGTTGAGAGGACTTGTCATTTTCTGCTAACCAGTGTCAGCAACTAATCTCGTCATGTTAATGTACAAGGACAGTTAAGTGACTTGTTCTAAATGCATTGTGATTGTTATCTATTTATTAAAAGCAAAAGCAAACAACTGCTTATAACTAATGTTCAGATGCTGATTGCTTACACAAATAGTGTTAAGGATAGGGCTAATTTAAGCAGACATATATTCTTACACTATGGCATGAAGACCATGCTCCATGTGCTAATTGGGGTTTTTATATATTTTTATATATATATATATATCAATCTTATAAATACTTCCGTATTCCAATAAATATCTTAATTTAGTGAGCCACATTTAATAACTAGTATTTCTTAAACTATATTACAATTTTTATGTGAAAGAAGGGAATAGGACATTCCCCACCATATTAATCCTTTTATTTTAGGTAGGTTTAGAAGACATACCTGCAGCAGTTTAGCAGAGAAATAATCTGCATGGTTAATAGAGTAGACTGTTTGAGATGATGTTCATTATTGCTGCTGTGGATACGGGAGTCGGTTTGAAGGCAAACGTTACGCACTTTTGAGCAAACACTGATAAGTGCCCATCGTCACACTTAAGGGCAAGAGCTGACTTTTTTTGAGAGTTTAATCCTTGTACCAATGAGGCATTGTGTATAAAAGTTCTCACCGCTTTATCTGAGATTTTTATGTTAATATGTGGTTTGAAATGATACATGTTATAAAATACAGCGTGCCTATGTATGATTTTTATTACATATAAATAAAACCCCCGTATATGTGAAGTCCGAAGGCCAGATTTTCACTCTTAGGTACTCACATGAGGATCCATTTGCGTCCCACAGACACTTGACGTGCGCGCAGCAGGGCGGACCTTGGCTCTGGCTTTGCCTTGCAAGGCAGAATAAGTCGTATTTGGTTTCCCTCTTTGCCTCCAGATGTTTGGTGCGATGACGTCAGAGTTTAAACTGTACGCCCAACTGAGCGTTAAACTGGAAGGGCTTCTCCTGTGTCTCCAGACCCTGGTGCTTGGTGTGAAGGGAGCATCCCTGCCCTGCCAGGGGCTGCGCGTGCTGCGGCTGCTCCGGCTGGAGTTTTCCAACGCGGCTGCACGTGTGGGGAACGTGAACAAAATCTCAAAACACTTGTGCCCCAGGAGCAGGCATCACTTCGGAGTCCTAGGGTGACTGAACTTCCAAGGGCTCCTCATTACTCGGAGTAGTTACATTAAAATGTTTGTTATTTGGGTAATTTGGGGGCAGAGGTCAAGACATCTTGGTGTGTTCAGTGAAATCTATTCTCTTTTCAGCATAAAAAATATCCCATAAAATCGAGCACATTTAAGGTGGTGGTTGAAGATTTCCTAGAGCAGTACTATGCTGGACACTGATCGTAACACGTGTCAGAGCTGCAAGATAGGATTTGTTTTATTTCAGGAGTGCTCTGGGTGTTTACAATTTTGACGGTTTCCTGCTACTGATTGCAGAACTTGGACTCATACATTAGGTACAGCTTGCAAATTCAGCACAGTTTATGAATCTGGCAGGTTTCTTTTGGCAGCTGAGGACCTGATTCAGCTGCCACTGAAGATTCCCAGTGGTTTTGGTGGGTCTCACGTTAGTCCTTTTGTCCCTGCAGACCACTGTTTTAACGCAAACACTGAGTGTCAACTAATGACATTTTAAGAGTGGTGTTTTTTCCTTCTCTTAATAGCCCTGGTTGAAACTTACTAAACATTTGTGTCATGCTGTGTCTGATGTAAGTCTCTCATTATTCTTGAAGAACACGTCTCCTGTCCTCCAAGGAGAGCGTCAGCTTCCTGTAAAGACTGCCTGCCGGTGTGGAGGAAGGGGTGCAGCCTTCGGGGACAGGGAGCTGAAAGAGTTCACGAGAAGGACTGGCAATTTGGTCACCTTCCCTTGAGATTTTGGATTGACAGCCCTTCCACTGAAATGGGGACTAATGTTGGTTGTTGCTTCTAACGTCAGTGGTCTAACCACTGTGCTGTCACATCAGTGAAGGCTCCCCTTCCCTCATCCATCTTAAAAAAGAGTGATTCCTGCTGGTTTTTTTTCAAGGAATGGCATTCATTGCTTGCTGGCTGTGGCTGTGGCATTAGGACTCAAGGCGTTGCTAGTCTCCTTGACTTTAATCAGCCAGTCTGTGCTAATTGATTATTTTTACCAATGCTTTGTAAATGCCAGGCATTTTTTGAAAAAGTGGATCGTGGGATGGAGTGGCCTCACAGGCAGAGAGGCAGTATGTTCGCTCAAGCTAATAGCAGGATTTTTTTTGTATACTGAGGAGAGGAGGAGTCAGCGACAGAAGAACCAAGAGATTGGTTTTTCACATTCATTGTCTCTGGGCGAGGTCAAAGAGAAGAGGAACCACAAACATCCAGAGGAGATGGCACCAACCTGCAGTGAGTGGTCCCACCAGCCAAATGCCACAGGTTGCTCTCTATGACCCAACCCAGCAAGGAGATCAGGTGCGAACTGTGCATTAATACTGGGACACTCAGCCTGTGGGAAGCCTGGTTGGACTGGGAAACAGATGCCACTGCGGAATCCGTCGTCTTGTACAATGTCAGTAGAAGGTGCACACACATGAATGTGGGGAGATCAATTCCCCTGTCTCCCCACATCCCTCTGCCTTTGTTCCAAAGAAGCTCAGGGCTCAGTGGGGAAAGGAGGGTCTTTCCTGTTGTTTTGCATGTGGATCATAAACCTTATGCTTTATTAAAAGTTTAAAAACTCCAGGTGAAGAAATAGAAGTATGAGCGTTTATATCGCTTGCTGTCGGATTGTTTCATTTTGCTTTCTGAGAGCTCTGCTACTCATTGACGTGGGGAAGTCCTGGTTTCTGCTCATTTGTGTCTTCACTGGAACTGCATTTTTATTTGCATGGTTTTAGCGGTGTATTCACGGCTTGTAGTTTGCACCCACAGATAACTAATATTATCTTGGTAACAGAGGTACCAGCAGGCACAGGTGGATTGATTTGTCATCATCCAAAGCTTTTATCAACCATGTAAAAAAGTACTGCTCATATAAATGAGGAAATAGAAATTGATTTTGAATAGTTTTTCTTTCCATGCACAGGCTTTTTTGTTATACCTTTTGTTAATTCTGGTATGATTTTTCTGCACTACATCTTTTTCTAAACTTTTATTCTAATTTAGCGCCTGACTTTGTTTAACGCTACTTAATGATTTACTGAAGCTTTACGGGTGATATTTCATGTGCTGGAGAGACTGTGTGAGCTGAGTGCGGTCCCTAAATATGATGCAATATTGTGTTAGCATTAATATGGATATTGATGCAAAATCAATGCAAATAGACTCGACGTCTAATCCCACACTCCCTCACTCAAGTTCACCGGCAGCAGCAGCAAGTTACTTCTTTGATTTCCGTGTTGGATATGCAGTATTTATGAAGGGTTGCACATTACATTCTTACTTTGGTTATCGTTGCACCACTGCACGTTAAAACAATTTTTAGAAGTAAATTCCTTTCAGCATTGTTGTCAGACCCCACTTACACAAACCTGAGTTTGGGTTTTTGCTTAATGAACTTGTGGCTTCCCCCAGTAAAGACTGCACCAGCTTCTTTTCTTGAGGGCGCAGAACGTAATTAACATCTTGCGCGTTGTAACTGTACCAGATGACGCCGGACACCGCATGCAGGGGCAAGTGCCCGCGGCATGCCAGGCAGGATTTGGCCGTTCCACACATACTCCTCCTCTGGATGGCTGCAGAAAAAGCGTCTGGCTCCGGCGCACTGTTTGGCTGTAATTAGTGTAACTAACAACTAATAAGAAAGAGCAGGAGAGAGGTCGCCACAAGACTTCAAAGGTCTTAACAGGTTAAGGTTGGAGGGCACTCCATCCCCTCGCTTAATCTGTTGCCATATCTTCTGAGATTTGTTGAAATCTTCACTGACCTCTAACCTTGACGTGTTGCTCTCCCCAAATTTACCGGTCACGTGCCGTTTTCTTTGTTTCTGTCCACTTAGATGGGCATGGGTCTTTGTGATCGGCGTGTCCCTTTTCCGTTCAGATATAAGTGTGCCCAGGTAAACAGCTTTTTGATGTGGAATAAAGACTTCAGTTTAAACTGCTTTAATGCTCCTGCCCTGCTAGCCTCAGACTCATCAGAAGCGGTTGTTTTGCTGTGCTTCAGCATGTGGTTTGTAGATGGCATTTGACATGGAGGTTAGGCTCAGGTTTAAAATTTAGCTATTATAATAAGTTGGGCATTGTTTGCAAAAGATACTGAATACCAGGGTTTTATGAGTTGCTTTCTTAAACCTAACTGCCTAAGGGTATTTTTGTTTATATTTTCAGTAGACATGACAGTTCTTGCTGGTTAAGTGTGCAACTCAAGGACAATGTGCGTTGTGGGAAAAAGTAGGTGTTGCTCCATGGTGTTGCAGTATGGGAGACACGTACCCATCAGGGATGCTCTCCTGTTCCTGATGGCTTTTTCCCGTCGGACTCGGCGTTGCACCTCTCCCGTCAATCCCCACATACAGCGGTGGATTTCGACAGCGAAGTGTTGAGGCGCGTTGGCTCTTTCCCAGGCATCCGGCGGTCACCTCACCTTGACGCTGCCCATCCCAAAACGATGGGCAGAGCAGAGGGGAGGGTTTCCTTCTCCTCCCCTCTGCGGATGCTTCGCCTTGGGAGAACCGTGGCCATTCCCATGGGGGGAAGGTGAGCAGACCCCTCTGGGTATGCCGGCTGGGATGGCCTCTGGCTCCCACCCTGTGGTCCCTGCCAGTGTCTGAGCACCGTGGATCTGGGGAGGAAAACACTCAAAATTCAGCAAAGCAAAGACACGCAGCAAGCTGCTTGCCTGTGCCACACCGACCATGGGTTTAATTATCCTTTTAACCGATTAAAACACTTTAAGAAAGAGTAAGAGCAACCGAGAGGGACTGAGAGCAGCCCGATGTTAGATTTAAAGTTCAACAGGGGGAAAAAAAAAATCATACAAGGATTTCACAAGCAACGACACTTGGATGGTATTTGGGAAATCTTTTTCTTTCAAGACTATCTTGCGATTAACTATGGGAGTAGCACATCAAAGCTGCACTGACTTCAAAGCTTAGAACCACTTACGGCTTCCAGCTATTACTAAAACCTACCACTTCACCCTGCCAGCAGCTCATCTCAGCTGCCTCTGTAAGTTACACCCATCTACTTCCTGCCTTCTGATTTTGGGGAGGAAAAAAGAGGGGGGAGAAAAAAAAAAACCCACACCAAAAAACCCTTGTAAATTAAATATAGCTGTTCGCAGTGAAGTGATGTCAAAGTCGGGGGAAAACAGCAAATGGAGACATTAAGACATTAAAGATTTAGTACAAACTCAACGGTGATTTACATATGCACAGTCCCATTTGGCCAACTCTAACGAAGCCGTCTGCTTGGAGGAAGTTTCCTGACTGGGTTTTCCCCCATGTAAAAGCCCCGCCGTGAGGTGAGCAAGGTGTTCAGGCCGTTATATATAGGTCCAGGTGTTATCTATAGCTTGGCACAAGCAGAGCGGCTTTGGGACTCTGGGATGTCACTGGGTAGACAGTTCCCATCCCTGTTCCCTCCCATCCGCATCCTGTGCTCTGCAAAGATACCGCGCCGCAAAACTCTGCGTCAGTATTGGGCAATGATTGTCATTTATTGCTGTAATATTACTCATTCCGTTGCATTTGCAGGAGAGGCTGTGGAAGCAAACTTTGCACGTTCGGTATTTTGGGAGTTCCTGAAACAACTCGTTTGTAGTAGCGCAGAGCTCTGCCACACTCCCTGAACCGTTAGAAGGAGGCTAAAACGTAGCGAAATCGTAATTTATTGCGGTATTAATATTGTTCAACACTTAAAATTGTTACATTGTTATTTTCTGATTGGGAGTTTTATGCCTAGGCTTTTTAAAATGGTACATTAATCTCTGAATAAAATTTGTCTTGCAAATGACATATTAATAGAAAGTTAGGAACAAGTGAGGGTCTTTGAGTGTATTTTATATAACAGTTTATACGTTCGGTACAGATCAATGACATGCTCTCTAGAGCTAAATGCCATTAATCCATTTACAGCTGCTCATTGCAATGAAGAGAAATTACCATTGAAAGAGCCGATCGTATGTTAAGGAGAATTTCTCTGCTTCCCTGCGTAGTCTTATATTTCAAAAAAGCCTTTGCAAGTGTTTAAAGCTGATCTTTTTCTTCTTTTTTTTTTTTTTTTTCCCCCTTTTCCCCCACCACTTTCCGAGGAAGGAGTTTGGCAGCAGCTGGGGTGCCGGTGGTTTTTCCCTGCCAGCCGCGTCCCGGCCGGGCTGGGACGGTGGAGGTGGCCCCGCAGGGTGCCGACCTGCTGGCCACGGCCACCCCTGCCCCACACACAACAGCGTGCTTCGCCAGCAAATGCAGGGCAGATCCGCAGGACAGAAACGTGGAGGCAGTTTTTGGGTGGTTTTGGTGGACAGTGGTTGCCATTAGATGTAAATAAATTAATTATAGCGCAGCATGGTCGGTTGGAAAAAAAAGAGTATTGTCTTTTAAGGAGTAAATGCATGAAAAAAGCGTACAGGAGTTTACCACTAAATCTAAAACACTTATGGCTAGTGCATGTTTTGTCTGAAGAACGTGTCTCTGCTTTAAATACATGCAGGGCGACAGGGGAGCTTCGTGACTGGCTGGTGGTGCAATCAAAATGTCAGATTATTTGAAATAAATCGTTATTAAAGAGTCAGGTATGGCTCCACCAATGCATTTATATATTTCACTGCGTGATAGTTCTTTTTTCTTCTTAAAGGATGCACTTCTCTGAAATAAATTGTGAAGACTAGGAACAGCACAGTCATTTGAAGTTCACTGGAAATATAGGAGGACATCGTGTTTCCTGTCCTTATGTTAAACTTGGCATATTGATTTTTGTGCACAGCTTGCAGCATGGAAATGTGATCTACAGCTATGGCAAGGCAGGCTAACCACATGTGAATTTGTTAAGTACTGCTGGATTAGCAGGAATCATCGGACTGTGCACGCACAGAGACTTGACTTCTGTAACTCTTTATTTATGACTTAATCAATTAAAATAACAAGTTTTGATTTTATTGGCTGTAAATAAATAGGCACAAATCATCTGGAGAAGCTATTGTTTCAGATGCTTGCTTGTTTTCACGACGCAGAGGCTCTGTAAGTTAGCCACAGTATGTGTGCAGGCAGAGCCGAAGCTGAAGTTAAAGATCAAATACAGAAAGATTCAACAAATGTCGTTAGCTACTGGCTTTCAGATGAGTGCAGAAAATTCAGTAATGCATAGTGAGTTCCTTAACTTGCAGGGTTTTATCTAAATTTGCCATTACTTTTCTTTGTATATTCTTTGCCTGTTTAATCCTTTGTTCCCTTTATGTTCAAAGATACTAAGATTATGGAAGCCACCAGTGCTGCAGCCTGCATTTAAATTTAGTTACGGTACGGCCGTGCGGAAAGCATTCTTCTGATGTGGGGCTGGCTTGCTCCTCTCTCTACATTATTAAACCTCCTTAAACACCTCCATTATGCCGTTCACCTTGCTTGACTTCAAAGAGTTGTGCGGCTGCGTGGAGAGGGTGAGCCACAACTCCGCTGAGCGGGTTACCCGCCGTTCCTTAGAAATGCTAATGTATTATCCGCTGTGTTTGTGGAGTTGTCTGTTTGCTCTTGGGTGGGAGGGACTGTTCTGCAGCTCTGGAGTCAAAATGGTAAAATGCCCGAGACAAAGACAGCAGCTAGAGGTGTTTTGGGATTTGAAGTCACGGCCGTTCACCTTCTGAAACCTTTTGCCACCACCCAAGAAAAAGAAAAAACAAATCAAGAGGTTATTTCGGGGGAAAGCAAAGTTGAGGCCGTTCCTGAAGAACCTCTTGAGTGCAGACTCGCCGAGTCCCTCGTGAAAATGACGTGGACAAGCACCTGGCTTATCACTCAGAGTTTATGGGGAACTAATCTGTTCAAAATGTTTGGAATAAGCTAAAACCTGGCTTGCTCATCTAATGAAAAAGGTCAAAACAGAGAAGAAAGTGCCACTGGTTTGTGTTAGGTGACACTGTGCCCTGCTTGTCTAATTTGATTACACAGAGCCACTGAAGCCCCAGGCAAAGCTGATTTTAGCTATAATCAGCTTCTTAACCTTTTGAGAACTAACGTAAACACTACCTACCAGTGGTTAATTATGTTGCTCTGTTACACACAACAAAGTGCAAAGGTAAAAGTGTAGAACTGCGGTAACACGTGTTGTGACAAGATCACTCCAGGGGATTACAGCCCTCCACGTTTTATCTGCTCTCATTGATTTCTTTCTTAAAAATTAAAAATGGGCTATGAGCAGGGAGCGCGGGTTTATCAGTTTCAGGCAGCATTGCCCTCTCGTGCCGCTGCCTCATCTCAAATTCCCCTTACGTACGGAAGGGGAGACCTAGTGCAGGTTGGACCACTATGGTCGTGGATCTGTTATTTTTTAATTACTTCGGATTAAGTTTCTTCTAATTGTTTACTTGCAATAAAGCATACGTGTTCCTCTCCTCTACGACGAGCATCTTCCAGGAAGTTTTGTAAGCTCTTTTGTTTGTAAGCTCTCTTGTTCTAGGAAAAACTTCTTTACAGAAAGGGTTATCAAGCATTGGAACAGGCTGCCCAGGGAGGTGGTGGAATTGCCGTCCCTGGAGGTATTTAAAAGACAGGTAGACATGGTGCTGAGGGACTTGGGTTAGGGGTGGTTTTGGCATAGGTTTATGGTTGGACTTGATGATCTTGAAGGTCTCTTCCAACCCAAGTGATTCTATGATTCTCTTTGGCAGATGAACTGTGTCCCTGTGAGATACTTGTCTCTAAGTGGGATGAATTTATTTTCAGGTTTTGCGTATACTTATTAGGCAAGAACCAAAAAGCTGATGCTCAAAAAATGGGTCTCTGCGGGATTGCATATTCTCGTTTCCCATGTGTTTTAGTTCACACACTCCCTCTGGTTTGCCAGGAAACTTGCGTTTCCATGAAACTCAGAACTTCTAGGAGACTTCTAAGCCAATGGCCTTCTAGCATATTTCAAATTTTCCTGAGCCATGCTGATCCATGATGTTTTTTTAAGGAAGCCTTGATCTACTCACCTTCTTACATATTTGCAACTCCTGTATACTTGCTGCTTGGAGGTAGCAACTTACCTCTTTCTGGACTTTCCACTCTAGAAAGGACACTTATTTTATTCTTTCTGTGTCCCACTTTTTTTGTCAGCAGTGCCTTTAATCAGCATCATTCTTCTGCAGCAGCCTGCTCAGAGAAACACCCACAATGGATCATCGTTAGGAGCAGCAGCATGAGCAGGGGTATTGTGGGGCAGGGTCATACTGCCCGTGCACTCCACAGTATCCCAGGGGGCATCGTGGAGCTGGACCACCAGGTCTCAGGACCTTCAATGCCTTCTGCCCACCTGGTGCTTCCCACTAAAATTCATGGAATCACAGAATCATAGAATCACAGAATGTGAGGAGTTGGCAGGGACCTCTGGAGATCACCTGGTCCAACCCCCCTGCCAGAGCAGGTCCACCTACAGCAGGTGGCACAGGATGGTGTCCAGGCGGGTTGGGAATGTCTCCAGAGTGGGAGACTCCACCAGCTCTCTGGGCAGCCTGTGCCAGGGCTCTGCCACCCTCAAAGAAAAGAAGTTCCTCCTCATGTTCAGATGGAACTTCCTATGGTCAAGTTTGTACCCATCCCCTCTTGTCCTGTCACTGGGCACCACTGAAGAAGGCCTGGCCCCCTCCTCCTGGCCCCCTCCCTTTAGGTATTTGTAGGCATTGATGAGATCCCCCCTCAGTCTTCTCTTCTCCAGACTAAAGAGACCCAACTCCCTCAGCCTTTCCTCATAAGAAAGGTGCTCCAGCCCCTTAATCATCTTTGTAGCCGTTTGCTGTCCCCTCTCCAGCAGTTCCCTGTCCTTCTGGAACTGGAGAGCCCAGAACTGGACACAGGACTTGAGTTGTGGCCTCACCAGGGCAGAGCAGAGGGGGAGGATGACCCCCCTTCACCTGCTGGACGCACTCCTCTTGATGCACCCCAGGATGCCACTGGCCTTCTTGGCCACAAGGGCACATTGCTGGTTGATGGGCATCCTGTTGGCCACCAGGACTCTCAGATCCCTCTCTGCAGAGCTGCCTTCCAGTAGGTCACCCCCAACCTGTCCTGGTGCTTGGGGTTATTCCTCCCCAGGTTGTGTTGAGAGGGAACTGGGCAAACTGCTAGCCTTTGAGCATCAGGGGGGTCATGGACTCACCAAACTGAGTCTGAGGGTGGTGAAGAGGGGACCATTGAGGTCTGGACATCAACAAGAAATAGCTTGTGACCTTCTGAACGCGTTAGTGATTTGGTCTTCATCTCAGGCTCCATGGTTTCCTCCAAGAAAGGCATAAAGAAACTGGGTCTGACTCTGACTCCTTCTTCCAAACTTTTTGGAGTTTCAGCCTCCAGCTGTACAGGTCGTCTCCTGTGCTAGTGGCCCTTTGCAGCCTGCCAGCTGCTGTGCACAGCTGGGTGACTCCTGGCTGTGCCCTGTATTTCCCACGGGACACTTGCGAGGGAGGCTCTGCAGGCACACAGATGACCTCATCTGTTGGTGGCAAATGATGTTTTCTAAGGTTTCACATGGACTGCATTTTGCCTACATAGCTGCTGTGTGTAACACTTTTTCTGACCTACTCTAAGCATCCCTGTCTCCTTGCTTTGATTCATGGTAGAAGGAGAAAACTAATTTTGGGTATTTGTTGTGTATGTCACCATGGCATCAGTTGCATTTCCTGAACTGACAGAAAGCTTCGTCTCTAACAAAATTGGACATCATTATTCTGAAGCAATGGGCTATTTTTCTATGTCTTTTCCTCCACGAACAAGAAGTGGGATCAGAGTCTCTCTCTGGTCCAGCTGTCTGAGCTGGGAGGAAAAGACTGCTGAGGCAGGTCTGCAAAACCCATCAGTCTCCACACTTCAGACTAGATGTCCTCGTGCCTCCTTATTTCCACAACGCCTTCCAGTTACAGGGGGGGTTTGTGCAAATTTCCTGCCATGTGAGTATCTGCTTTGCTCCAGAATTATTATCTGGGGATTGCCTGGGTTGGGCTAATTGCTATGGGTAGTACAAGGCAACGAATAGCAATAATGCAACAAAACTAGAGCAATGTCTTTGCCTTCCAGAAAGAAACTTTGGGGCCCCATGCTCACTAGTTAACTTGATTTCTAGAGCACGTGGCACAAGCACCAGAGTTCGGCTGTGTCTTAATGAGTTAGGTACCTCTATAGTCACTCACAAAGGAAATTACAGACTTTTTTTCCTGTTTCTGGATAAACTCCGAAGCAAGGGAAGGCGCTGCTGGTGGCGTGACACCGGCAGCTGCTGCTCTCCAGTCCCTCCTTGAGGGACGGCCTTTCTTCCCATCAGCCGCCATGAGACATGAAAGCGCTGCTGCTCCTGACTGCTGAAGGGTACGGCGTGCTGCACGGAACTGGGATCACAGCAGCGGCGGATTTTGATCCGGACCTGCCAGAAGTGGGACCCCGAAGAAGAGGAGCGTGGCTTGCGCAGGGGTGAATTTATCAGAGGCTGCACAGAGCAGATCACAGGAGCTGGAGTCAAGCGATAGTTGCTTTTCCTCCCTGGAGAATAAATTGCTAACCTTTGCAGCAGCAGATAGAGGGTAAGTCAACAACGACACATCGCTGCAGAGGAGACGAACCTTTTTCTGGACTCTCTAAATAACAGCATGCAAAACTATGGGTGAGGCTTCAGCTGGGAGAGTGCGTATGCTGATGGGCAAAGGGATTTCCTTTCCTCTGGGAAAGAGGAGAAGGAAATGGAGAACCTCCAAAGGAGAGAGAACAACAACAGTGGTGAGAAGTCTAGAAAACGTGGCCTTTGGGAAGAGGGTGAAAAAACTGAGAAGGCTTAACCTAAAAAAAGACGACTGAAAGAAAGAACATGGTGGAAGTCATCGGGTGTGTGAAAGACTGTTGCAGAGAAGAAAGGAACCGTCTGTTCTCCGCGTGCCTGGTAAATAGTACAAAAAGGGATAAAATTAAATCGCAGCAGGAAAAGTTTGGGTCAGACCCTCAGGGAAAGTTTCTGACGGTATGGCTGGAGGGTACCGGCTGTGGGCTCTCCATCCCTGAAGGAGCTGGTTAGGGGCACGTTAGGCAGAAATTTGCCAGAAATGATGTAGGTGCTGCAGGTCTTGCCGTGGGCCGGGGCATGGACCTTGGGACATCTCTGCCACACCTGCTTGTCCACGGGTATGTGAGTTGGCGGAGAAAAAGTAAAAGCTAAGGGACTGAAAAATCCCAGTGACTCAAAGATTCTCGGGTTGATGCCTTTTAAGCTGTTTTCATAATTTTGAAAACACCAATCCTGGGGTTTTTTAAAGATATAATGAACACTGTACAATACAGTCGGGTGAAGCTGTTTAAGCAACGTGAAATAGAAATATTCTTCCAATATTTGCAAAGATAATACAGGGATGAACGTATGAGTTTTGATTTCTGGCAGGTGCGTTGGGTGACGTTATCTATTGGTTTTAGCAAGATACAGAGGACTGGCAGTTATTGATAACAGCATCCTCCCCAGTCTGACATACAATAGCAAAAGAAGGTCTGTTAGGAAGCGTTAGCCGGGAAGATGCTATCCCTTGTCATTGTTTTTGATGTCCACAACATCCTCAGTCATGGAATAAAACAAATATATCACGTCGCTGAGGTGGTCGATCACACGCCAGGAATAACAAGTAAGCCTTAGCAAAGTGTGTATGAACAATCCCTTTACAAATTCATTGAATACATATGTACAGCAAACAGATTGGAATCTGGATTGCTTTGTGAATTTGCTAGCCAGAAAAAAAGAAAAAAAGGTGCATGTAGCTAATGTAAGCTATAATAAATAAATAAACCCTTTGTACAGCACAGTGGAAGGCAGAAGAGTAAAAAGTGAAGTCTGCCTTTTATCCATGTTGATTCCAGAACATCTTCAGGCAAGCAATTTGCAATAATTGAAATTTTTACAATAAATTGGGCTGATCAGTTTGTTCCTGATCTTACAGCTTGTAAATAGTTCTTTGCTGAGAACACTACTACCTTTAACAGCAATTGTGTGGGCTGTGGCCAGCTTCATTTCCACTCTGTTCCCAGGAAAGAAAGGAGCAAAGTGCTCTTGCATTTGCAACACTTTGCAGAGAATGGCTTGGAATAATGATGTGGCTGGGAAAAAAAAAAAATGTACAGACCAGATCAAAACACTACCCCGGGAACCTTTTATTTTATTTTTTTTTTCCTTCCACGAGGTCAGATCCTGAAACTCGTGGGAGTTTGGACAGTGGGGATGCTTTAGTAAATGTGCAGTGAGAAAACTGCCAGATTGAAGGTTTCATAAGTGCTACTGTCCAAAATCACCAGCCATGCTTGAAAATAGTAATTCTTGACAGAACGTGCACTCTCAGTATGTGACTTTTAGCTGCAGGGGGCAGAGCATATGCTTTAGTGCCAAAAAGTTGTTTGGGGTTTTTTTATTGTGCTGGTGTCATAACCTTTCTTGTGTTATGTTTTTATGTTGTAACTTCTTTTCCTACTTCAGTCTTTGAGGGTTTCCATGAAGGCTCAACATAAATAACTGCAAAAAATCCCGAAAGCCTGCAGATCATTTAAGAATTTCTGAATCTATAATTGGTTCTTTGCATTATAGACTGATGCGATACTCAGTACGCACAGTGACGTTTTAATTCATTCGGGAAGGGAGTCCTTTTCTTTTTTTTTTTAAGATTAAATAAGAGAAAGCGGTTTGGCCCTACAGGGTTTGTGTGTGGTTGCTTTGCTAATTCAAAATATGCATCCTTCCATCAGCCACATATGGTTTAATGAATCAGTCCAGAAACTTCTGAGCAGCCAGAGTTTCTGACACTGTCAGCGCTGCTGGGACTTGAGGCTGCTGAGCGCTTTCTTAGGAGTTGCGTTCCACCATGAGTACCCCATCCGCACTGAGATTCACCCAGGTGGCCCTCCCTGCCCCTTTGCTGAAGCTTCATAAAATCCGTGAGGTCACCAGAGGTCTTCAGCACACCTCTCCGTACTTTTTTGGGGCGTCCTGAGTAATTTTCATTGGTAGCAGAGTACAACCTTCGCACACAGCAGCTGGAGCAAAGACAGGAACAGCGTGGGCTGCTTTGAGTATTGTTCTTACCCAGGGGCAGACCTCCGTCACTTGCATTAAAAGTAGACAGTTAAATAAACCTGAAGTAATAAAACAGCCTGATTTAGGGGGTTTAGCACCCTGAGTTGCATGCAGGCTGGCTTGCTGCAGGAGACCTGTGCCCAATTCCTGCTCTGCTGTGGAGCTGCAGAATATTTAGGGGCAGGTCACAGACCTTTAAAATACTCCTATTTAGGTGTCCTTTCATGGTAAGTTCAATGGGGAGAGGGTTAAAACCCCTTTGGTACAGCCAAATGGAAGAGTTGGCATTATAGCATGTGGTGGGAAGAGGAGTGGGTCCACCAACAACTTCACTGATTTATTAGAGTCGTCGCTTGCCATGGCTTGGTAGAGCTGTTTCTCAAATCCATGCTTCCAAACTCCAGATACGTTACTTTTCCTGTATGTCACCCCACATTGACTGTTAATCTAACTCAGTTTCAAGATCATGGATGATGGTATTAGATATTGATAGTAGTATCTGTTGTTTGCATATAAAGATGGTCGGGTCACCTCAGGACATCGGCGGGTTGTCACACCAGCAGTGAAGAAGTGCTTTCCACCATGTACAGTATTGCAGGTACCAGATACTAACAACTGTTTTCTTCTCATTTATGGTTTTGTAGTGAGTTGGTGGTGGTCTGTATTTTATTTACAGATGCTGCAATGAAGTCATCAATTGCTGTCTGGCACTTTTTAATATAAATTTCTTGCCCATATAGCTGTGTGGGAAAAAAAGCTTGAAAACTTTTCAGCTAACTTTTGGCAAGGCTCAGAAACAAGAACCTGCAAATTATTTTTTAATCTCAAATCTTTATAATTTTAATCTCTCAAAAATTAATTTTTTTAATCTTTAAGTCATCCCATTGAATTTTCAGAAGCTGGTGGAGGCAGAAATGCGATAGCCAAAGCTGGAGACAGAGGTTGAGCTCAGACTGCTTGGTCGGGGAGCCGGAGTCAGCGTGCAGATCTTCTCCTTGCCCAGGTTTGCCATGGGTGGCCTGAACTTGGATAGGCAATGAGGAGAGGGTCGGCACCGTGCGTGTCCGCATTACGGAACGAGGACAGTCTGCTTCACCAGATAATACTGATAATAGGCTGTTTCATGCAAATAGTAACTCACTAGCAATTACATTATGCAGCTAGACGCTGAAGACAAATCTTACAAAAATCATTCTAAATTTGTCTCTTTGTTGTGATAGACAGGATGAATATGCAAATAAATGGATGGTGTGAATATTTTGTACTCCGTCCCAGGCAATACTTGGAATTAAGAAACGATGGACAGGGGCTTGGAATGTGGCTCGTGAGGGGCAGAGCTTTCACCTCTGTCTCCAGCGGTCAGCCTGCCACAAGGCCAGGGCTACCTCTGTCTGGTGTTGGCAAAATTGCATACAAAACACGACATTCGTGTGTTTCAATGGGCAAGTCCTGACTTCAACCCGTAGTCCCAGCTGTGAATGGATGTGGAGATCAGACTGGTGACTATTCAACTGCCCCAGCCTCTGCCCGACCCGTTCCCCGCCACTTCCTCTTTACCAAAGGATATAGGGGGTACGCACGTTCCTGCAAGACGACAACCTTAAACTGCAAAAAAGGTGCATTTGTGCCAGCGTGCTGGGTATGTTCGTTTCTGCTAATTCTACCTCGGGGGCCATTGTTCCAGCAGAGGGGCAGGAGAAGCGGCAGAGAGCAGCAATGCTTCAAACCCCTGCAGCGAAATCTGCGGGAAGCTTGCGTGCTGGAATATGCTCCCCAGCCTGGAGCAGTTTTCAGAGCATGTGTAGACATATTGTCAGGGTACATAAAAGAGCTTGTACTGAGACTGCCTGTTCTGCGAGTGTTTGGAGAACAAGGTACTTCAATTTCTAGGATTACAAATTGGTGCTTAGTTGTTTACAGTACAGACGCAGAAGAATGCCATTTGCAATGTTACCAATCCCTTCGATAGTCACCAGTTTCATTTCTTTTTGTAGTTAGTTTCATAACGGTCCACTGTTCTTAGTTTATTGGTCTTTGTGGCTTGTTTTTTTTTAATCTCAAGATGGTCGAAGGCTCAGAGTTGGACAGTCTCTAGACATGGTCATGGTCATGGTCACGGTCATGGTCGTGGTCAATGCAGAACTTCTCCACCCTCCAGCTTGTTGTCTACAGGAGGGATCTCTGCCTGGCTTGTGAAGTTATCTGTCCTTTGTCCAAACCATTACTTATTTAGAGGTGGTTTTGTTTCCTGGTCTCTCCCAAGATCTCAAGGTGCACCAGCAGACAAAAACACTGCGTGCTGTAGGTCTTTGACAACAAACATGGAACACATGTCCCACAGTGGGAGAAGAGGTCCTTTGGTTAGATCAGATCATCTAGATATACAGTAGAGCTGATGTTGTCTCTTGCTTTGCCACATATGAAGCTTCTTGATAGAGCTGGTCTGCTCACTCTGTTTAAGCATCTCAAAGTGGGAGATCAATGGTAACAAACACCAAGCCTTAACCGGACTGCGGAGTTCTGCGGGAACAGCAGAACCAGAGACAGGGGGTTGGTGCTCAACAGGGTGCATCCGGGTGGGAGAGGTAGGAGGAGGCGTTTGGATCTGTGGATCTTGTCCCCAGGGCTCTTCCAGAGGGGTGTTGGGTTGGTGGTGGCACAGGACTTTGGGGCATCGCACCCCACTGGAAAGCTTCAGGGTGTGCGGTGCACAGAGGTGATATTAACCCAGCTTCATGTGTGTCGTGACTTTGTAAGAGGATTTTGGTTCTGGAACTGTACCTCAGTAGCGGATGTTGTGTTAAATGCTGCACAGGTACCGTATCTCTCTTGCTTAATTGCACGGTCCAGGCATCTCAGCATGCCTCGTCCCTTGGTTATTACTGCTCCATGTAATTTTTCCCCACTGGCCATGTGAGCCAGGTTGGGCTGCAGAGCTGGATGTCAGCAGGGAGAGGATTGTGATTTATAAAAAACAAAAAGAGCCAAACCATTCAAGTGGTCCATTTGTGTGGACTTCCGCCCCTCCCCTCCCCCAAGCAGTCTGCCTACTGCTGTCATCTCAGGTGAATCCCATCTGTAATATAAAAAGCACAAAGAAAACAAATCTTCTTGAATGAGAAAGGTCAGGAGGAGATCCAGTCCAACCAAGGGGATGTACCTTAAGCTGTTATAATATTGAGTCATGGAAATGCAAGCTTGGAAGGGGTCTCAGGTGGCGTATCCCTCAGCCAGGTGCCAGAAGATAAAGCTATAGTTTCACTGTTAGATGCGTGTTTATTGGTAGATCTATGTAAAGGGTCTGTCTGTCCAAGTGTGATGCAATGGAGATGTCTAGGTGGTGCAGCAGGTTCCATAGGCAGCTACAGTTTTCTAGGGACGGAGGTCGCATGGAACCCCCTCTCTGGTGTCTCCTCGCATTTCTGTTTTCTGGGTGGGTGTTACGGAGAGTTTCCCCTGCCTTTCTGCACCCCGAGGCAAAGAGAGGTCTTGCACTAGCCCAAAGCTCATGCGAGCTGACAGCAACCTCATGCCACCACAGCAAACAACTGTTTGGACAGCCTACACCCATCCATCAGGGCCGGCACCTCCTGATGACACACCTTCTCATCCTTTGGAGGCACCATAGCCTTCAGGACCTAGGTGGGAGCTAGGCTGCCTGAAGGTACCCTGTACTTTTTCCATGCTTTGCTTCCCCATCCCTAAAGCAGGTGTGCCACTACTCTCCCGTGGTAGTAAATGTGATCCAGATGGTGGGACATGCAGATTTTATGGCAACAAAGGCACACACACACGCAAGGCAGAAAGACCCAGAGTGCAGACGATCTCTTACGGTAGCCAAGATGTTTATTTTGGAAGGAGGAGCCACATTAGCAAGATGGCTTTAGCAAAATCTTGGCCAGCTGCTGTGAAAAAAACATCAGCTGAAGTTTATTGGATAGTGATAAAAAAGAGAAGAGTGAGAGCAAGTTCCTGACGCTGCTGGTAACAGGAACGCAAGAGATGTGAGGATCCAGAAGGGAAAATGCTGCAAAAATGCATCTGACCCTGCCCATGACGGTGTTATACATCTGATATAGTGGAACTGAAACATCAAGAGTGATTGAAAGTATATTTGAAGATGTGTAATCTGTGGCAGACCTTAATATTTACAAATGAGAAACTGAATAAGTATTTACTACTATGATCATTTACGGCAAACAAGTAAATGATGCGATACCCTTTGAAACAGTAAAATAGAAAAAAAAATTTTAAAATCTATAATTTTAATCAAAAGTTTGTTTCAGTCATTGAAATTCTGTTATTGCTGCTTACAAACATTAAAGTCAATCAAAACATCAGTAGCCTGCAAGATCAATATTTTTAATATGTTTGCGTTGCAGTGCTGCAGATTTTTGGCTAATGGATCTCACCCATATTGATTTCCATGGGAAATGTTAGTCTGATACTGAAATAATTAAAAAAAAAAAAAAAAAGCCAGGGATTATTGGTTTGGAATTTTGAAGGAGATAGAAGTATAAAAATTGGTTATTGACTGAATTGCTTGGGGTGAATGAACCTTGGGCACTTGCAATAAACTTGTAGCACAGAGTCATTACCGAATACTACCTTAGTCCCTTAAACCTAAAATCAGTCGATAACCTATTATAACAATGCAAATTGTGGTGAAATAACATAGCGGGTCATTTTCAAAGCAGCAGGATATTCATAAGCATCTGTATACATACACGGATGGATGTATTAAACCACCTCTGGGATATACTCAGCAACTGATTTCCAAGTTTATTTTAATATATTGAGTTTACATTGATATTAATGCGAAAGGGTTGATTTGAAGGAGTTGTTTAAAATAAGTTTAATGGCTCTGTGGCTACTAAAATGTTATAGTATATTATATACATATATGTATATTATATGCGTGTATGTATAAACAAGTATATTCAATATTGTCCCAGTTCTGGGCAAATGCAGGATAATTTTTTTTTTTTTTCTATTAATTCTGCACGGGAGGTGTTTGCGGGGGGGGGGAGGACAGGAAGCTACAAGCAGTGAGTACCCTGAACCTGCACAGGTGTCCTCACCCGTGCCGCACCGCTGTCCTGCCCACCGTCTGCACTCCTTATTCATCCCCTTATTCCATATATATTATGATTTTGCTTACCTAGCATAACTCTTGTCTTTTTAAGAGAGGATTCTCCTTGCACATGGGAATCAGGGCTGTCTGTGATACCTGGTGAAATAAGTCAGTTCTCGATTGCAGAATGCGCTCTGAATCCCCAGCCAGGGACTGGATGAGTTTACCACAGGTAGGGCAAAGCGTTACTGGGTAGAATACTGATTTTTTTTTATTCACAGTTGAATGAAAAACCTGAGCAAAGAGTTGCCTTTTGGTTTCTGCTTTAGAAACACTCTGAGCCTCTGTTTCACTCTGCGCTGGGGACCAGTAGCTCAAGTGTTTCTGCTAAAAGTGGGTACTGCAGAATGCAAGCTGTCGAGTGAAATATATTTTCACCTGAGCTGTATAAATATTTAATAAGAATATACTAACACAACGATGATAACTCAGTGCCTGTGATAGTATGGGAAAGAGAGATTGTGCTTATATTTTATTATTACAAAGTCATCTGTGGACCTTTTCCCATTATTTTTTTTTTTCCCCCCCTAATTTGTTACTTTGCTCATACCTGACAAGGGAACAAAGTGGACAAAGTTGCACTGCTCTGCTTGGGTCAGAATATGAGAAAATACGCCATATGCCAATCTCAGCAGAAACCTGGTAGAGGCAGGATCAGTAATTGGTGCCTGACTTTAACTACAGATGTCTGACAACACACGGGTTACTGTATCCCGCCGGAGTCTCGGCGGACCGGCACCTTTTGGGAATAACTACTAATGAAGTCTAAAATTTCTTGGTAAACTTGTTAATAGGAGTCTTGTCGCTGGCAAGGTACCTCTGTAGTTACTCTTCAAGTCACGTAGTTTCTGAATAATTAACATCCTCCGAACTGCTCGAGACACTTCCTGAGGAGGGAGCGATGCCGGGCAGCGGCACGGGACCCGCTCCACAGCGTCGGCCTTGTGCTGGTTTTTGACCATCCTCCTTCTTATTTGGCCTTGACTGGAATGGATTCCACTTTCCAGGTCTTTTTCACATTTTTTGTTTGGGTTTTTTTTTTTTTTTAAGTCGCTACCAAAACAATGTTTCAGGCTAAAGCTGTCCTTATTTTCCAGTTCTGCACCCCAGAAGTGCTGATGGGCATCTCTATTCTGTCATTTTTAAAATAAGACCCAGTAGAAAGATGAGGAATGTTTCCTAAAACTGAAGAAGTAAGGGAAGATAAAATCTTGGTTTGTAAAAATCATTCTTCCTCATAGCTTGAAACTTTTTAAAGTAACTAATTAAAAATGATATTTTACCTTTCTTCCACATCAGAAGCACAGACTAAATATACGCAGACAGGGGCAGTGAAAAAGGGTCATGAGACCTCCTCCACTCCCGGTATTTTAAATTTCATCTTACCTTAATGAGGAAAAGAAAAATATTTTAAAAGGAAGTAAAAATAGTAGTGTGTTTCCCCCCGACTTGTTTTTGCAGATTTTCTAACCCTTTTCAGTTCGGTACAGAGAGAAATGGTAAAAGTTTGATATTTAGGATGTTTCCTGAAGGGAACAAACTAAACTAGCCAAGAAATCCAACAATGCTGCACATTTTTTCCAAACCCTGCATAAAAAAAGACCAATTTTTACAAACTGTAGGAGTTGTATTTAAAAAAAAAAAAAATTTCTTACATGGTACTATAGGAAATGTTTGAAAGAGCCAGAACGAAGGAGAATAAAATATCCTTGGTAGTTGCAAGTCACCTTCATGAATGAAGTAGGAAGGAGGAGAAGGTACAGTGGGGGTCTTGTAGCAGGTTCATGGTTGGGTGAGGAAGCCGACGGTGACTTGCAGCAGGACCCTACAGACGCAGAGATAAAGATCTTTTTTCCCCATAAGCGATGGGGGTTTGCTTTGCCATCCACTGCCCCCCAAGTCCCCTCGGGCTGGTGACTCCAGCGGGACGGGCCCTGTGAGGCTGCGGAGATGTTTTCCGTGGAACACAACGTTGTGTGCTGACTCTGGCACCCAATGCAAGCTCATCCTCCCCGCGGCAGTGAAACAGCCACAGTTATTTTCATGATCTCCCTCTGTGAAGTGAAAGTGATGGGGTTTTTGTAATGAAAGTTTTTTGGTTTGTAGTTTTTGTTTTGGTTTTTAATGTTCTGCTTCCGAAGTGTGGTAAATATTTTTTGGGCGCTGTGTTTCGGCGTGAGCAACCCGAATATCTGTGCTGGGAGCATCGTCTGTTTTGTTGGGCAGCATTCCTACCGGAGGCAGGGGCTGAGCATCAGCGCTGGGAGTCCTGCAGGACGGGGTTTCACACCCCAGAAAAACTTCCCGGGATGGGCTGTAACTCAGGGAAACCGATTTAGAGCCGTGTCCCGTGGCTTCTCCAAACCCCTGTGTTTTACCGGCTTTGCTTCAGCCTCCACACAAGGTTGTCCATGAGATGGTGTTGCTCAAGTTTATGAGCCGAGGGATTTTTCTACAGCTGAGTTGGAGGAATTAAGCACTTCAACATCACTTTGGCTTCTTCTTATTCAGGATAAAGAGTGGGAAACCGAGCTCACCCCAGGAAGGCAATTGTGAACTGGGTTTAAACACGAGTAAGCTGTCAGGGGAAGTGATGGGAATAACACAGTCCTGGATCCCAGAGTAGCAGGATAGCCTGGCCACAGAGCCCTCAGCGCAGGTTCCCGCACGCTGAGATGAGGGTGTAACCCCTAAATGGAGTAAATTATCAGGGCTTTACCTGCATAACTTGCCTGGACTTCAGTGGGGCTAAAACTTTAAGCAGTGCCCTACAGATTTAGGAGATAATCTCTCAGAAACGTTAAAAACATCACATTTTTTTTTCCCTTTGTTTTCTGAATTCTGCGCTCATATGCACAACTGGTCATAATGGAGGAGGCTGTTTTGATAACCTCGTGGTTCAGTCGGAGAGATAATACAGGCTGCAGCGATTTCAAAAACACAAAATAATAATTAAAAAAACTAAAAAAAAAAACCCCATGTGGAACTCCTAAACCTTCGGTTTTTTCTCCAGAGAAAATAAAAACTTGGCTTTTTTTTTTTTCCCTGGAGGAGAAGCACATTCCTCAGCATGCTTTGAAATAAGTATCTCAAACCTGCACTCTGATGGTATATATACTACCAAAAAAATACCCCTCTACTCCAGTGTAGTGCCTGTGTGTCCACACACACACAAGTGTTGTACAGGATCTGGCGTGTCACCGCATCCAAGACTTTTTGCCTCCTGTTGGCAATGTCTCTCTTGTTCCTCCTGAAGAAACTACATAGGTTGTTCTTGGAAGGTGACACACACACTTCGCCGGGAACAGAAAAATGCTGTTGGGGAGACTGTAAACGCATTATAAAGCTCTGTGGCAGCCTGTTTTGTGTTCTTAAGTAACGGGGTTTGGAAACGAAATGTTCGCCATAGCCCCGGTTCAGGAAAGTGCCCGAGGCGTGATGCCGCGGGACAGCAGGCACCGTCGCCTCTTGCTGAATTTAACACAAATTGGAGATGCGCAGCACCCTGTGGGACTGATGCCCCGGCCCTGTGCGCTGCTTCCAGTGCATGCTGAAGTCTTTCGGGGAATTCAAGCTGAATTTCTGAATCTGTGGGCTTCGATTTCGCGTGTGCAAAATGGGTAATTCCGAGTATACTTTCCTGCTGTGTGATACGCTGTTATATTTGTAATCAAGACTTCCAGGCAGGTAGTTTATGTGCACCTGAATAAGGTGGTTCTAAAAGAGGGAAGCTGCGCCAGTTCCATGGATATTACTACTGTTGGTGTAGTAAAATATGGAAAAAGTAGCATCTCTGTGACAGCTGGGCAGCCTTACGATCCCACCCAGCAGTCAGCGTTCTGCTTTAAGCCAAAAATTTATAGAGGGGTACGGATGCGCTGTTTAAGCCATAGAGTGCAAGTTTTTGAACTTTTAAAGTTTTGGAAAGTTAGCAGCTCCCTTAAGAAAGAAATCGGGAATAGCGGTTGTACAGCGACGTCGTGTTGCAGAAATACCTCTGGCGTGACGGGTGCTGGAATGGCATCTCCATCGCACACCTCTTCTTCCCACCCCCCCAGTTCCTCCCTTCTGTCATAATGGGGGAAAAATTGATTCCGAATGTGTTTTCTTGACCCCCTACTCCATACATGTTAGCACCTAACCTTAAGCGATGTTTCTACAGTCTGGCCTGTATTTACAGTAATTATATGCATAATGTAGCATATTATTGTCTGGACTTCCTGTTTAATCAGTACAGAGCTTCTTACAAGTGCAGCTGAAAAGGGCAAACAAAATTAAAGCTTTATATACCAAAACAAGTTTGATTTGCTAAGCTCCCAGCATTCCAAAGTACACAGATTTGTTCCACCAAGTTTTGCGATGGCTTGCAGATGGGCAATGATTAATCAGAGAGCTAACTGTGAAGTAGTTTGCAATTAAACTGGAAAGCTCTGAAGCATGCTAATTGAATCAGAAAATTAGAGACACTGAACAGTAATTGGCTATTTCTCATGCAGCAGGTGCCAGGCCACTCATCTGTGGAACAAGGTATTTAAGGCGCATTAGCACTAGTAAAAATACTTCTTGATATGGAACAGTCAGATTTTCTGCTCATTTTCACCATGGATGTCAAAACACACAGCTGTGATGTCTAGTGCCCACAGCTCATGTTCCAAGAGTTTGAGCAGGGTCGTCAGGAACCTACACGTGTGCCATCTCCTCCATCGGACTCAAGTTGAGGTACCTGAGCAGCTCATCGTAGTCCCTGCAGATGAGCAAATCCCTCTTTTTTTTTTTTTCCATTTTTTCCCCCCCTTTAAAACAAAAAAAGTAAACATAGCATGATTTTTTTAATAGTCTGGGTTGCGTGGTGGATCATCATGTGCTAATAACCACTTGCAGGCTGGGGGGAGATGGGCTCTGCACCTCGGGGTCCTCCTCTGTAAGCTGGGGTGGATGATGCTGCTGTGCCCGCGGAGGTCTGCCCCTGGAAAAGAGGCATACGGACACTAGGTGACAGCGGCGTGGGTTTTCACTACACCATTCTGCTTCTGAAGTCTTGGCTGAGAAAAAAAAAAAGAGACTTTTTTCTGTGCTCTGCTTATGAATGTGGAGATTAGTGGAGTGTGGATTACTGAGGTTCTGCGAATTGCATTAATGAGGCGCCATCACTTTTGTTCCATTTTTCTGCAGATTTAAAAAATTGTAAGTTTCTAGTTGAATATTAGTTGAGGGCATCAACAGTATAAATCTAATACTGCTGTGAGCTTAGTAGATGCATAAAGCCAATTCATATCATGTCTCAGCATGAGTTTATATCTTCTAATTAGTACCACCATTTTATAGAGAGCACACGCAATGAAAGTTTGTTTGCGGTGCCAACAGGGACCGGAGCACATACAAGTAGTTTTGCTATAGCAGAGTGATGGTGCTGTACGAGCACAAACGACTTGTAGCCTGAGCAGTAGGTAACCAGAAAAGAGTGGGATTTAATAAGTGAAATGGTGGAGAGTTTTAGCAGAGAGATAACCGTTTTCAAATTAGGCTGGGTGGGGCGCGTGATGTTTTTTCTTTGCAACTAATTAGAGCTTGGAATGCTTATTAGTGAATAAAAAAAAAAAAAGTATTAAAATACAAATGCACTGCATCATATTACTCTGAGTATCGAGAAGTAGAATATTACAATATTCAAATGCTAATCATATCACTTAGCAGATGACTGCAGAAAGTAGTGTATTTGAACTGAGACATAAATTATAAATTGTAAACAGTGCATAGGGGATATGTTATAACTGTGTCTCATTTAAATTAAGGCAGGGAGTTTTCTCTGAAGCAGATTATGTGCCTTCATTAAGTTTTAAAGTCCCCTCTATAATGTTTTATTAAGATCACTTGGCACAGTGTTTCCCAAACTGGATGTTAGCAATATGTACTGCTGGAAACGGCCGCAGCGGTGGAAGTGGTTCAGGTGCACTGCTGCACTCCGCGGCTTTAAATGCAGTTTGCATACTTCCCAAGCAAGCGTGCGCGCACGTATGCCGGCGACTTTTCCATCCGATCCCCCTCCCCAAAAATCCCAATGCCTTTGCTTTCTTTACTTGAAAGCAGCTCCAAAGCATTTACATGATCAATGTTTGTTGCTGGAGGGATAAAGTTTGCTCGTCCATGGACAAGTGAGAACATATTGATCATTTTATTCTATTTGCTATGTCTAAATTCAATATACCTCTGGAGTCGATAAGCGAGATCGAGAGCATATTCTTTTTTTTTGCGTGCCTGCTTGTAGCTTGTTCTCAAGATCCAAGATACATTTTTGATTAATCACGAATGCTCTGGGGTCATGGAGAGCAAATGTGTTTGTGGAGTGTCAGCTGATGCTGTCAGATAAATGTCTTAAGCTTAGCCAGGGTTCATGCCCCAGCTTTAGGCTGTGCCAAATGTCTCCCCTTGTTGAGGCAGATAACAGCTACACTGGAGGCGACGGAGCTGTTTGTTCACTGGAAGGGCTGACCTTGCCATATGGGGCTACGGTCAGGTGAAAAAAAAAAAAAACGCCAGCGATGTTTTAATTGAAACTTTAAAAACCTTAACTTCACGTGTTTCCCCCCCTCGCCCGCGGCTCCATCTTCAATGCAAACCATTTTGGCATTCCCCCGCCGGTTGTCGCCCGGTGGCTGCCTGGGTCCCGCTGGCCGGTGATAACCCCTCTGTCTTCTGGGAGACTTCTGACAAGGTGTTTTTACATGGGGCCCAAAGAGAGGAGAAGCCCTGCCCGGCAAAAATAAACATTTTTAGGGACAGTTGACATTGCGGTCCCTGGAGTCTCCCGTAATCTGGAGCTGGTGACCCAGGGAGGGGGTTACGTGAGAGGGATGCTCAGTGGTCCTGGCAGGGCTTTTAGCATCCCCGTGAGCTCATCCCGAGCCATGGGTCCTCTGTAAGGAGCCGTCAGGCAGGAGATAAGGAGCCCCGACACCGTGGCTGCGCCAACGCCTGGAGAGGGCCTTGCACCCAGCCTGGCTTGTGGCGCTGACGGCAAAAAAATGGATCATATGGCGCTGCATGAATAAGTGAAAACTCCCAGGGCTAATGGTGGGCATTTGTTATAAACCACCCCGAGTCACTGCTTTTGCTCCCTCCCACCTCCCCAAAAACGTGTTTGTTCTTTGCTCCAAAGATAATGCTCCAGTTTTCCTTCCCTCTCAAGAAGTTCATACTGTCATGGGTAAATCATCAGGGCTAATTAGATGCAATAATGCTGCAAAAAAAATAAAAAAAAAATAAAAAAAAAAAAAGATATAACACATCTGTCATGAACTCCCACCAGATCTCTTGGAAATGAGACATTTTTAATATTTTATGCTGAACACAAAATATCTTGAGGAAATGGTTTTATATTCTGTGTACCAAAACAAAACCCTCAGTGTCAAACGAGTAATACTGTCTAAGCAGCCCCTTAAATGCCATTATTTTAAATCTCTCCACTCCTAAAATACAAATTGCGTTTTAATAAAATGTACTCTGTTTTTAAAAAAAAAAAAAAAAAAAGTTGCAGGGAGTAATGACAAAAGTACAATGTATGTCTGAAATTTTATTTGAAGCCTGGAGTGCACCCTGCTACAGGAACAGACATCGCTGTTTTTAGAGTGAGTCTTGCAAACAGACGTATTATTTTTTAATGAGATGTTTTCAGCTAACATCTAAATCAAATTAAATGCAAATATTTTGCACTTTAAACTAATTTTAACTAAACCTCTAACTGCTTTTGTCCTAAAAATAACTTTGTCTTCCTTAAAACAATATTTAACATAGGGGTTGAAATCATGTTCTCCTACTGTATGTTATTAACAGTTAAATGTTTTTACTTTGCATAATTTGTCTGCCCTGTGTACAGGGGGGAGAGATGATGTGAGAGAGACACATTTGAACACTTTCAGTGGGTAAAAGCTGAGCAAATCTCTATGTCATGTTTATTCCTAGTGGCAGGTCACAGATTAATAAAAATACTTACCTGAGTGACAGGAAAATGCACTTAATCAAATTCCATGAATCCCGGTAAAGTTCCAATTTAAATAGCTAGCCTGAGACGTGTTCTTTAAATAGATTGGTAATCCTTCTTAAAAAGAGAAACATACTCGGCTTGGCACATCTGCAGGTATTTCTGTGCTGAACGTGGTACTCCGGACACCCACCCGTGCATCACTTCTCCAACACGGTATTGGCATGCACCGTTTCTGCAGCTTTTTTACCCGGGACAGCCACCAGCTTGTGGTTGGGGACACAACCCTTGCATGTTTTCAGCTCCACCAGGTCTTAGAAATGGAAGTGGCGTTGCCATGTGGGAGCCCCATGTGAGGAAGGGGCTGGGGGCTTCGGTTCAGCAGGTGGAGGAGAGTCTGTGGGTGCCGCAGGACTGACCTGAGCAGGTCGTAGTAACAGCAGCCATGCGGGGGCCCCGTGCAGCGTCCAAACCGTAGTGGTCCTTTGTGTCAGCTGGGGGGAGTGTGTGTGAATATGTATATAATATTTATAGTTATATTCTTAATTTTATTTAGTTTTTTACGTATATAATTAAATAATATATATGTTTTATATTTNTATGACTGCCCTCAGGCTCAACTCAGCTGGAAAGGCAGGGTAGGAAAGGTAAATGAAGAAATAAAATTATCGACGGAATTAAATCAAAGAAGCAACAGAAGTCTTTATCAGCAAATTTATCAGTACAGTTGTGCTAAAGGTCTCCTGCAAACATTTTATTGACCCAGGACCCGCCTCAAGTTACTCCTTACAGGGGACACAGTGTTACTTGGGTTATTAAATGTTGAAATTAGCCCACCCAAGTTATGAATTGTGTTCCACTTTATTGTTTCTTCCTGATCCTGTCCTTTTTCCTTCTGGTTTTTCAACTGAGCGTGAATTCCTTCAGCAGCTGCTGAATCTGACCACAGCGGGCTATAAGGTGGAGAGATGGTGTTAAAATTTAAATGGTTTAGGCAGTCTGCTACCACAAAATGATTTCTCAATGATATGACCAGGCTTGTTCAGCCTCAGAAGGTGGGTCAGAGTAACTTTTGTCCCATTGTGCGTTCAGGGTTCGTCCGACAAGCGCTTGCGTTAACGGTGTTGATCGGTGAGTTGAGTTCTGCCGGCGGGATGTGCGGTGCATCCTTGGCTTGGGGGCTACAGGCAGGGTGGTGGTGAGGTCCTCTGGCTTTTCCCAGACCTCTTCAGAAGTCGGGTTATGTGTATGAAAGTTCTTACTTTTAAATTTAAAGGTATTTTTGTCTGGGGGCTGTCTTACTAGAGAAGTTGTTGAGTTTCGCAGGCAGCATTCACCTGCCCTGTTCTTCAGCTGTCTTAATTCAGGCGCCGTCTCATTGCCCGTGCATCTTGAAGTTCATGGTCTGGTTCCCTGGCAAACCAAGTTAATTCCTTCCACTGCTGGCTTTTAAGTAGACATAAAGAGAAGATAAGACTACGTTGCTCGTGGTCAGAATATGACCTTAGTCATTCCCATTCCTACATGGGAATGAATATTTGTGGCTTAGCAGTTCCAGAGGTGCAAGAGATACTTGCTTTGCTACAGCTAGACTCCATGAGGAAAGTTGGTCGTCTTGCAACTGCAAAAGAACCTTAATAAAGCTAACGAGGGAACTTGTAAAATGAGCTAAGACATTGCTGTGCTAAGTCCCAGGTAAGCATCAGTCAAATCAAGTTTGCAGAGGAGGTGTCTGGTTTGTTCAGCAGGAAGGTGAAGGACCTCTCTCTTCCCACGGGGGACCCGGGCTCTCTGAGGCAGCCTCTGCTGTTCTGCAGAAGGAGAAAAGGCAAGGTACAAGCTTCCCGTCCACTAGTCAAGGCAAGTGAAGGCCAAGCAAGAGCGTACGTTCAAAGGATGGAGAGATAAACCCGTATGGATGTGTGCTGGGAGAGGGGCAGCAGACTCCTTGCACTGGCTTTGACCTCTTGGACATGAATGCCAGGAGGGACAGTCAGTATTAGATCTTTCCTGGTTGTGAACACAAAATGCCAACCTTCTTTCTGTTTCTGTTGTCCATCTTTGCTGGGGACAAGTTCAGAGCTTCTGTAGGTGCCTGCAAAAGGGATTTCTTGACAGGGCTGTCAAAGGGTATAAGCCAGCAAAACAGCTTTCCACCGTCAACGGTGACGTGTTGGTGGTGGAAACCTGGCAACCGTTTGCTTTTCCAGCAGTTTTCAGGTGCCCCTGTTAAGGGAAACCACTGGGTGTTAGGCAGAGCTTCATGATGGTCCATCTTGGCAGCGGTACTTGCACTGGGTCTGCCCTACCCTTGACGCGGTCCTCCTAACACGTTTGGCAGCAGAGCTACTTGGTTCTCTGAAAACTGTTTCTGCGTGTGTCCTGTGAGGCTGCTTTTTCCAGATTGAGACAGCCAGTGTGCTTAGATGTGACCTTACTTCACCAGCTGCCTTCCATGCTAATTCTGCCTGACGCGACAGACAGCGCTGCTCCCAGCCCAGCCCAGCGCTGGTTCTCCACAGAGAGATCATCCTGGACATGAAGAAGCCACACAGATGACTCACCTGAGCTGTGGTGAGAGCGAAGCCAGATGGATGCGAGTTCTGGTTCAAGAATGAGTGTTGGGCAGTCAGAGGTACAGGCAGGTTGTGGTAGGCGCTGTGCAAAGTCCTGCCGCATTTTGAAATAAAACATATAAAAAAGATGTTATGGGCAGATACAGTCAAAACCCTATTGTATGATGTGACAATGGTTGTCAAAAGGACCAGCAGCCTGATTACTTGGTGTCTTTGCAGGCATTTCAGCAAAGAAGAGCTTTATTGAAGAGCTTGAAGGAAGTTAATCATAGAACCATAGAATCATGGAATGGTTTAGGTTGGAAGGGACCTTAAAGCCCCCCCAGTGCCACCCCCTGCCCTGGGCAGGGACACCTCCCACCACACCAGGGTGCTCCAAGCCCCATCCAACCTGGCCTTGAACCTCCAGGGATGGGGCAGCCACAGCTTCTCCGGGCAACCCCACCCGCACAGGAAACAATTTCTTCCTGGGATCTCATCTAAATCTCCCCTCTTCCAGTTTGAAGCCATCACCCCTCGTCCTGTCACTCCATGCCCTTGTGAAAAGTCCCTCCCCAGCTTTCCTGGAGCCCCTTTCAGACACTGGCAGGGGCTGGCAGGTCTCCCCGGAGCCTTCTCTTCTCCCAGCTGAACCCCCCCAGCTCTCCCAGCCTGTCGTCCCAGCAGAGGGGCTCCAGCCCTCCCGGCATCTCCAGGGCCTCCTCCGGCCCCGCTCCAGCAGCTCTGTGTCCTCCTGCTGTTGGGGACTCCAGAGCTGGTAATCGAGTAGGTGTGCAAGGGTTAGTGAAAAAGACTGCATGAGTTTGGCACTTGGAGGGCTGTGGGATGAGCTGACCGGCGGCAGGAGCAAGTGTGAGATGAGATGGGTCAGTCGGGCAGCAGGGAGGACACTCGTGTGTGTTAGGAGATGGAGGATCCTGGGAACGGTCCCGAGCGTTGGGATGCAGCTGCCTGTGCTTTCATGCTCCTCAGCGCAGTTGCTGGTGCAGCTTTGCCCACGCCAAGGGATGCTCTCCAGGCATGGTTCTGGAGCAGGATTTCCCTGGGGCTGTTCCCTGCAGGCAGCTGGATGCCATCACCCTGTTTTGGGGCTGGGGAGAGTTTATTTTAGGGAGGACAGACACAGGCCACTCGGTGCCAGCTGGATGCGGCACCAACAATGCTCCTCCTTATGCCTAATTTATCAGCATAGATGAAGCCCGTGGGCTCGCAAAGTTAAAAAAAAAAAAAAAACCAAGAAACTTCCTTATGTTAGACATGATCAAGAAATCAGAGCAAGTGAAGGATGCAAAAAGGAGTGCGTGGTCAAAGCTGAACAACACAAAAAAAGATCTTTAGAGCGGCGTGCAGGCGGCGTATCTGCAGGGCAGGACGCGAGGAGAAGGCAGCGCAGTGGCCATGGTCCGGGCGGTGAGCGGGGTGAGAGGGGCTTGAGGGATGTCACACAGGATTTACACCACAGCAGCCAGTGCGAGCCAAGTGTCAGTCCTGCGAAACACAGACGGAGCGCGAGGCTTCATGTCAATGAAAAAAAAAAAGCGTGTGTTTTATATTGGATTTTTACCTTTGTTTTCAGTGTCCGTTAAAGACATACATTTAGCAACATAAACGCGACTCTTTCAAAGCTGGATTTCTTATTATGATTATGTAAATGTTGCAAGTTGATTAAGTCTTTGTAGTTATGTTTTGGCTCATAGCAACATCTTTATCAGCAGCATAATTCATACTGTAGCAGTTAGTATGACACTAGAGAGAAGTATCAGTTTGTTTCTTAGAGCTAATTGGCTTCACGGCATAGTTTAAAAATCATTGGCATCTAGTCAAACCCTACTCACAGAAAAGGCACCAGACTAATAAACTCAGATCTGATATTAGCTGTATCGCTAGTAAATTTAAATGAATGCGTATCGCACCTATGTCATTATTTTAAAGCCATGTCTTGCAATGTTAGTGCTAAAACAGATTGAGTAGGTCTGTTTTGTCTATCCGGTACATGGGTGTCACTCTCACCGAACCGTTTTGAAAATGCAAAATCAATTTCTTTAGTCATATTTTTACTCTTGTGTATTTTGAGAAAGAAACACATGTAGTGTAAGCGTTCTCACTAGTGAGTGTGGTTTTGGGGAGATTCAACAAAAGATAGGTTGGATATAACCTCAATAAAAAAGTGTAATTGTAAAAAATAGGAAATTTACCTGGAGTGTAAAGAAGGAAAACTTCAGTTTTTATTTTACATTTCAGTTTCAGGTTTAGGGAAGGCAAAGACATGGCATCAGACACACTAGTCTTGTTTCTTTTTTTCTTCTTTTTTTAGTTTTAAATGATTGCACTCTATTACACGTTTGTTTAACTGTGGCTACAGTTACTAAGAGCTGCCTGGAGGAGAGACAGTGATGGCAGTTTCACCCCCACCTTCCTAATCTGTCCTGGCCCTTCTGAGCAAATGTTAGCACAAGTGGCAGAAGAGGGGACACGAGAGTGATGGATGGGGCTCGGGGAAGCAGGGTTGGTGGTGGGGTGGAAAAAGGCCCAGGAAAGGAAAACGTGCTTCTCTGAAATACTCCATGGGCTGCAGGCAAGTGCTGCTGCCTCCAGAACACCTCGTTCAGGCTTCCTCGGGGACATGTGGCGCTGGGTCACCCGGCTGCTGACATCGAAACCAGGTTTTTCCCTGATGCCCGTCTGCTTCGCCCTTCCCATTTTTGAGGCGGCAGAGAAAACTCTCTGCAGCAGCAGAGTAGGTGTTGCAATGCATGAAAACTTTTCGTTTTCAAAATTTAAAACAAACAAACAAACAAACAAACAAACAAACTGCTAAACCTAGCAATAAAGCATCTGCCTTTGTTTTATAGTAGTATGATGCTTGCAGTGGCTTAAACTACAGAAACGCCACTGACCTCTTGGCTGTTCAACAGAGCAGTGCCGTACCCTGCGTCACCTCTCCTCCCCGTGGGGAAGAGAGCCTGGATGGTGCCCGCTGACCGACAGAAGTTCCTCTTCACAGTGAGATACAGGCTGCGAGCAGGCGCCGCGTTACCTTGGCAGCTGTCCTTCACGTTGTAAAATTTTGGGCTAATTTTCGTCACGAAGAAAGTTCATGGGTTGTTTTTAGCGCGTGCCCGTGGCCAGCCTCTCGTAAGCCCATCCGTGTGCCCTTTCAGAAGGCAGCTGCGGGCAAGTGGAAATGAGACCCGATGCACTGAGAGATTCACACCTTATTAAAACGTAGGCTGAGCTCCTTACAGATACCCGCTCAGGTATCTTGTATAATCTTCTATCAGGATTGTATCTGCGCCTCGGTTTGTATGACACTACCTGTGATGAATAGCACAAAGGCTGGCTGCCGCTGTCAGTCCTGCTCCACACTCCATATTCATCCCTTCCTTTGTGGATGCCATTTTTTATCGGCCGTCCAGGAGAACATCCCTCTGCTGACCCGCCGCTTCCCACCCTGCGGTTCCATGGCTGGCACGATTTCTGGGGAGACAAGCTCAGACCTGGATGCTTTTCCTCTCGGCGGCGGAGAAAAGGGATGGTCTCTGGGTGCCTGCTCTGCCGAGAAAGTTGATTCATGTGTAAATTACCGGTTGCCCTTTATTTGCTGGGTCCGTGGAGAGTACACAGGCAGATAAAAGGCTCGGTGGGTCAGGGCTGAGAACGTGCCAGTTTCTCCCGTGGCTGCGATGACACGGTTGGGGCTGTTGTCAAAGATTATCAGACGGGCTCTGATGTCTTATCATTATTTACTCGCGGTGGAGCACGTAAAAATAAAATTCAGCACAGGGGAGGCTTTTGCTGGGTTGCAGCCGAGCACACGCGCGTCGTCGCAGCCGCCTGGTGTCCTCACCATCAGGCTCCGCCATCAGGAGCTTTGCACATCTGTCTCCGTGCTGAAATGCAGTGCTTTAAATACGGGTTATACCTCAAGCGAGAGCGTGCTCCAGGCTTCTCCAGCCCTCGGCAGGGGGGGAAAACAAAAAAAAACCCACAAAAAAAGGAAAAAAAAGAAAAAAAAACAGGTATTACCTGAGCAAAACCACTTCTGAGATGGGGTGTAAGAAGGTGGCAGAGGGAGGGCTGCGCTAGTTCTGCACCGAAGTCCCCTCAGAGTTCGCTTTCCCGTGCTTGTAATTCCCAGTCACAGCGCTGAACTGCTCTCCAATTCTTCCCCTGTGTTGTGTCTCATTTAATAACGTAGTTATAATATATTTGTCTACTTTACAACAGTATTTGTATTGGCATATAAAGTGTGCAGCAGCTGGGAGCTGTGTGGGGGTGGCAGAAAGTTATTTGATCTACAAAATCAGTTACCTGTCACTCAGTTGCCTTTCACTGAAACATAATAAAGAACCATTATGGGCCTATTAGCAGTGCTGATGTAAATGCATTTTATGTGCCATTTTCAGATCAACAGTTACCCACACAAAAGTAAAGTTGTTAAGTACAACCTTCTTTGTTTAAGAAGGCAAATCATAAATCAGGCAGGATATTAAGCTTATGAAACGTAAATTCAAGACCCCCAGGGTTTGAGCTATCGGGCCAACTTCAACTTAGGCATGGGGAGGCTATCTTTCCCTTCAATAACCAGTAGACAAAATCATCTGTGCTAACATACTGCTTTCTACTTTTGTCACAGTGTTATGAACGCTTCTTAAAAGGGTCGGANTTTTTTTTTGGGGGGGGGGGGAGACAGGGAAGCAAGGCTTTTGATATATTTAAAAAACATGAAATTAAATGGCTCAGACTGGATTAGGAGAGTGAGGGTATAACTTGTGGCGCACGAGTTTTATATGTCCCATGAGAATTCTTTTTTCATTGTTATTAATGATACCACATTTTTGTGTATAATATTGATGCTATTGAAATCACTTAACGGCTTTATTTGCCAGAGAGAACCTGTCTAAAAAAAGAATGTTGTTAACGCTAATATTTTGAAATTCACCTCACATCCCTTGTTACTCTTTTAGTTATTTAAATTCCATTTTGAAAATTCCCACAGTTTCAGAATCTAAGTTTCCTCTTGATCTTATCGATGCAGTTTGAAGCGAGTGTCTTCAAAGCCACCAGTAAGTGCACTTTTTGTCTCTTTTTACGGATTAGCAAGGCCCACGCTGGGGAAAAGAAGAAAATTTGGAGTATGGTAAAAAGCCAGTTCTTCACAGTTTCATTTTACCTTCTCCAGCACACTTCGCCAGGTCATTTTACTGGTCTGTCTCGGCACCCCTCATCCCTGCCACGGGGTTTGGTGGTGAAACACAAGAAGGAATGCTGCGCATCCTAGCTTGCGTTCGGCACCTGGGAAAGGAAAGGTTTGGTAGCTTGGTCCAAAAATTTTGTTGGTGATACCCAAAATGAGCCGCCATGGTGGGCTACGTCCAGGTAGGAATTCAGGTGGAGTGTTCGGCACCATGAGATAGCAACTAATGACAGCAGTGAAGGCTGCAGCCTGAATAATCTTGATTTAATTGGATTGATAAAAGCTGTGTTCTTAGCTGCAAGCCTACCTGGCTGTATAGTATCCTTAGTTCCAGCATGATGTGGCCTTATCAGTATAAAAACACATTTTCTGAAAGGTATGTTGGTAACCCGGTCTCAGAAACACTCAGGAAAGTTAGTAGAGGGATGGGGTTTTTTCAGTAATATCAACCTGTTTGTATAGTAACAGAAGTGAAATATTTGGCAGTTCTATATGTATACAAATATGCTTCGTGTATGTAAGTATGGAGCATAGTACACAAATACACCATTTACTTAGTATAAGCAACAACATTCTGTGGCAATTTTCCTAAGAATATATTTTATACATCTGTGAGGATATATATATGATATAATTATATGACAAATAAAAATATTTGAAGGTAGTGAACAGATTTGTTTATATGCATAGTCATTTACTTACCAGGATAGCTGGTCTCAAGTACAGAATTCTTATTTACGTTGTGCCATAAACACGCATTCATATACCTACAGAACCTACAGATAACAACGAGGAGCAAATATCAGTGTGAGAAATAAATCTTTACTTCAGAGGAGTTAGTCTATGGCATATGTGAGTGCTGTATGTTAAATTACGGTACAGACTGAATGAGTATTGCAGCGCAGTTAACTAGGTGTGTGACTTTTTTTGAATGGGATCCCGACATTATCGTCTTTATCTAAAAGACAAAGCGGAGCCATGTGTCTGATGGAAAGTTAAAAGCAGGCAGATTTTCGGGTGGGCTCGACATGCTTTGGTGCACAAGAAGCGTATGCACGGTTGCATGCCTGGTTTGCGTTCACAGGCATCGCGGTTTATGAGCACAAATAAGTAAATATGCTACAAATTATGTATGCGCTTAAACTGCCTGACATTTTAAAAATTTGCATGTTATTTGCATGACATTTAAAATCCGATCCCACCGGAGCGGGCCCTGCTACCCGGTGGGGAGAGGCAAGCCAGGGAGGTCACAGAGTGAAAATGACTTTTGGCAGCCTTCCCCGCTAAGTGTGGGACCATCGCAGAGAGGGAAAACGCCTGCACGCGATTTTTGTGCTTCCTGGTACATATCATTAATTAATAGCAAACAACTGCCGCGCAGCCTTGGGTCTGAGCTGAGCGACGACGTCTCGGCAGCCACCTTCCACATGCATGCAACTTGACGGCAGAAGCAAAGTTTTGCTGTTTATTATTATTTAGTGAAGGCACAAAAAGCGACAGCAAAACTTCCGTGGTGTCACAAAGTCAGTGCAACAGCAGTTCTTACAGCTGTACATCTCACTGTTTTCTGGATTACTTTGCAAATAATAAATCAAATTCCTCCTCAAGGTGACATGTCAGTAATTTCAAATTTGATTAGCTTTATATGAAGGATGTTGATACATTTCTACATGAGCTAATCTTTGATAGCTCAGCAGACTGACAACCTTAACACTTATAATGCCCCTTTGTGACAGTGTGGCACACTGAAATAATGTTAAGCTACTTAAACATATAAAACCGTGGGGATTCTGGTTGGGGAATGGCTCAGCAAGCTTGACTTTGGCCTGTTCCTCCTAAGAGGATCTGGGACATGGAATAACTGTTCAATAATTTTGCTTTTTTATTTTTAGCGTCATAAATGAAAACAGATGGGACTGAAGGGGAGTAGCTACATCATCCAGTACCGTGCCCTGTAACTTCAAGCTTCCAGGTGCAGGAAATAAATCCCAAGGGATCCGTAGGACATTTGATCCCCAAGACTGTAGGGCCGTGAACCATGCCACACGTAAAGGATGGCAAAAAGCAGCATTTTTAAGCGCTGCTACCTGATGTGGAGTACTTCTCTGTCGCTGGAGCTTTGTGAAAGTGCCAGCTTTTCGTCAATTTGTAGTTAAAACTTGTTACAAATTCACGGCTCAAACATTCCTCCTAGCAAAAGTGCCAGAGAAGAACAGATTTATGTTGCCACTTGTGTAATGATTTATCTTTATTTTCTTTGAAGAGGCTACGGGGGGCGGGGGGGGAAGAAGTGGCTATACGGATTGCAAAGCTGGCGATTTTATTAAATTAAACAATTTTCCAGTATTTATTTTTACAGAGTGAAAAGCCAAGTGCTTTTAGTCTTGTTTTTATTCTGGCTTCATGTTTTTCACACGCTTTATCTGCATGAAGTAAGAATTTGTCTGACATTAGCATACACATCATGAGCCCTTTAAAGAAAACTCGCTGTTACCTGAGAAGCCTGCCAAGTAGTCTGCTGTCTTTGATGACATTACTTCAAATTTGGGGGGAGATATTTTGAAGGGGAAAAATCCCAAAATGTCAGGAAAGCCCAGTGACTGTTGCTTAACAAACTAATTAGTGCCTTGTGCACATTTGGCTTTCTGCAATGGGTTAGCGGCTCAGTTTCTGGCTGTAGAGAGTTAAATATACGGGATATAGCTATTTAAGAGAGAAATGTTCACGCCGGTGCCTACTTTGCATTCAAGACAAAGGGATTAAAAAGTTCTTGGGCTGAAAATCTGACCAGGAATCGGGGAGTTTTTACCAAATACTGGAGAGGCTGATGCACGCCGGGGCAATGTCTGCTAGGGCGTATGCATATGTGCTCATGGTGGGAGAGACAGCGTTTTCCTTCCTCAGCATCTCACGAGATTAAAAGGGTACAGAGAGACGCACGGGTTAAGGGTCTCAGCTGGAATAAATCCAGGTGCTGCCAGGCCCAGGAGGCGTCTTGTGATGCAGCACCGGTGAACAGCAGCAGCAACGAACAGTAATTGGCCATATTTAAAAGATATTGGCCATAAACCATGCGTTAACAGTGTGCAAGGTGTGTTGTGTTATCTGAACGGTGACATCATGCACGAGCGGTATAATTGTCGCAAATATGCTACCGAATGTGGATGTGTGTACAGGTGATTGCCTCTTTGGGCAGATTAATGCTTTTGTAATTTGCCTGACTTGATACATATTTGTGTCAGTATTAGGTACCCGCTTTTGAAACTGAGCCTTTTATGACTTGACTGGACTCAGCAGATTTTCCGTATTTCAAATTGATCAATTAAATTGTTGTTTGGGGGTAATTGATTCCGCTCGCTGCGGAGTGGCCTGTGGCTATGTCACCCTTCCTTTTTATCTCGTTCAAAGAATACTATCACGTTAGCACAGAAATGTATCTGTTAACAGCTGAAGCAAGGGAAAGAAACACTGCGTAGTTGTCGTTCCATAATAAGTAACTCCTTATACGTCATGGCATCATACATCGTACAGAGTACAAATTTAGATGCAGCGTTCTTTCCTGCAGGATTATCATTAAAACCGCCATTGCTGTTCATGATGTCTTGTGTGACTTTTCACAGTGTCTTTTTCATTGGTTTGTTTTCTTTTTTCACTGTTGTGTTAACAAAATAAGTAAGTGTTAACTGAAGCCCTGGCAGCAAACATCAAGGATGAGTCTGGAGGTTCACGTGATGTCATTACAGAATAATACTGCTTTTAGTGACTAGCCATTCTTAGCGCCAATGACGTACAAAGTGTTCAAAGTTTTAATTGATTGTTACCCACTACCCTGCAGATTGACAGACCAGACCAGTTGAAGCTCATAGAGCAAATAATGACAAAGTACAAACATTTTGTGTTTCATACTTTTGTGCTTCTACCTATGTTGTGTCCTTTGAGGTCAATTTGTCCCCCGCAGCCAGAGCAGCTCTTCAGCTCCTTTCTTGCACTAATGGATTTGCAGAATCGTGGCTTTTGCATCTCCAGACTGAGCCAACCGGTGATGTCCATCGGGACTGGCATGTTTGGCTTAGCTTCTCTATGAGTTTGGATGCTAATGCTTCAGGAATTTTTGGTGGGCCACCTCAGGAAAAAGTTGCAGGAAAACAATTGCTTTGGCTTGACATGAGGTTTATTTTGAGCAGGTGGGAAAGTGGAATAACAGACTAATATGAAACAAAGGTCGCCGCACTTCAGCATCTTCAGGGGGGATCCCGTTGCTGCACACAATATAATTAAGGGGTTCACAATATATTCGAATTACTGCTGGCCTTCATCTTGTGACGGAATGAAATAATAGAAACACAGAGCTTTCAGTTGCCTTGTGCACCTCACTCATCTGTTTTTCCATAACGAATTATTATTTCTGTATTGTCTCTCGTTCTTTACGGCAATCACAACAGCGTCATACAACTCCAGTGGTCACAATCCCCATACAGATGTGCTACGCTCTCAGGTTGAAATAACAGTTGTCATCCGCTAGGTTAAGATAAAAATATGACCTGTAGGTTAGTAAATATGACTGGCCATTAGAGGTAGCTTTGCTCTCCTTCGGCTACTGGGAAGTTAGGTGACCTGGAAACTGTGGGCATGCGAAAGCACGTGAGCGGTGTCTTTCCACGGGCAAAGATCAGAGAGCCAGCTGGACTGCGAGTGATGCCGTGGTAAAAGATCATTGCTTGCTGAGAGACCCCTGCCTGCTGCCTGCAGGCACTCCAAAAAACACTCCTTGCAGCTTGGGAAATCCAGTAAGGCTTTCTCCCCTGATGAGATTAATTCGCTATTGATGTTCTTTAAAGTAGCCATTAGTTTTTGTTTTAAGTACCTGGTTTTTTTCTCCCAACACTTAGTTTCATTCACTACCCACGTAATGACTGATGTACATTTCATAGCATTGTACTACACGAATTTGCCATACCCAAGCTCTATTACATTCTCCTTCATTTACTCATTGCACTGCATTATAAATGCAATTATTTCACATTCTGCTGCAAAAGCCCAGTTTCTTTGCACCAGCTCTCTCTACACCCCACAAATAGTTGCGGGACAGTGGGGGAACCTGGTGGAAAAAGGCACAAGTGATCCTCACAGGCAGCACAAAACTGAGCAAAGCAGACAAAAGCTGTCCCAGGGCAGCACCAATAACCACCCCACCCCAACCCTCCCCCCCAGGTTTTGCCCCTGAGCCGTTCTGGCATTTACTAAACTGAGTGTCCTAACTTGTCCCTTCAGCGTGCGCTTCAAATATTTTCTTATTGTGATTTTCTGAATGTAATTTGTTTCCTTGAACCATGGTAAGAAGAAACATAGAATTATGGAATGGTTTGGGTTGGAAGGAACCTTAAAGCCCCCCCAGTGCCACCCCCTGCCCTGGGCAGGGACACCTCCCACCACACCAGGGTGCTCCAAGCCCCATCCAACCTGGCCTTGAACCTCCAGGGATGGGGCAGCCACAGCTGCTCTGGGCAACCCCGGCCAGGGGCTCACCACCCTCATGGGGAAAAATGTCCTCCTGGGATCTCACCTAAATCTCCCCTCTTCCAGCTTGAAGCCATCACCCCTCGTTCTATCCCTCCACGCCCTTGTGAAAAGTCCTTCCCCAGCTTTCTCATAGGCCCCTTTTAGATTCTGGAAAGTGCTGTTAGGTCTCCCCGGAGCCGTCTCTTCTCCAGGCTGAGAAGGGAGGTTGTCTCTTGTGGAGCTCTGTTGCCGCAGGTCAGTTGCAGAGATGGAAATTCCAGATCCAGAGTTTGGGCTCCGACACGTAGGCTGGTGAAGTCAGGTAAAGGAGCTGAGAGTATTAGAGCAGTAGATTATCACCTTCTTGATGAGCCACAGCTGGGGGAGAATGAAGCACTGAGCCAGTCCAGTTTTGTCTTTGCTCAGGGTGGGGGGTAAGTCATTCCGCAGGGCTGCTCTCAGACAGTATGGAAAGTTGCATCCCACCCATCTCTGCATCCCAAGCTCTCTTTGCAGCTAGTTTCCTGCTTTTCCAGGTTTAACGGTCTTTCCTTCACCTGCAAACCCATCCCCTTGCCGTTCCCATGCTGGTGTTTTCACACAGTCAATCCCCTCCTGGTCTACTCTTCCCACTGCCCCCCAGGACTCGTTCCCCTGTCTATTGCCATTAGGCCACTTTTTTTCCCCTTTCTCCCCTTGTTTTGCCTGCGTTGGGAGCTCAGGACTCAGTTCCTGTGCCTGATGCCACAATCGCCTGCAGCATCTGGGAGCAGCCATTGCAAAAAAAAGTCTGGCTCAGCCCTGCCAGCCCTGGGCTGGAGTTTGCCATTGCAAATAGCATCTTCAGAGGAGTCCTTGGACACTGCAGCTGCCAAATTCTGGGGACTCTGTGCTGACATATGCAAATGGGGCTTTTCAAAGGCTTGTGACTAGGCAAAAACTGGGTGGTTTTTCATGGGAACTGCAAAAGGACAACAGGGACCCTACCTTCCAAATTTCTATTGCTGTGAAGAAGAGAGACGCAGGAGCTGCTCAGCAAAATTCCTGTAAGGCTTTCTTTTTCTTTTCTTTTCTTGTTTTTTTTTTTATTTTTATTTTATTTTCCCCAACAGAGGCAAAACATGTTTTTCCTCAATCTTATTTCCTGAAGTGACTAAATCCTTTTAGTTGAAACATAAAAAAATAATAATAATCAGCCTGAGGCAGAGACAGAGCATGGGAATTTTCATCCCAAATAGTTAGCTTGGCAAAATTTATAAGCATCTGAAAACAAGCTCTTATAAAGGGAACTATTGAGATCCCTAACTACAGAGGACCTATTTGGTTATTCACAAAAGTCAGATAAGAATATCTGTGTGACCCATTTGGGATACTAAACCCAATTAAAAAGTGTCTGCTTTTCATATTTCAGAAATCCACATTAAGCAATGGGTGTCCTAAGGAAGAATTTGGTTTTAGCACTTCTCAGGCCATACCAAAGCTGTTGCATCTGTTTGATTTGCTAAGCATGCCTGTCACAGATTTCTTTTATTAGTTTTGTTGTTGGTTTGGGGTTTTTTTTACTGAACCTCTTTTGTTGTGAAACTTAATTTAAATACTTGCACGCACATTAGAAGTCCATCCCAGTCAGCACGGTGCAAGTTCAGCAGCACGATGCCTTTGAGGTCCATTCTTGGTATCTCCTGGGCAGAAAATACTAAAATAATCACACATGAGGCGGTTCTTCATTCAGACCAGGGGCAAAAACATTTTCCACCAGCACCCCTGCGCTTTGTGTTATGGGGCAAACCCTGATGCTTGCACCTGTTGCCTAATTATACCCCAGAGAGGTCACAGCAGTGTGTGGGATGCACTTCCACCGTGGGGGCTGTGGATTTGGTTTCCCCGACTTCACCAAGGAGAGATCCGCAGGGGAGCAAACCCTCTGTCTGCCAAGTCCTGTCCCCTTGCTTCGTGCTCCTTCCTCGCTCAGAGGCGGACTCATAGGCTGTCGGTGTGTCTGAATGCAGACCTGGAAAAGCAACACTAAAATACCTGAAAACTTGGAATATTTGCACTGTAAAACTCCGTGGCGCTCCTGCAGAAAGCAGCAAATCACAGCTACAGAGGTACCAATGCAGAGTGCTTGTGTCATTCCGGTGCTGGAGCTGAAAAACATGGCAAAACAGATGGGGATGTCGTTGACTGTAAGTTCTTTGCTTTTTAGTCAGCCATAGATTTTCTGTTTTCACAACAGACTGGGTGGGGGGAGGAAAAAAAAAAAAAGTGTTTTCTTAATTTAATACAGCAATACATTGTGGTTATAACATTTCATTTATCCCCAGACTAACGGGGAATGTGCTGTATGTGTTCCAGCCACAGTGCAAGTTTTCCTCAAGTGCTTATATATGAGCTCCCCTCTAACTTTCCCTCTACAGGAGACTGAGTTTTCATATTAACTCGTTGCAGGATCTTTTATGAGCAGCGACTGTCAAACTGTGCTTGTCTGTGCATTTGTGCATGCTGATATTGCTCTCATTTAGGCTAACTTCAGCTCCCACCTCAATCTTGTTTTTCCCCATGCAGTTTTTCCCCTAATATATCAACAGTTTGTTTTAAACTTGTTTTGAAAAAACAACCTACGGTGGTTTAGACAAACCAAGCCAAATTGGAGCGATAAGTATTAAAAGATATGCACAGGGCACAAACAAAAGAATTCCCCAAATGTATTTAAGTGATTTTCTTCCTGCTTTTTTAATATAATATTTGTGGGCCAACTGTGGCAATAACTGATTATTTTAATGCAAGATGACATAATTCCAGTTCAGTGATTCTTCAGAGAGAAATTACCCCAACAACTTCTTTCCATTTTGCTCTAATTCTGTGAAAAAAACCTTGAGACTCTTGATGTCAGGAAAAGAAAATAATTTGAATCACCAAGTTTTGAAACTCATTTAAATATTTCATTTCTCTTCCACCTCCAAATATACTTTCCTGGCAGGTTCTTGCGTTTCCATCTGCAGCTCCTGAGGTTTACCATCTTTATAGCTGGGAGAGTCTAAACTAAAGTTTTCTTCAGAACCCACCAAATGATTGGCAAAAGATCTCTACCATGACACAAGGGATCTTGCTTGCTTTTTCCAGGAGTTCCGCAATCTGACTTAGCAGCACTGGTTCTGCTCCAAGACACCACGTGCAAAGATCAGTTGTTGGATCAGGACTGTATTTTGAAATGAAAATTGCATTTGGAAATGCAACAGGGTCACCAAGCTTCATTGTTTTCTGCCTTTGGGTGTTTGGTGTTTTGTTTTTTTTCTCTCTGCCTGGTAGGGGAATGATGAATTGTTTCTTCAGCATTGAGGTGACTGTCTCAGCTTGGAGATACAGTCTTGGAGCTTGGTGGTTTGTTTGGTTTGTGTTTTTTTAAAGGGTAATAGTGAGTCAGTCACTATTTTGGAATCGATACAGTCTCCCAAATGGTGCTCACTTAATCACTGCAACGGTTAAGTGAAGTAGTTAAAAAGTTTGCCGCGTTGCGGTTGGGTGATTAAAACTGGGTTATCAGAAGGGCCCTGATCTCAGGGCTGCTTTTGTGGATGCAAGGCAGGACCTGACCTGCAGTTCCTGCAGGAGAAACCCCTGTCTGTCCCTCACCCGCTGGCTCCTGGGTCCCACTGAGCCTCCTCCAGCCGCGGCTCAGCAATGGGACGCCACCGGTCACGGATGCGAGCCCACAGTGAGCACCCCCAGCTCATCAGGGTCGGTTTGATCAGGTTTGGTTTGGGGGTTTTTTTTGGTTTGGGGTTTTTTTCCTTATCATGAACTTAATATTTCCCTTCACGGGCTCCACGCCCATGCCTCCCAAACGTTCCCCACGGATGGTTTCCGGTGGCGCTCTTCCCAAGTGGGAAGCAAGGCGCGTGCAGGAGGGAGACGCGTCTTGGGCGCTTCCAAGGAAAGCGGCCGTTTGCTGCGGCACAGAGGACGGTTATGCGGGGAGCGAAGTGCAGCTTTATGGTCATTAATCTCAAATGCTAATGAAATCTCTGAGGTTAAGTCACAGGAAGTGTGATATTATTCAGCTTAGTTAAATTTAGTGTAATTCACATCTGCAAAGCCTTGGCGAATTAGAGTTTAGTCTTAAATTGCTGGTTTCCATGATATGGGAGCTTGAGAGTATCCTGCATTAAGTCTTGATGTGTTATGAATTAGGGTGCAGAAGCGCCAAAAAACCTCAAGTTTCTGAGTAGTTCCGAGGCAAATATGCAATTAATTTAGTTTGCGACACCAAGCAGCTGGGGTGGCACGCTTACAAAGAATTATTTCCCCCTTTATTTGCTCTCCCGGCGTCGATGCTGGGAACGGCTGCTGGATATGGGCTCTTTTGCAAAGCTGTGTTTATGAGCCACGGCGTTTGCCCGGCGCAGCTGATCCTCGCCGCACACTTCACCTCATCGGGCTGTAATAGGTGCAGACCTGTATTGATTACCGCGACTTGCAGGAGAGAAAAATCTTTGCGCTTCAGATTGGGTATAAATTATAAATAGCATCTCCAAAGGCTGTGAGTTACAGAAATGGCATTCTTCTGAGACAGCCGCATGTAAAGCTGTTGTTGTAGAGGTTATTAACTTTATGATTGCAGCACAGGTGTACTTGACCCACAACAATAATCATTGTCCATAAAATCCCGCAGTCGGGGCTCAATCACCTGCCTTCTTCAAGAATGTTCATTAGCAACGACCAGCAAAGGTCACGCTAATAAAAGAAGGTTAACGCTCACTGCATCAGTGTAAATTCAGTGGTGAAACAGCACTGTCTTCTTGCCATCTTTCTCACTAATACAGCTGTGCAGGCTCCTGTAAGTGGGTCGAACAGGTATTAGGTGTACAGGGTATATGTGCGTAAATATGTATTTGTGTACATACATACGCAGCAGCTGGGGACACACAAATGAGAAACATGTAACTGGTACAGGGTGGCCATAAATGACCTCTTCCAAGTGCACGGGGGTCATTCACGCCTCAAATTCAAACATTTTTTTGCAGGTTTTCTCCAACAATTTTTTTGTAATTCCTGGACGGAGTTAAAATTTTATCAAAGTGAACAGTCTGTCAGTGATTTCCAAAACTTGAGTTTTTAACTCCATTTGTTACTTGATGTTTGTAGTCTGGTGGCCCAGCTCCATCTTCTATGGCATTTTACAAACTCAGACACGTTTCCTTTCCATGCAGACACTAAAAAACGTACTAAATTTCCCATGAGACTGTTGTTCTTACCTAGAAGATCAACTGCTCGTTTCTTTCACCACTCAGGGTAGGGCTGCTGCATTTTCACACATGTATCCTCTTCTTCTGTCCTCACCACCACACCTGGGTGGTAGGTGCAGCTTCTGCCCAGACTTTTTAAATATCTGCCAAAGCCAGATCTGGGACTTCCTTTTCCTCTTAAGAAAAAAGAAAATGTGGAGAGGGAAGGCGTGTTTGGTGCGCTGCCGACAGCAACTGGAAGACGAAGATGTTGGTGAGGAGAGACTGGATGGATGCAGTAGCAAGCGAGGTGGATGAGGTCTCGGTGAGACAGAGTTGAAGAAAAGTCAGAAAAAGGGAGAAATTGGTGGGTGATGAGGACAAGAGAGCTGGGGTCGGTGGGTCGATGAGATGCAACAGGATCAGGGGCAGGTGGTGGGCAAGTTGTGGGGCAGTTCAAAAGTGGATGTCCTGGAGAAGTAGATGTCCCAGGTGGAAGGAAAATGGGCAAGGAGTGGGAAGAGATTCAGGGTAAATGAATCCTTGGGAAGGCATGAAGGGGGCATTCCTCCCCCTGAGCCTTGCACACCTACTTATGGTGGGGGGGAGCTCTATCTCCCTGAGAGCCATGAAAATATTTGCCCTGTCAAGCCGGAGGTGTGTCTGAGCATGTACAGAAGGGATGCTGTATCCCGGCATGAGTTTTCAGGTCAGGAGCTGAAGTGTCTGTGGAGCTCAGACGGCTCGGGGGGCCGCAAGCAGCTGAATCAGGATTTTCTCATCACTTGGGTTTAGGCTGTTTAAGTTTCACCTCTCTTGATGTAAAGGAGTGAGTCCTTTTCAGCAGCTGGTGGCACCTGGAACAGGTGTCCAGTGGGACCAGGAAAGTGGTAGGACGGCCCCATCTCTGCCCTCCTCTACGTGCACGTGGGCTACACCTTCCTGTGGACATCAGGAGAGGACAACCAGGTGGAGCAGAGTTTTGCTCGCCTTTCCCCCAGGAACAAAGCTGGCATGGCAGAGGCAACGCCTGGCTTCTTGGGGTTTTTTTGTCTTACCCATCGCAAAGTTAGCCTCTGAAGGAAAATCAGTGGGAACTGCCCCTCCTGTGGCGGCTGCAGGGATGCTGTGTGCCAGAGGACCAGGCGGAAGAACTGGAGAACAAGTCTTATGAGGAGCGGCTGAGGGAGTTGGGATTGTTTAGCCTGGAGAAGAGAAGGTTGAGGGGAGACCTTCTCCCTCTCTACAGCTCCCTGAAAGGAGGTTATAGCCAGGTGGGGTCAATCTCTTCTCCCAAGGAACAAGCAACAGGACAAGAGGAAACGGCCTCAAGTTGTGCCAGGGGAGGTTTAGGTTGGATATTAGGAATAACTTCTTTACTGAAAGGGTTCTCAAGCATTGGAACAGGCTGCCCAGGGAGGTGGTGGACTCGCCGTCCCTGGAGGTGTTTAAAAGACGGGCAGACGTGGTGCTGCGGGACATGGTTTAGGGGTGGTTTTGGCATAGGTTTATGGTTGGACTCGATGATCTTGAAGGTCTCTTCCAACCCAAGTGATTCTGTGATTCTATGATTCTAAGATGGATGGTGCCAATGGAGAGGATGGGGCCAGCCAAAGGCAATAGTCATAAGATGAAGCAGACAAGTGAGTGAATACTGTTCCTCTGCCTCTGAAAATACTCCAGGCTCATGGTGACTGTAATCCTTTGCCTGCACAGGTACCACAGGACACTGTAATCCAAGCAGAAATTTCAGGGGGTTAAAAAAAAAAAATCCCTTTGAAATGTTCCTTATGCAGAAGATTACAAACATTTTCCACTGTGGGGGGAGTTAATTTATTCACTAAAGACTTACAGTATATGAATTCAGATTCTTGCTGAAATAAAAGAACACTGGGCCTTCACTGTGGTGCTTCACACCCCGTGTGCATTCCCGTTTGTTCTTTAGACACAGGCTCATTCCTGTCCCAGGAAAGACCTTCTTGACTTCGACAGCTGCCTGTGTCGGCATCTGCACTGGTCTCCAAGCTCCGCTCCTGGCATGAAAGGGGAGAAAACTATATTCAGATGCTTTACTTTTAAATTGCTTTATTGCGATTGCAAATCTGTGCTTATCCTGCTAGTGATTAAGGGCCTTTCCCCATTTTTATTAGATGGGGTGTCTCTGCTATCCCATAACAGGGAATTTTAAAGCGTTGCTGCCCTTGCGAGCTGTTCTGTGTGCAGGCGCTGCCATTTCCACGGCATTGCCTTGGCTGCTGTGTTTTTGGGACGCGCCAAAGCCGGGTTGGTTCGCGCTCACGCTGCTGGTACAGCTGTTCCTCGGGTGATTTACATAATTTCATTTGCTCGGTGGGTTTTACAAATCTGTCATATTCTTCTCTGAAGTAAGCTGACATCAGCGTTTTCTGAATTATTTCCAATAATTAATTCTCCATCCGGATGTTTGATGGCACAATTACTATTTAGGAACAAATAATCATAAAACACCATCGCGCAGAACAGCTATTTTCTGAGCGCCAGGTCCTTTCCAGGTCCTTTCCCTCCTCCAGTCCCGCCGTCATCGATGAAACCACTTGCATAAGTAGTGCTCTCCCAAGTTAGCAGAGCTTGCCAGCGAGGGGTATGCCCTAGGAACCCTGAAAAGCTGTGAGATTTTGGTAAAAATGAGACTGTCAGTTGTTCGAGTTCAGTTAACCCGCAGGTATTGCTGCGGAGCGTTTTGAATGTGTTGAAATGTATTTTCTAAATGCTGTGTGCACGTTACTGCTCCAGCCATGGACTCGGCAGAGCTGGGGACCATTCCTGGTGCTGCCGCCGGTCTTGGAGAAGCCTCCCAGTCTGCAAAAGCGCAGTAACGATGGCTTCTCCCTCGGAAAACTCCGCTAGACGTGCCCTTGCAGAGCAGCGGGGAGACAGAGGTGTAGCTGGCTGCTTGTAGGCTGCTGTAGTGTGTTAAGATCTGTCAATGTAAATTACTATTTCCCTGGTTTATAACCTGTGGAAGCTTTGAAGATTAAGTACTTGTTTTTCAGCAGTCTCGCCCAAGAAGCCACGTGGATGTGTGCTCTCTCGGGACATGTCAGGTTTTGTGCAGGTCAAAATTTCCTTTATTTAAAAGATAATTTTCCTTTCTCCTGGTTGAGAAAATGATGGTTTTCAAATGCTAAATACTTTATTTGTGCTCTTGGGTGCAATTTTATAAGGGTTTTTTTTTTGTAATTCGTGATAGGAAAAAATGCATCTACATTTAAAAACTTCAGTTAACTTGCTAATGTACGTTATTCAAATGCTTCAGAGCTTCTGTGATGTATCCTGCAAATACAATCAACTTTAGATGTTGCCTAAATAAAGCAAATAAAGTCACAGACTGTTAAAAGACAGAGCTGGATGCAAAGAAACTCCAGGAGCTGTCTGATTTGTCCACATTCCTCAGGGTGAGGGGTGAGGTCAGCTATATCCACGGTATTCCCAAGAGCTGGTTGTCTAACCTACTCTTAACTTCCAGCGGTGAGATCCTGCGCCTTCCATAGCTATGTTCTTACCCCAAAAACATCTTCATAAGATGCAACCTGAATAGCCCATCTTGCATTTGACAGGTGAAGAATTTTTGTATTTGTCTTTAAATACAGGTGAAGGCATGGTTACAGATGCAGGGGGAGAGAGAGAGGTGTAGATATAGATGAGATATATATATAGAGAGAGATACATAGATGAGAGAGAGAGAAATATACAAATGTATTATACAGATTTATAGATATAATTTCAATCCTTGCCTACTTCTCTCTGCATACTACACCATTTTAACACGAGTTTAAGAATCTATAGTTGTATAATGCCTGGTACACCTACACTAGATCCTTTTTTCCAGGAAATGGCTTCCTCTCCTGCAAACATTCCCCGAGTTTGAAATTGCCCCCTGTGAGAGCGTCCGGCAACAGGCTGCAGCGAGGGGTGGGATGCTGCAGCACTGGTGGAGCAGATCGTCCCCCGAGCGTCGCGTGGCGTGTCACTGGGGGCACGTACTCAGCGGCTTTCCCTGCAGCAAGGCCCCAAATTCAGCGTCCTCTCCCCTCAGACTGCATCCCTGGGAAGCCTGATGTGAGCTTATCCAGCTGGCTGTGTTCCTTGCTGTGCGGGGCAGTGCCGCAGATGTTTGGGAAGTGGGATATCCACCCACGAGGCTCTCATGGAGGCAAACAATCCCCCTGGCGTAAATTTGGGGGGCTTGCTGTTTGGGGTTTTTTTGCTGTGGCTTCCCTTTGCTTGGCAGTCCAAGAACGGAGCCGGGGTGAAGGCTGCGTTTGTGCATCTTCATCCTTGCCTGGGAACAGCCAAGGTCCCAGTGCAGATTTGGGGTGTTTTAGCCTCAGCTGGCTGGTGACAGCTGTCCTGCCTGCCACCACTCTTACCATCTGATGGGTGGCCAAGTCTCCTCTCCCTTTCCCCTTCCAAAAGCAGGGCTGGGATGGGCAGCATCTCGGAGAGCTGTTTGTGCAAATGGTGCCACCCAGGGAACCTTTCCCTCAGCTCTCCCACTATTCTAGGACTCCGGATCCAGCCCCAGCATCTGGTCTTTTCCCCCTGTCCCCACGGCCAGCCAGTCTCACGGTGGTCATTGCACACCTAAGACCAGATCTACCTGGGTTTGCCCGCTCTCCCGCCCCTTCATGCAAAAGACTTGCCGTGAAATTTTGGACCCGAGGACACATTTGCTTTTTGGGATGAAGTCACCCCAGAGCAGCAATTGAGGGCGGCCCGCAGCCTGTGGTCCTGTAACTCTTCTGCCTCTTGAAATCCTATTTAATCAGCCTGCATTTTTAACCGTGATTCCTTCCTTTTTCTAACACAGTTGTGTGCAGTTTGTATTACTGTGTTTGTGTTGGTATTGACAAGAGTTCTGTCCTGCACACTGGGCATTGCCTGGTTCTTACTGGGAAGGCTCTATAGCTGTTTGATATCTTTTCTGGTTTGGTGTTTGGGTTTTTTTTTTCCTTTTTTCATGTATACCCAAGGAAAATGGCTTGAGTTTTGGTGTCCAAAAAAATGACCTGACTTTTGGTAACACGTGCTCAGGGAGGGAATGACCGTACAATTTTCACTTATTTGGCCAGTTAGAGTGCAGAGGAGCCAACAAATGACCCATGCTCATGGGATTGCCCTTAATATTTAATGAAGGGTAGTGAAAAATGACAGCTGTGTTAGCCTCCTATCTCGTTTTTGCTTTGCAAACCTGGCTTGTGCTGAGCTTTTGCGTGAATCTTTGCATCTGTTGCTCACAAGGCAAGAGGAATTTAGTATTTTGTTGACTTTTTAAAGCGCTTGGTTCTTGTGAGCAGTTTGTGCGTTGTAAATGAGGGGTAGGAAAAAAGCTGATTGCAAGTATGGGAGTTCATAGGTAGTCTTTGTTCTGGGTTGGCGGGATGCTTGTTGCTCTGTTTCCATCATCCCACTTAAAGATATTAGAGATAATAAATGTCCAACAAAAATAAACACTGGTCTGTGTCACAGGAGATAATAACCAAGCATTAAATGTCTTTAGTATGTGTAGTCTATTCTCTAGCACTGCCACAAGGGTTCCCACAATTTTCCTTGGATGCATATTGCATCTAAATCAGCTCACTGTGTGTCTAAGCCCCCTTTATAAGCTGCATTTCATTTCTTCAGATTTCTCTGGTTCTTCCCTCTTGGCTCCTCCAAAGAATTCAATTTCCCTATGCAGTTGCTTTTAGATTATTATCATGCCCATGACTCCACAAGCTATTACTTCTTAGCCAAACTAAACACACCAAGGTTTTGGGGTTGGTTTGGGTTGGGTTTTTTTAATGTCCCCTCAGAAGTCACTTCTTCTATTTCATTAATTGGTGTATAGCTTGTCTCTCGATTTCACCTAAGCTTTTAACCTTTCTTTACCATTGCGATGCCTAGAAGCACCTATGCAGAAGCTCCTAAGGTCATTGGTACTCAAAGCTCTTGAGCTAATGGACTCGGTCCCAATTTTTCCTGAAGCTCTCATCCACCCTGTCAAAAGTATTTAGTGATTTTAAACAAGGTATAATTTTTAATCTTTTTTTTTTTTCATTAGCTTTACTGCTGAAGCTCTGAGACCTTCTTCTGTTTTGGGGTTTGTGACCTGGAGGTTTACATCAGCAGAGCAAAATAGTTGCAACAGGCACAATATTTCTTCTTGCGCAGATCCATAGAATCCAGGAATTGTAAATGGACAAATCCTTCCAAATTAAAAATAGTTCTGTCATTCTTGATAACGTCTGATGCACTCAAAGGTAAAAAAAAAAAGTGAAATTCCTATTTAGAAATTCCTGTGTGATACAGGAGACGTTTAATGGCATCTGGAAAGAAGGATGGAGCAGAGGCAGGACATACTTTATCCTCACACATAAATGCAGGTTTGAACATAGAATTATGCTACTACAGAGTTACAACAGGATTGCAGAATGGCATACCTAAGTATTAAAGTCTTCTGTGAAGAAGACTTTAATGTGTGCGTGCCTAGATAATGTGAGAAAGAAATTTCCATTGATTCATAACTTCCAGGGGGAAAAATCCTTTCTGAAAGGCATATCGCACTCACGTTCCCAGGTCAGAAGGGGTTGACGTATTTGTTCATTTATTTGTAAAGGAAGAACGAGTTGTGTTGCTTCTCAGAGTTACAGAAATAACAGTAAAACCCATTTAGTAAGTTTTAAAGTGCTTCTCTTCATGCAAATGCCCCCCAAAAAGGCTGCGTCTCACCGTTTGAACCATTCAGATGGAGTTTTGATGAGGCTGAGGGCCTTTTATAGTGGCGTGGCTTAAACCATAAACGTCAAAGCCACCATTGCTGGTGTTTGGGGACAAAACTGCTGGGCCGGTGTCCTGCCCTAAACCGGCAGTAACGTTTTGCAGCATGGCGGGGTCTCGGTGTGGACGGTGACCACGGGGGCAGAGCTCGCTCCCGCTGGAATCCGTGGCAAACTCTGGGCTGAGCGAGGAGCAGCGGCGCTGCCCGTCCCAGCGGGGACTAAACCCCGAGGCATGGAGCACCCGAAATTCACTTTGAAGCCCGTGCTGTTTAGAGACGAGCCGCCACGGAGGGAAGCGGAGCCGAGGCCGGCCCCATGCCTAATATCTGCGGAGAAACTTTTCAACCTGGCAACTTCCCTCCGCGGAAATATTCCCGGGGCGGAGGCACGTATGGAGATCTCCCCCGGCTCCTGTGCAGCATGGGAAATCTTTGTCCCACACATCTTGTAAACGCGGCAGGGGGCCACCATTGTGCCGTGCATCTTCTGAGCACCGCGGGAGGAGGCTTTTGTCCGGCACAGTGGGCAGGCGCCGTAGGAGGCCACCTTTGTCCCGCACAGCCGGTAATCGCTCTGCCAGAGTGAATGGTGGGGATTGCAGAGATCCTTCCCTCCGCGGACGCCGCGGCTTCAGTCGGAGGAGTTTGTCGGCCTCGCTGGGAGAGGAGCTGCTTCCCCTCAGTGGAAGCGGGAAGGGGGAGGCGGCGAAAACGCCTTGGCACGCGGATGGCCAGTGGGATCGCTCGCCCGGTCGCGTTGGCGCAGCCGCCCCTGCAGACACCGATCCCAGTTTCAGTCTTTGCTTTTCCCCTTCTCTATTTTTCCTACCCAGGTAGGCTGCCCTTTTTTTAATTGTTACTTCTCTGTCCCTTCTTACGTTTGCTTTATCTTCTATCCAATATATCATCTGCTGATTGATCTAATTAACTAATAATCAGTCTCATTATTCTTTCAGGTCGTTAATAACCGTGTTTAAAAGTCTTGAGCCCTAACACCAGTCCCTCTGGGGCTTCATAGGTACATTTTCAACCCCATATCTTTACTTCTTATTTGCCTTCTTGAGCGCTGTAGCCCCTTCCCAAGAAGGGCAGAGGCACCTGTCGCCAGGAGCGGCTGGAGATGCCGTATGTTGTCTCGTGGATGCAGAGTTACACCTTTCTTCAGCGGAAATGCAGTGAACCTGGTGTGCCGTGATGCTGTTCCCGACCTGGGGTAGCAATTGCAGAGGGCGGGGTCCCAAGCTGACACCCCCCGCGGCGAGGAACAGGGATGAGAGGAGTTGGGATGGATGGGATGCTGAGCCTGGGCGCCGCCTGCAGAGATGCCACGTGCGCCGTGGGTGCCGGTGGACGTGCTGCCCAGCTGGGAGCGGCGTTGCCGTACCTCTCCCGTGTCACGACGTCTCCCCAGCTGGAGTAAAGCAACTTCACGAGAAGTGAGGGCGCCAGCAGCCCGTTAGGGCCACGGGGGTCGCACTTCGTTGGAAGTGATTCCCCAGATTCCCACCACCCCCAAGTTCCCAGGTTGACCTATGCGGGAAGACGCGACAATGGATAAATCTCTTGCTTGCTAATTTTTGTGACTCAATAAAGTGGTCAAGTCTGGGTTTTATCTGTTCTTGTCAAATCTTAGCCTGTTCTGTTCTAAGGTTCCTATTGCCCTAAAGGCGCTTGTGATTTTTTTTTTTAGTGTTTATCTCTTACTTCACTGCTATTCAAAGGTAAATTTTACGTGCGGTAGTTTCAATTAATCCTCCTTTTCTCAAATTAGCATTGTTTTTCTTCCCACCCCCATTCCGGTCCTCTGGTGCCTACCTGATTGTGCATGAATTCTCAGAAATAATTGCCAGTAGTTCAGCAAGTTCATTAACTGATTCCCTCAAGACCCTCAGATGCATGTCATCCAGACCTGATGATTTGTATATTAAATTTTTGCAAGTATTCCCTTACCTGATTTTTTTTTTTTTTATCAACAACTGTATTGGCAAGTCTTCATTATTTCTAATTGTCAATATCTCTTTGCGGTGGTGGGTAGATTGATTCTGAAACTTGTTCACCGTTTTACAATCTTTACTCGTTTTGCCTCACCCATCATTGGATCCCTCATTGGATCATCGGACCTTCTCTTTGGGGCTCCTTGCCACTGATGTTCTGCACATGTTAAAATATACATCCAGTTCTCCCTACCTCTTTCTGCACTAGCAACTGGGAGGTCTCTCTGCTTTTATTGCATTTCTCTCATTTCTCTTTGTGGGGCTGTGAGCGGCGCGGGGGGGCGATTTTTTTTTTTTCCTTCTGTGACTGTAGCCTTAGCATATTTTAGGATGTTCTAGCTGTCTCCCACACTTAACCGTTTTTATATGTCTTTTCATTGCAACGTGTTCCTAAGATTTCTCAAAGAATTAATGTCTGAAATCACTATACATTGTGCAACAACCATCACTTAATACGGTATATTGAATCGTGCAGTTTATCATCACGGTCGTTGAAATTAATGAGCGCTAAGGGTATATATAACTTAGAGGACCTTGGCTTTAGTACAACTGCTTCTTATTATCCAACTCGCACAAATTATTCTTTCTATCAAAAAATAGATGGCTGCTCATGCATTTGATTTAGATTTGTCTACTACTAAAGACACAACGTTTGTCTACTATTAAATAGGCAATTGAGATTGCAGTTGTCGATGATGTTTTTCCTCTGGTGAAAACCTTATGGCCAAATCTATCATCACCCTTAGGACATAACTCCTCTTGCTTCTGTCTAATTTTCCAAGCCTGTGGTATATAAATCATACATGCACAGTCTGTGCAGTGTTAAATTTTTAGGGCTCTCCCTTTAGTAGTAGTTGTATGTAAGGACAGAATTTGACCTTTAAATGACTATAAAGGGCCAAGGCAGATACTTGGCAAGCTTTTCTTATTGCAATATTAATCAAGGAAAGAATCATCATAATCCTGGAAACGAAATAGCCATTGTAGTGATTTTATCACCAGGGAAATTGTTCATCTGTCAGTAAGATTGTTACTAGGAAAGGGAAAATAGGGAGTGTTAAAATTGCTTTAGACCGCTGAATCATTGAGTCCCTCTAGACTCAAAGCTTGAATTGTTTTTTGAGAGGGTGGGTTGAGAGGGGTTGCTACAGGAAAGCTGTAGGTTAATCAGTTTCAGTAACACCAGTGAATGTAAGCCTGATCTCTCTTGAGGATGTGGGGAGAGTGCATGGGAGAAGGCAGGACGGAGAAAGGGATGGGGAGGCTTCAGAAACTTATTGTTTTGTCATCTTTTTGTTTCTGGATGGCCCTTTCACAGAGGAGGAAGGTTGTTGATAAAAAGAAAAAGAAAGAACAGGGGGAAAAACAGCATACTGTTCACTGCCTGTATTTTCATCTAATTTAATCCAGCGGATATTAATGAGGACGAATGCGATCGAGGCGGGGGGAGACGGATGCAGGCAGACAGGAGCGACGGAGATGTGTCTGTGGGGGAAGCGTCCTTGTAGGGACCAGGAGGCCACAGGGGAAGACGTTTTGCCTCTTGGGGCTCCACGTGACGATGTTACCGTGTGCCGTGACACAGGTGTGCTGGGAGACTGACCTGTGCAGGGGTGTCCTCGAGGCGTGCTGGCGCAGCCGGTCCCTCCGTAAAACCAGCTTCGGCAGATGACGTCTTTGCTGGTGCCATTGCGTGGTGGCCGTGGGCAATGGTGGCGTACCCAACCACGCCGTCACCGGAGGGACAGGTCTTTCGGGCTGCGGGTTGTGCTGGAAGGGGAGCTTTATCCTTCTGCTGTGGTGGGACACCTCTGCCTACGGGGTGGCCCCGAGGTGGGGCGCGGGCGTTGGCGAGTGTGGCTACGGGGTGGCTCTCGTAGGGGATGAGGTAGGTGGGCTGCCTTGATGCAACGGACTGCCTCCCAGCAAAGAGGGTTTGCACAAGGACGGGTGAATGTGGGAAGCGTTGGTACAAGAGGGGCCTCTGGGAAATTTGTGCAAGATGTCATGAATCGTCTCCGTACAACAAACGCCGAGAGGAGGGGGAAATCTGTGTGCGCGCGACGTGGATCCTCTTTGTACAAAAACGCCTCTTTGTGTGGGAAGTGGTGTCTTTCTGTGGAGGGCTTTTTTGGAGGAGCTTGTCTGATGGCTGTCTTTGAGGGAGCGGGGGAGGGTGACGTGACGGGTAGCGCCTCCATCAAAGACTTTCTGGAGGGGACGGCCTGCATGGAGCCACCAAGGGTGCGCCAAGGATGGGTGGATGGGGGCGAGGGTCCCGGCAGGGGTGTGAAGGTGGACGTGTGGGCGGCTCCGTGCCGGAGCATCCCTCCAGGGCAGCCGCCCTGCGTCCCCGGGGACCGTCAGCCACCCCACGTCCCCCGGAGACCATTGGCTGCCCCGCGTGGCATCCTCCTCGGCCGGGCAGGCCACGGCCACCGTGTCCTTCATTGTTGTCACCCCCAGATTGTGATACTGTCACAAAACTGTTGCTAGGCAACAAATGTGGTTACCGGGTCTCAGCGAATAGCTGAAGGGGAAAGCGAAGTGTTGCACCATTGTAGAGTAACCATAGCAATGACCTACTATTACAGACTAAAGAATTATCATTAACAATGTTAAAGTATCAAACGGAGGCCCAGGATCCAGAGACTTCCAGGCAGCATCTCCGCATAATTGGGTTACCCAGGAAGAGGTCCCAACTCTTTGCAGCTCCTGGCTCCCTCTCTCCATCATCTTGGTTTTGTTTTGGGGGTTGTTGTGGGTTTGGTGGGGTTTTTTTTGTTTGTTTGTTTAAATACAACAAATGTGCTGCGCATTGAAGGAGACACTTGTAAAACAATAGAAGCACCCACCTAAAAATAGAGATAGGGGTGAATCTGTGTGCAGAGGGAAGAGATAAGCAGGACGGATCCGCTTTCCTGCCTCGGTGCCGTGTGCGGGTGTGTTGGGAAGGGATGCACGAAGGATGCCTTCGCGATACACCGGTTGTCGTTCAGGTCGGGTGTTCTCCTTCAGTTAAAAATGCGTATGCCAGGCTAAAAGCAATGTAAAATGAAAAAAGAAATCATACGAAATACACCAGCCCTGAAAAGGAGACACTTGGTTTTTTTTTCCAAGGTAGGCCAGGGAGGTGAGGTGCTCTAACGAAGCTTTACGGAGGCAGAGTGCTCCGGAGCCTCGCGTTCCCAGGCCCGAGGCGCCTTCGGGATCCCTGATCCGTGATCTGGGTGCCCATGCATGTGCGTTTGTGTGATTTGGGGGGAAGAGGGGGGTTGTTCCTGCCCAGCTGCCCCTGAGCTCAGCAGGGGTGCAACCCCCACTCCCCTGGGCTCCCCCAGGACTAGGGGTCGCGCGGCTTCCCCCGGGTTTTGCATTGACACCCCTGCGAGCGGCGCCGGCAGCAGTGGAACAACCCCCCGGTCAAACTGTCGCCTTTCTATTTTGCAGGGACAGAGCGCCACGAACTAACTTCCTGGAAGAGTTTTCCATCGATTTTCAAATTCTTCAGCGAGGCGGTAGAGGCAAAGAACAGCTCGGTGAAACCAACCCCAACACGGCGCTCCAACAGGATAAAATACGAAGAATTGTAAAACGGGGGGGGGGGGGGGGGGGAAGCCAAACCACCACACCACCACCAAGTTCTTCGCTGCTTGTTTTCTGCAAGCAATCTCCCAGCCCCTCATTAGATTGTTTTCTTCCTAGAGCACAGGGTCGTGATGTATACATCTAAATAGCGTTTTGCATTATTTCTAGATGAGTGCAACTGTCAAAGCAATATGGGTTCACTGGTTGTGCTTCCTGTGGGCTGTAACTTGGATTTCGTGCTGCCCATCAGCGCGCAGATTAAGGCTGACAGTGGTACTGCACAGTGCAGCATGGTGCAGCTCTAATTGCCCTGACATAGCCCTGCACCAAGGCGATGCCAGAATTTAACAGCTTCGTCGTGGTCCTGTTGCCTGCAGGATTTTTTGCTGCTTCCTTCTATTTTGAGACAGAACAAAATAAGAATTACTCTTTTTTTAAAAGACCGCTCTAACTCAGAAGTGCTAACCAGCCCATGATTTTACACCCAGCAGCCTTCTCTTTCTCTGGGACCAAGTGGGATCAACTCTTGACTCTCATTTTCTGCTGGTAGGAGGGTCCAAGAAGTTTGGTCCAGATTTATAGGGAAGCCCCTTTGTTATAGAGATTTTCTCCTGCCAGATCAATGGCATTATCTGTAGATCTTCTCTTCCTTTTGAAAGCTCCACTTAAAAAATGCCTATTCACTAGCCGGCTGGATCACACTGTGAAATATGACAGGAAAAAGAAAAAAAAAACAACAAACCAACCAAAACCACCAAGAGAGACACATTGCACATTTTCCTGTTTATTTTTAAACGCAAAAATGCTTCCGTTTTCATATACCGGGTTTGTAATGACTTGCCAGCCCGTGGTTATTCCCTTTTTCCCCGAAGCTCATGGGCTCATCCCGACTTTTCCAGGCGCTGGGGAAGGGGAGGGAGGGGGGGCAGGG
>VZSF01009051.1:97430-165333 GCA_013398295.1 Chionis minor | reverse complement strand
TGCGTTTCCTTTTTAGTAGTCAGGCAGGGCCAGGACACAAACAAAAAAGAAAATTAATAGAATTTCTTATGTTAAATAATGTTTTACTATTGGATTAATTTGTGACTAAAAAAAAAGAAAAAATATATTAATTAGATATTCTTGAATTTTTCTAAGAACAAATGAAAAAAACCAACAATATCAATAGGGTTTCCTTTTCATAAATATCAATTATATATTGTTAATATTCATTTTATATCCTAATCTCTAAAAAGTACTCTATCATACAATGAAGTCTGCTGTAAGCCCTCAATATCTACAAATAAATGAATTACAGTTCAATTAAGTGAGAATGATGGTTTATGGCACAGAAGAGCAGTTCAAAGCTTCACATGGTGCTTGTCTTACATATCTATTATTATCCAACAGGATGTGTTCAATCTGCTGACTATATTACTATTTGAAATTTACGTTACGGGATTTATGACAGACGCCAAACATGATTGGGATCACATTTTGTTAAACTCCTAAAATGCATAACAAATTGTTTATCAAAATTGTTGATAAGATGCCCCTGAGTCTTTTCTGCAGTCTAAACAATCTCAGCTTTCTCAGCCTCTGTTCATATGTTAGATGATCCCATCCCTTAACCACCTTTGTGGCCCTTCACTGGACTTGCTCCAGTATGTCCATGTTTCTTTTGCACTGAGGAGCCCACAACTGGACCCGGCACTCCGGATTATGTCTCACCGGTGCTGCATACAGCACCTCTCTCAACCAGCTGGCAACAGTCTTACTAATACAGCCAGGATGCTGTTGATGTTCTTTGCCATATGAACACATTGCTGCTTCACGTACAACTTATTACCTACCAGGAGTCCAAGCAGGGCTGCTTTCCAGATGGTCAGCCCTCAGCCTGTACTGACACTGGGGGTTACTCCTCCTCAGGAGCAGCACTTTCNGAACACATTGCTGCTTCACGTACAACTTATTACCTACCAGGAGTCCAAGCAGGGCTGCTTTCCAGATGGTCAGCCCTCAGCCTGTACTGACACTGGGGGTTACTCCTCCTCAGGAGCAGCACTTTCTTTGTTGAACTTCATGAGGCTCCAGTTTGCTCACTTCTCCAGCTTGTCAGGGTCCCTCTTAAAGGCAACACAACTATCTGGTTTATCATCCACGTCTCCCAGTTTTCTATCACCTACAGATTTGCTAACGATGAACACTGTTCCATCATCCAATTCATTAATGAAAATGCTAAAAAGTATTGGACCCATCATTGGTGGTGGAGTACATCATTACTGACAAGCCTACAGATAGACTCTGTTGTTGATAACAATCTTCTAAGCCCCTCCCATCAGAAGAGAAGATCAGGTTCAAGACCACCTGAAGAAAAGAACATTCACAAGTCCGTGGGACCTGATGAGATGCATTCTAGGGACCTGAGAGAATTGGCAGATGTAGCTAAGAAAAGGGAATACCACACCCAATTTTAAAAAGGGTGATAAGAAAAAGCCTGGGAACTATCAACCCATCAGCCTCTCCTCAGTGCCCACTGGAACAGATCCTCCTGGAAGATACATCCAAACATCTGTAAGACACGGGGCATGGTTAGAGATGGCCAACGTGGCTTTACCAAAGGCAAATCATACCTGACTAGTCTACTGGCCTTCTACAGTGGAGTAACTGCATCAGTGGACAAGGGAAGAGCTACAGATGTCATCTGCCCGGACTTCTGTAAGACCCTTTATACTGTCCCCTACAACATTCTTGCCACTCAATTGGAGAGGTATAGATTTGATGGATGGACTGTTAGATGGATAAGGAGTTGGCTGGATGGCCACGTCCAAAGAGTTGCAGGCAATGTCTCAATGTCCAAGTGGAAACCAGTAATGAGTGTTGTCCCTCAAGTACCCGTACTGGGACCAGTATTGTTCAGTATCTTAATTAATGACATAGATAGTGGGATTGAGTGCACTCTCAGCAAGTCTGTGGACAATACCAAGCTGAGTGGTGCAGCTGATACACTAGAGGGAAGGAATGCCATCCAGAGGAACCTTGGCAGACCTGAGGAGTGGGCTTGTGTGAACCTCGTGAAATTTAACAAGGCCAAGTACAACAAATTCCTGCACCTGGGTCAGTGCAATCCCAAAATCAAGTGGGCCAAGAAGTTGTGAATACCTCATCACTGAAGTGTTCAAGGTTGGGCTGTATGGTTCTTTGAGCAACCTAATCTAGTGAAAGATGTCCCTGGCCATGGTAGTGGTGTTGGACTTAAATGGTTTTAAAGGTTTCCTCCATCCCCAACCATTCTATGATTCTAAGATTCTCTCCAGGTTTGTTTTCTCTAAGGTTCTCCCAGGGAGATCCTTGAACAGTCTGCTCTCCAGAAGTCCAGAGTTGTTATCCTGTTTTTTGCTCCCTTCTGTCATGATTCTGAACTCCACCATCTCATTAGCACTGGCAGCTGAAGCTACCATCAACTTTCACATTCCCGACCAGTTTTCCATGTTTGTAAGTATAAAGCATATCTAAATTTTCACTGTGTTAACTGACTTTTCAGCTTGAGAATTCTTGGGTTCTCATAATGGCAAGATATCTCCACTCAGTTCTTGGTCTTCCAGTTGGTCAATGGTATTGTGCAAACACAGAATAGTGGATATGGTGGTATCCTGATGACATCTTCTTACAATATAAACAGTGGACCCTCAGGTATTACAGGATTCTGTTGTGTTGTGGTTTAACCCCAGCCAGCAACCAGGTCTATGCAGCTGTTTAACCACTCCTTTCCCACTAACAGGGCAGGCAAAAGAGTGAGAAAAAGAGGGCGAAAAAAACAGTTCATGGGTTGAGATAAAGACAGCTTAATAGAACAGTAACAAAAGAGTGGAGTGGAAAAAAAAGTGGAAAATACTACGCAAAATAAAGTGATGCAATAGTAGTTGCTTTCGCCAACTGATGATCAGTTGCCCAGGCTGCCCTGAGCAGCGATCACAGATTCCTGCCCCTCATCTGACCCCCATTTACATACTGAGCATGGCATCTATGGTATGAAATATTCTTTTGGCCAGCTTGTCCTGTCTGTGCTCCCTCTCAGCTTCTATGAGAAGCTGAAAAAGTCCTTGACTAATGTAAACATCATTTAGCAACAACTAAAACAATATATGTTATCAGCACCATTCTCATACTAAATCCAAAGTACAGAAGCTGTTACAAAAAAAATTAACTCTGTCCCAGCTGAAACCAAGACATGGTGTTATCTTTCTCTTTTTTCTTCCCCCACCTCCCCCCACCCCCCCCCTGGAATCAGCTTCTGACAAAGCCAAGAATCTGTATCTGTAAGAAGCATTAGGTCAAAGAAGCACATTCTCCTTAAGTGGCTGATGGACTGGACTCATTTATGCCTATCAAATCTACTGCTTTTTACATTTCAGATGTTAGACTTTATGACAAGGTTCTGAACTTGTAAAGGGAGTCACTTGTCTAAGTGTAGAAATATGAACATAATTGCTTATGATTAGATACTGAATTTCTAAGCTAACTTCCATGTACTAAAGCAAATTTAGTTTTGAAATAGCTTTATAGCGCAAGAAGAAAGTGCCTTCAGTCATAGTGTCACTGCAGCCACAAAAGTGCAACCCTAAGACTACCAAAACTTTGACACAGATTTTGGACTGTCTATATTTTCTCATCCGAATAAACCCTGTAAGAGCTCTTTCCAAAAGCATCATTCTTACATGACAGTTGTTAATACCTTTATAGATTGTTGCATTTCTCTCTGTGTTGTAAGTTATAAAAAGATGGGTAGGCCAGATGTAATAAAACCGTCTTGTTTTGTGGTGATTCTCTGCATTGAAAGCATGCAATTAACTGCTTGATATCTCTCTGGCCTTGCCCTTATTGCTCCTACTCAAGGTTAATTTGGTAGCCACATAACTGAAGTCTCATTAATGCAAGATCAGGTTCTCCTTTGCTGTCCTATGCTTATAATTTTCTTCTGTGTACTTAAAACATTATAATCAGGCTGTATGGCAAAGGATAAAGCAAAATGTCTCACAGTTATTCTGATGGCTCAGAAACAAACAATAAGAGATGACCATAAGATTGTCTCATGCGACTGTATCACCCATTCTTACAATTTCTTGTCTCCCCATTTTGTTGCCAAACAATGAGAGGTTAAGTTTAATTATGCAAAGGAACTTGAACAACAAAATATTTTATAGCAGCATGAGGTAGACACCAAGCCAAAAATTAATATGGGTGTTGCATGTAAAGAAGGAGGAAAAAAATGAAATCATGGGCAGAGAATTGTGAGCAATATAGGTTTCTTATTTTATTAGCTTTCTTGAATGGTTACAGTTCAACAATTTTTCTTCTTGATTATTTACACACAAACTTCCAGTGCCATCTGAGACGTACTAGTGTATAGATGAACTTAAGACCCATCTCCAGCTGTCATTGTGGAGATTCATAAGTTGAATGTTTATCCCATTATGTCTGCCAAACTGAGGCAGACTTCTCAGATATCCTAAAACACATCAAGTACTACTGGATGTTTAAGTGTATGCAAATGACAAGTCTTTGGTCAGTAAAGCTAGGGGACCTTGAGTTATTCAGCTGTCCAAGTAGTGATATCTTCTTTGAGCTGAGCAGCTGTTTCGCAGCCATGAACTGTATTGGCCATGATAACTAGTGCATGGTTTAAACCCAACATCTTATCAGGAGGCCAGGCTGTGTGCTCCTCAGAATCTTTGATCGTACCAGAGATCTGAGGGAAGGCAACTGAAACAACCTCTTCTCCTCTCTGTTGGGAACTTACAAACATTGGATAGGATTCAGCTTCCTAAAAGCAGTGTATCTTGTGACATTTTTTGGTGCTGGAGCAGTATTGCACTTTATTTTCAGCTCCTGCTACAGAGGCATGCAGTTGTTTATCATACCTGGTGGATTTACTCTGATGTACTGTATACCCTAGTGCATCCCAGGAAATATAAGATGCATGTATTTAGGCAATTGATTTCCCTTCATGTGAGGAACTACATTTGGGTGGGTTAATCTGAAGTTGAATCCCATGCAAATTTGTTCATAAAGAATTTAGTTTATTTAATTTATTTTATTTACACATATAAACTCAACAAATACTACTGATTTCATTCTAAAATTCTGCTCATTATACTAAATTGCATGTTATAAGAAAAATAATAGATCAGCTCCCATTTAATATTCCTAAATATACTAAAAATTCTCGAGGCTTCTTGACCTCATCCCATTTCAGGGCCATTTTAGTAGTAGACAGCAGATTCCTTGTCTCACTGAAAGAGATTTATGTGGGTGCTGAGTAATGCTGGAGTTTTGTAATGTCTTTATTTTATAGTCAGGTGTAAATTTATCCACAATACTACTGTTCAAAAATATCTTTTGTCTTCACCAGTGCCAGCTACTAATCAATGGCAGCGAGAGCTATTATTTGTTCTTATGAAAAATTCTGTACTTAAGAACTCCCTGCTTATCATATTTTAAGAAAATGTGATCATCCCAGTGAATTAGTTCATATAATAAAAAAAAATAATTATGCTGCATGCTCATCTTAACTTGTACTCATTTGGATTTCAGTCAGGAAAAATAAAACAGATAAAAGTAAGTAATGTGTGAGCTTATTTAACTGTGGATTTTAGACGAATGGAGTTTGTGAATGTGGGAACACTGGCTTTTTACAGAAATTACAAACAGCTTACAATCATTGCAACATGGCTACTTCCATTTCTGTTGATACTCTCTTATTTCTACTTGCAAGACCTAGATCTTGCAAGTCTCTGTACCACTCCTAAATACAAAAGTCACTGGTGTTATGGGTGTTGATAACATCACACTTCATACACTGCAGAAGTCATCTTAAAAATATAATTGACTTACACATTGCTAACACAGTAAATCCTTGTCTGGTCTGGTTTAAGTCACGCAATGGTATTGAACTTCAGTCCAATGGTAGACAAAATTTACATTATAAAAATAAAGGCATAACCAGCTCTCTTGTACGGAAATATTCAAATGTTTTCTTCATATAGTTTATCAAAATTAATAAACTTTTGGGTATTATTTTTGCTTAGGGTGATATTCCGTTCAAATTACTATCACTTAGAGTGTGGAGATATCAAAATCATTCTAGAACTATCCTTTTTCCATTAAACATCAATAAAACAGTGCTGGAAATCAGTAACATCTTTATACAAGGTAGAGATAAGGACTCCACTTGTAAAACTTCAACGGTTCTCAGAAATAGTTGGTTTTCAATATGTCTATTTAGTTACTACACCCTAAAAGAACTCCCATGGTCTTATACTCAGGTGCCTTTTTTACATCTTTTCAATATTAAGCACTCTCTGCAAGGTGTACTAATATATGTGTCGAATGTCCTTTCACTTGGGAGAGTTAGCCTGTGACTAGCAGTAATTTTGAATTCAGATAAAGTATTAATATTCTAGCTTGTTCCAATTGGATGTACCACCAACAGTTATAGACTTGTACTTTAAATTTTGTTGTCTGGATCTGTATGCAGGGTATGGACTAAAATAGATCCCAATACGTAATTAGAATACTAGTGTGTTTTAACAGGACATAATGATGAATAGTAGTGATTCAGAACATCTGCAATTCTGCATAAAGGGGATGAGGCCCAAAGAGGTAAAACTTTTCAAGGAGTACCACAATGAAATGTTTCTAAGTAAGTGCATCATTTGAACATGATTCAGCTTTGTATTTAGGCTAAAGGGTAAAGCCAGTGGATCTGCCTAAAGTAAGGCCAATCCCTACTTGGGTACTGTGTGTCTGAACTTATTCTGAGTGATTGATCATGAGTTTTGAAAGAGAAATTCTGGCTAAAATGTCATAAGTGAAAGCAAGCTCTAGTAGACAACATTTATCTGAAACACATGCCAAAGGTTGCCATGAAATCTAATAGGGTGGATAAGGAACCTCTTTAGCTTGTTTTATTAATAGATAAATCACATTTTCTAGGTATCAACCATGATTCTTTTAAACTGGACTAAATATACAGGAAAATTACGTGTCTGAATTCAGGAAATAAGTGAAATATATTTACCTGACAGACGCAATGTCAAGAAGGGCTCTAGTTTACAATATGTAGAAGAAGGGACTGGCCAGTTGGGTAGATGATAAGAGTACTGTCAGAGTATGCAGGGCTGAAATGAGGAAGTGAAGGCCTCCTTGGAATTAGATCTGGCCAGGGATGTCAAGGTCAACAGGAAGGGGTTCTTCAAGTACATATGAGGGAAATGAAAAACTAGAGAGAATGTGGGCCCACTATTGAATGAGACGGGCACCACAGTGACAGAGGATGCAGAAAAGGCAGAGATACTGAATGCCTTCTTTGCTTCAGGCTTCACTACTCTAGCCAGGCCTCAGGACCCCCAGACTTTACAGGTAGCAGGAAAAGTCTGGAGCAGGGAAGACTATCCCTTGATTGGGAAGGATCAAGTCAAAGACCTATTAAGTAAACTGGACATCCACAAGTCAGGATGCACCCACCAGCGCTGAGGGAGCTGGCACAAGTCATTGTTGGTCCACTCTCCATCATCTTTAAAAGGTCCTGGAGAACAGGCAAGGTGCCTGAGGACTGGAGGAAAGCCAATGTCACTCCAGTCTTCAAAAAGGACAGGAAGGAAGACATGGGAAACTAAAAATGGGCAAGAAGGAGGATCCAGGAAACTACAGACCATTCAGTCTCACTTCCATTCCTGGTAAGATAATGGAACAGTTTGGTCTGGGCATCATCTCCAAGCATCTGGAGGAAAAGAAGGTTGTCAGGAATAGTCAACATGCATTCACCAAGGGGAAGTCTTATCTGACTAATCTGATAGCCTTCTACAATGGCATGACTGGATGGATAGATGAGGGGAGGACAGTGGATGTTGCCTACCTTGACCTCAGCAAGGCTTTTGACAACGTCTCCGACAGCATCCTCATAGCTAAGCTAAGGAAATGTGGGTTAGATGAATGGACAGTGGGGTGGATTGAAAATTGGCTGGCAGGTAGAGCTCAGAGGGTTGTGATCAGTGGGGCAAAGTCTAGTTGGAGGCCTGTAACTAGTGGTGTTCCCCAGGGGTCAGTACTCGGTCCCATCCTGTTCAATGTATTCATCAATGACCTGGATGAAGGGATGGAGTGTACTGTCAGCAAGTTTGCTGATGATACGAAGTTGGAAGGGGTGGCTGACACACCAGAAGGCTGTGGTGCCATTCAGCGCGACCTGGACAGGCTGGAGAGTTGGGCAGAGAGAAACCTCATGAAGTTCAACAAAAGAAAGTGCTTCACCTGGGGAGGAATAACCCCATGCACCAGTACAGGTTGGGGGCCGATCTGGTTGAAAGCAGCTCTGCAGAGAGGGACCTGGGAGTCCTGGATGGATGCCGATGAGCCAGCAATGTGCCCTTGTGGCCAAGAAGGCCAATGGCATGCTGGAGTGCATCAAGAGTGTGGCAAGCAGGTCAAGGGAGGTCACCCTCTCCCTCTACTCTGCCCTGGTGAGACCACAACTTGAGTACTGTGTTTAGTTCTGGGCTCACCAGTTTAAGAAAGACAGGGAACTGCTGGAGAGGGTGCAGTGAAGGGCCACAAAGATGATTAGGGGGCTGGAGCATCTTTCTTATGAGGAAAGGCTGAGGGAGTTGGGTTTTTTTAGTCTCACGAAGAGAAGACTGAGGGGGGATCTCATCAATGTTTACAAATACTTAAAGGGAGGGTGCCAGGAGGAGGGGGCCAGTCTTTTTTCAGTGGTACCCAGTGACAGGACAAGGGGCAACGGGTATAAACTCGAATATAGGAAGTTCCATCTCAACATGAGGAGAAACTTCTTTCCTTTGAGGGTGGCAGAGCACTGGAACAGGCTGCCCAGAGAGGTGGTGGAGTCTCTGACTCTGGAGACATTCAAAACCCATCTGGATGCCATCCTGTGCAACCTGCTCTAGGTGGACCTGCTCTGGCAGGAGGGTTGGACCAGATGATCCCTTCCAACCTCTAACATTCTGTGATTCTGTTTGGGGGACAGCCTAAGCATATTTAATTCTGTTAAAATTCCCTCACAGCTTAAGTGGGGAGAGAATATAAAAACATATAATAATAACCCATCATAACAGTAAAAAGTTGGAAAGCTATTTTTTCAAAGTGAGTTTTATTTTTACAACTGTCATTTAATCTTGGATTTTGCAACATTGAAATCTGAAGAGACACAATTGTTAACTCTGTACAAAACTGACCTTGGGTGTATGAAAATCAGGCTGTTTCCCAGGACAGCAGTATGCTGAAGGAGTCACAGTTCTGCTGCCTGTTTTTCATGTGTCAGGAGACTCAGCCATTTCATTCACAGAATGAACACTCCTAAATCAGTGTGCCCCTGCCTCCTGACCCAGAGAGCAGGGTGAGTGGGGCTGTGGCTGTTCTCTTCTGAAATGAGGTGTAACAATGAACATGTTGAGGAGCAGCTGCCTTCTCTGATCCTTTTTTGATGCTCTGCAGCGTCATGGGCAGGAAGCCTTACTCTTGGTCTCTCACTCAGCAACAAGAGTGGACCAACCTTTCCCAAATGCTTTCCCATCCCACCCGCACTTTGACAGAAGCAAGTCAGGAGGCATAGGACAGTGTTGATGACATGGGACTGGTTGTACAAGGAAAGACAGAGGGAAGAGCTCCTAATGGACTTCTTGACATGAATGGAGCTGAGGCTGGCATCACAGATGTATGGGAAAACTTTGGAAAGCAGAGGGTCGGGCAAGGAAATAGCTGAATGCAAATATCTGACAAAATTTGTACATGATGACCCAGTGTAACATCTACTATGTGTTACATATGAAGTCACCGTATTGCTTTCATTTTCAAAAAATCTGTCCTCTAGATTTCTTTCAATCAATTTGTTCCTTGACAGTGTGGAGCATCATTATGAAAGCCCTCCACTTACACAGTTAATACTGGCATAGAAGAGATAAAACACGTAATTAGTCAAGATAAGTACTGTAGCTGGAGTCAGTATTCCCAAACAGGCAAAGCTAATTAGTTATCTGGTGCCAAGAGGTCGTATGAGCATCTTGTTTTTAGAATAGGCTAATGCACGCGACATATTTCTGCAGTTAGAACCATGCCAGTGTTCTGCTTCTCAGTGAATCGAAGTGACATGGCCCATGTTAAAAAGTAAAACTTTGCTTATATAGTTCTAAGAAATGAACAAATTACATTCTGTTGTTTTAAAGTGAAAACATTGTTGCCACTTAGCAAAACATGCAATTTCAATTTCACCGTGTTCCACCAGGAAATCAAGCTGTTGGCAGATTTCCCATTTCACTTCAAGAATATCCCAGGATAAACCAGATAACAGATGAAACTGGGGGAGAAAGGAGAAACAAATGTGGTAAGTATGGGGCATTATAATGTTGCGCAGATCTAATAGCTACAAGGTAAGAATTTATAATCATAATTAATGCATAACTGAGCAAGGGACGTCACCAGAGAAATGAAATATTCCTACTGACACATTTTTGTACACAAGATTGAATCAAATTATAGGCCTATTTCACAAAGCCTCTCTTGTGGAAGTGTTTTTTTGTTTCACTGAAGTTCTGAGTATGGAAATTTTCCAGACTACTCTGTCTTTTCAGATAAGTCCTTCTATCTTTATAGATACAGCATATTTGGCAAGCTCTACATTCCCTGGTGTGACTATAAAAGTTCTTAAGATGGGCTGTTTTTTTACCAGAAGCTACTATGCTCTTTGCAGTGAAATTTCTATGAGGAATCTTCTTAGACCTATCATGAACTGTCAGTGTGGATTGTTTGGTTTTCAAAGACATAGAATTCCTTGGTTTAGTTGTCTGAATCTCTTTACAATTGTGTAAAAGGTTGGCTGTTTTGATATTTCTGTAGCATCTTGATAGGTTCTTACAGCACTGTGAAAAGCAACCAGCAAACTTTTGAAGTGGACAACAGTACAACTTTCTCATTTTTAATTTTTACAATGACTCATTATTTGCTAACAGTTTTATATTAAAAAAAGAATGAAATAGAAAAAGCCTTTAAAATATATAAATTATATCAGCTGGAGGATTGCTTACAACAAAGTAACAAATTAGTTTAATTATCTATAATAATTAAACTGATTTGAGAAAAGGCAAGACTTTAGCTTCATTTAAAAGGTAGAAATTCAGGGAGACACCAGTGACTTTGAGTTAATGAATATAAACTTTCTTTGAAGGGAAAGAGCTCTGAATTTGGCCCACAGACCTCTTCATAACCCTCAGCTAAGAAATGACAGCAGCTGATATGTTGAATGATTACTTAATGCCTTTTGAAAACCAAATGTTATAGTGTTTACTAAAAATTAGAAGGAAATGCATATTTACTAGATGTAGATGAATAATTCATGGAAAATAATTTATTCAGTGAATTTCACCTCTTCCTCAATTTGAGTAGATTATAATTTTCTTGAATAGATATTCATTAATTGAACAGCTTCAGTGAATAACTCTGTCCATTCTCTCAGCAGGAGTATGACACAGGGAGTATTCAGACAACAAAACAGGTTAGTTTTAATTCAGAGAAATAGGCATTTTTTTCTCATGTGGTATATTTCTGTTAAAAATTTTTCTTAGACCATTTCCTATTGAAATGAGAACTGAAAAATATAATTTCTGACATCAGCCATCAACTTTTCCTGCAAGTACTTTGCTTCTGAGAACATGAGTGTTCTTGATACTAATTCTACCTTTAGAGCTGCCCTGAATATGAATGACACTTTCTTTTTTTCATGTCAGTTTTTCACAGTGAATTGTAGTTCCTGGGTACTGAACTAAGGATTTGATATTCTGGAATATAAAGGATTAAAATTATTATATAACAATAGTTTTGTGGCAACTCAGATCATTTAGATAGTTGTTTTCTTTCAATAGATATGCACCTGATTTTTTTTTTTTCACATACATAACACCAAGTTTCTGTTGTCTTCTGGGACATAATATTTATTTGTTCAGCTTAATTCTGTTTTCACCTCCACATTGTATCCTCTCCAGGTGACCACATGAAACTTAATCTATTGTTTCAGTGGACTTGGTCAAATTTGTCATTGATCTTTTCTAGCATTGTCATTATGCCTACTTAGTTGCTGATGCTTGAAGCAAGCAGCTTATGGTACGTGTAACAAAATGGCATCCTTCATTGCCCACCATCTTTTCCAAAAGTTCTAGAACTGAAAGAAAATATATGGCCTTGGAATTTGTTGCTCAGAAATTTTCAGGGGACAGAAATTAGGGGTTGGGTTTGTTTTTCTATTGAGCATATCCTGAGTTAGGGATTACTTTGTATCCAAAACCATTAGACAGTCCAAACAGAATAGAGCGCCAGTAGAAAGCTGAGCCTTCTACTTAGAAAAAAGCTCCTGTAAGAGCTAAATAAATAATTGATTTTTTTTTTTTTTCAATTTAGTTGCTGAAATAAAACCTAATATCTGTTCAGATTTAACCTAATTTAGTTTCTGGGTTTGCTGTACTGGAAAACAAAAGAAAACCTCACAACATTGTGTCTTGTTAAACTACAAGTTTCATTCTATATTAATTGTTTCATTTTCAAATGAAAAGAAAAATCAATAGCTAACAAACTAGATGCACAGGGCAAATGAGGGTAATCTTCTAAGAAGTGCTTGGAGATCACCAAGAGGGTGAAAAAACCCTTGAGTCCTTTCTTTTAAGTAGGCCAAGAAAGTATGAGATAAGAAATGCTTAATGGGAAATAATGTATCCACTAAGCATCCCAGCATGGAAACATCAATCTTTCCAGTTACAGCAGGCTCTGTTGAATTATATACTTACTAGTTATATCAAACTTTCATCTAGATGTAGAGCATCTCTGCTCCATAGTGGTCCCTGAAGTTTGATCTCCCTGTCCAGAGGTAGTGGAGCAGATCACAGGTCCTTTGCTGCCCACACATACAGCTTTTATTTCAACTGAAATCAGGACATGAGGAGATGTTGCTGACCCAGATTTCATTGCAATATGCAGGGAAATGTTTCCCCAGTTCCCCAATAGGAACACATGCTCTGAAATGTGAGGGAGACTGTTCAGCCAAGTTTATAGAAACAAGCTTCTAGTAAAGTGAGTATCTGTGTTCGTGACTCTAGTCCAGCAAATGCTTAAAGACTTACTAAAATGGAAATATATGTGATGGATGCACATGGGTGGATGTGATGGATATCTTGATGTACATCCATATCTCCTGCCACTTTTGATATAATGTTGAATCCACAGGGGAAAAAAAAAAAAAAAAAAAAAAGGAGGGGAAACTCCATCTCACACATTCCCAGTGAAAATGGAAATGGTAGCTTCCAGATTATACATCTGCAGTAAGAACAAGTATTTCCTTCATAACATGAAGTATAACAGTTGAAAGACAGTACTAAAACATGTATATTCTTCTTAAGTGCAGTTGTCCTCAGCACAAGTGAAGACGATGACCAGGTAGGAAGAGGACACAACTGTTGTGCTTCACAATTGCCCATAACAACTTTAAGTTACTTTTACAATTATCAAGGATGAGTCTGAAAATGTGCTACTTTGACTACTCATATGTCGTGGTTTAGGCCAGACTGGCCACTGAAACGAATGACAGATGCTCTCTTTTACTTCTCTGCAGAGAAGGGAGAGCACCTCTCTTCAGGGAGAGAAGGATGAGAGAGAAAGAGACTTACAAATTTAGAAGAAACTAAAGTACTTTAATGAAATACTACTAATAAAGTAATAACAAACAAAGGAAATAATATCATAAAAAGAAAATAAGTAAATATACACAGTATATATGAAATCAGTATCAAGCTCTTAGGACGACGATCACATCACTGGCAGGCACTGGGGAAATCCCAGACTGGACTCAGTGATGGACAGGAACTGAATTCTGGATCCAAATTCAGGAATGCACAGACAAGGATCAAAGGCAGATGAACAGACAGAGTCCTCTTGGATGCCAGCCATTGAAGAAAGAGACTACCAGCTTTGATGCTTCAGCTTGTATATCAAACATGAGGCAGGTGGGATGGAATACCCTGTCGGTCAGTTTTGGGTCACCTGTCCTGTCTGCTCTTCCCCACAGGTGCAACCCCTTTACGCTCTTCTGCTTCCGATGTTCCAGCGGGGCAAAAAACAAAGTTAGCTTACCTTGATTGTTACAGAAATAAGTATAAGCAGGAGCTTCTCTGCATACCATTCCTTGACATAAATTATAAACAATCAGGTCTTACCTCTCTGAGAGTGGACTACTGCCTGAAGAACACACTGTTAATTTCAGAAAGTTCAGTTGGTTAGAAGAGGCTTAGCAGAAAAGTAAAATTACCAAATAGAAAATTGGTTCCATTTTACCTCAAACCACGACATCATGTTTCCCACAGAAAAGGAATTCAGAACTGAGTTACAAGCTATTTGCCTTCTCTGGTTTCTCAACAGAGCAGTACAAAAGAAGCTGTCTGATGCATAGTGTGAGCTCATGACTTGTCCCAGAGTTGAGCTGATTTATCACAAATAGAAATATTATCACCACAATTCACAGTCACAGAAGAAAGGCCAAAGAAAGTTGAAGGCATGGAGGTTGATGATCCCTCAAGTACATGGCTCCTTCACACAAGAATATCAGCAGTGCAGTACTGCACTGAATCTTCCATGAATATTTAGCAAGTAGTCACTATGGTACTTTGAGGCAGAAATAAATCCTTTTCCTCCAGCAGTCCTCTCCCTCTGTAAATCTTTAAAGTTCTTCTTAGTCATTTTTAAACACATAATAATGGTTGGACTTGATGATCTTAAAGGTCTTTTCCAACCTAAATAATTTTATGATTTGATGATTCCATAACAACAATAAAAATCTACTATCATTGATGGGGCTGAAGTCATTAACGTGGCCTTGTTTTACATGTATTTTTTTCAGCATCTGTTGAGTGCAGTGCTAATATTCATAAGATAAAATGCAGCAGGTAGCCTGGAGCAATTACTCACTGGAATTTTCTCGTGGACTTCAGTAGTTTTCATCTACACTTGAGTGGACACACTTGAGTTCAAAGCAGGATATCCACTACGCTATTGAGGAATGTATAAGACATTACCAAGAAACTGCTACTCTTCTCCCTACCCTTCTAGAAGAGTATTTTCTCACCCTTCTAGAACAAGGGAGAGAAGGGATTGGATTAGCACTGTGGGGCAATTAAAAATGTGATATTTGAGCTGTATCCACCACTACCCAACACCTAGCCTCAGCAACCCCAGGCTTTAACTAGAAACTATAGAGAAGGTAAATGTTATTAAATTTATTTGGCTGTTTTCAGAACAAGAGCGCAACAGGAAAACTGAGCACAAAATAAGAAAGAAGTACAAAGGCTTGCAAATCTGCTGTAAGAGTACTTCTCTCACTTAAATTTGAAGTCATTTATTGCCCTTGCAACATGACATAAAACGCAAAATAAAAGAGCAGCTTAAAAAGCAAATCTGGAGAAGTGCTGAATGGCCAGGTTACATACCTTCACATACATTTAATGAGTTTTGAAGTGGGCTTGCTGCTTTTTCAAATGATTTTAAGCTTGTGTGAAGTCAAAACTTGAATAAAAAATAGAAACTGTATTTTGAATTCCATGTTCATACAGATGTTTTTGTTTTCTTTGCTTGATCTTTTGTTTACCTATCATAAGATAATTTAATGTAGTTAACATAAAATAAGCATATTTCTGAAATAAAATAAGAAGATTCATGGTTGGCAGAAGAACGATGAGGCAGCAGTGGGAGAACAGCTGCTTTCTCTGTGTATTTTTCTTTCATGATGTCTGTTACCTTAAGATGTCACTTTCTATTTCATCATTGGTTATGGGTTGTCAAAAAAGCTTTATGTAACCAAAACTTGCAATGAAGCTGCACCATATGTATGCCCTTTCTTCATGCACAGCCATGGCGCCAAAGGTGACACCTCACTGCTTTTTGGCTCTGAAGAGAGACCTCTGTCTTCCAAAACTCTCTGGACATCAGTGGGGTATACCCACATGCCTTCAACCTCTACCAGGCAAATTATTTTAGGAAGGGATAATTCCTTCTTCTTCCTCATGGCTGAGCAGAAAGGACACAAGATGCCCTTGTTTATGTTGAGAGTGCCAGCATAGAAAGGGGGATTTTTGTTATCCTTTTAAAAGAGAGATTGATTACATTTTGCATAGCAGATGGTCTCTTGGTATGGAACTACCTGTTAAACTGAACACAACTGAACACAGAGCTAAAGGACATAAATACTTTAATACTTTAAAGATCAAGGCTTATTTCTTCCTCTTTTTTTTTTTTTTTTTTTTTTGATTCTCGCTGTGGTCTGACTACTTCAGTGCAGAAATATCTCCGTGCATATAACTATGTTGTTCAATACCAAATTGCACACTAATTGTATCTGCTTTCATTTTGAATATATTAAACTAGGTATTTAAAAACCAACCAGCAGGTTTTAACGAATCCTCTCTATCCTTCCAGAAGCATAAGTTGCATTTCTGGCCTGCTTCCTTAGCCAGTCTCTGAGGGAAGAGAGCAGATTGTGCCCATATGCTGCTCCCGCCATAGATGGTAAGATGGCCTCAGTGACCGTCTCAGTGACTAATCTGGAGTATACCTGAATTAATTTGGTCAGATTTCTCCCATATCTTCAGCAACAGTGACAGGATCTGTCAGAAGTGTTACAGATAAAAATATCCATGTCTACTGCAGTTTGCATTTCCCATTAACCAATTGTCCATGATAGATGCCTATTAAAGGCAGATACAGTCTGGTTTTCTTCCTTGAAGAAACAAAAAATTTGATATATTTGCATTCAGGGAAAGAACAGAGAGCTGGAGGAGAGGACTGAGGCATTTTTTTGTTTCATCAGGTTTAGACTATCTTCCAATCTGTTTGCCAATCAGTGCAGCCTGGTATGACTTGTCTCCATTATAGACTGGCAATGAGGATGCAATTACATCTCAGAGACTGGTACCTGGAGGCACGTACCTCTCAGGATGGTTCATCATATACACTATTCCTTGCTCAGGGCTGTGCTTACAGGCACAATTTAGCTCACAGGTATTCGAGTTCTCTACTGGGTTGCCTAGTCCTCTCCTGTGTCAACAGAAGAGGGCTCCCTTTCATATATTCTGAAATGCTTTGTCCATTTCCTTTTTCAACTTGACAGCATAAATTACTTTCTCAATTTTGCACACAATTCTGGTCATAGTAATGAACATTTCACTTTTCAGTCAGTCCTCATTTGGATGCAAACTCTGCTCTCAAGATGTGCATGGCTGATCTTGATTAAGATATTCTTCTCTTTTTTACATACATAATTCTTTGAAGTTCCATGCATATGGGGAAAGAATAATATTGAAGTGGAGATCTGCCTTGCAGATCTGAGAGGAAAACTCCAACCTTTTGATTAGGATCATCTTTTTTGAACATGACATAAGCAATTCAGTAGTTTATATGGTATCTTCTACAATAAGGGACAAATTTTGCAGTCATTCTTATCGGATGGGCCAGGTTCCTTCATGCCTAGGCTGCCTGAACCCTAACTACTTGATTCAAAATTACTGTTTATAAAGTAAATTATGTTATAAAAACAAAAATAGCATAAACTGGGTCACTGACTTACTTAGATTATACATTCATATATGCAAAAATGGACCTGATATTTAAGGTCTGATTTCAGTGTATGCTTATGTGTGTGAGAGAGGGACAGAAACAAAGAGGAGCCTGCTGAAGTTGTAAAACGTGGGACAGATATTTAGTCTGCTAAGAAATTGTGAACTCTTCTCAGTAAGAGAGTAAGTTTCTGTTTGGCCTGGGAATTTCATGAACTCATTTAGCCAAGGTGGATTGGCTGCAAAAGGATGTTGAAAATGCCAGATAAAAATATATCCTGCACTAATAGTCATCAAAGAAGTCACCTATGTCCCTATCAGGATGAGCATTTCAGCATATTTGTATCCAAAAGCTCTTCATGTTACCTAAGAAAAAGAACTAAATCACACTTTCTAGAATGTGCTGAAAACATGTACAAGATTATTAACAATTTTTAAGATTGTTAACCACATTTAATAACAGCCTATTCCCTGCTGTCAATATTTAATATAAAAAGGACAATCTTGATTTAGTGATTCTAATGCTTAAACAGTAAACTAAACCACTCTTAGAGGCCATCCAATTAAACATTGTAACTTTGTAGCAACGTGCAATATCATAGCAGAAATATCACTGCTGTGAACTTCTGGTGGCATTCAAGAAATATTACAAATTGCTGTGGCTCCTCCTAAATTATAAAAAGCCACACTGTCTCCTTTAAAAAGAAGGAAATCTGAAGGATGATACTACCACACTGTCCTTCTCATGAGAACAATATGGGCTTTCTGTCAGCTATGAAATAAAACCTAACATTGATGGAAGAAAGCTTTGGGAACTGTAGAAGTTGTTATTCTGCTCCAGGAACCCAACACACCACATTTTTATCTGAGTCTGGACATGAAACTGGTTGCGGCCCACTTTCTCTAGGGTATGAATGACGGCAGGGGTAGCTCCAGCGATCCAGTCCTTTGCCTCCAGCACTCCAAGTTACAGAACTCTGTGTAGGATGTCCGTTACCACAGTGGTTTCTATCAAATATGTAGTCTACTATGACCAACTCTTTCTCATCCCTAGTTAAGTTCAGAGGAATGTGAGTAACTGCTGCCACCTTCACCACAGAAAAACATATTACTGAATAAATAAATCAGTAAAACCAAACCAGCAGAGCTTTTGGTTCAACAAAAAGCCCACAAATTTTCAGCTTCTTCAAACATAGCCTTTCCTATAATTCATATATGGGACCGAACCATTTTGTATCTTACACAGAAAGTCACAGCGGCATCAGTACAAAAAAGATAAGGCTCTTTCAAATCTCCAAGTTTCAAACACTTCATGTCTACCTGTCTATCTATTATCTTACCAGAGCTTCTCAGGATTCAGAACAAAAACCCTCATTCCACATTCTCATAAAAAATAAGTCCTTTGAAAAGTCAATCTCAAATTCAAGGGATCCAGAGGTTCCTGGGGGATGCTTTCTTATCACTTCCATGGACATAAAGATGAAATGATATAAATTACATTCTGCAAGAATTCCAGTAAACAAAAGTCAGAAACAGTACTAATGAAAAAGTATAAAAATAAAGCCAGAATATACAAGGGATTTTATCACAGATTCCATGCATGGTTTAGTCCTTACGTACCTCTGATAAAGGTCTTCCAACACCATATTTTCAGTATTTGCCCGTAGATGGTATAATTAAAAAAACCAGCTAGGTTATGTGTGCTGCTTCTCTGAAGAAAAAGAATTCTCATTCTTTTCCCTTAATTGCAGAAAAAAAGCCTAAAATCTTCAAGAAAAACTTATAAATCCCATATTTTTGTATAGTTACATTAACTCTTTTCCTCTGCACTTTTTAACTGCACTTGAATAAATAAAATAACAGTGACTTTATATATATAGGGCATTATAATGAAATCTGAATATGTTTCCAATTCCCTTGCTCATCGCTGTTTTACAGTTGAAATCACTGGAATAAACTGTCTGTTTTACAGCTATTAGTAAAATCCCTCCTGAAGCCTCACTTCATACAGACCTTGAAAATAGCTTCTGTACACGTTCTGAGGTATAAATCTATTGCTACATAAGGAAAGATGCTGGGGTTATTTCACAATCTTGAATGCTAATGACCACTACAATTAAAATGCTGCACACAACACATTATGCATAAGTCCACTCCACAAACAGACACAAGACTTATTTGTGAATCACAGTCACTAGTTTCATAGCAAGCCAATATGCAAATAAAGTAAAAATGCATTATTTATCTGATGTTTGCCAAGTCAGGTAGGGAAATGTAATTTACAGTATGAAGTCCCAGATACAGATTGTTTTAACTGTCATTCACAATTAAATTATATCATTCCCTTCATTTAAGTAGCCAGAAATGTTTTAGTTTTTATATTTCAAAATGGCTGGAATATATTAGTGCTTTTTTTTTTCTCTGTGTAACACTAGAACAGTGCAATAATAATTTCTTAAGAATATTTTTAAAGATGATAATTTCATTAAATACTTGTTCTGCATCATTATATCAAGAAAATTCCTCTGTGATTGTTCTGCATTAAAAGCTTTCCTGCATTTGCTCTCAAAGAGGAACAGAGGCAGAAGGCAGCTGCTGGAATTCTTTATGCTGTCCATTTGCTAAGTACACTAAATTCCATGGGCAAAAAAGTACTTTAATTGCCCATTTCCAGTAGTACTAGATAGGTTTTATTGACTTACATGTGATTCTTTGGGAGCAGTAGAGACAGTGGGAAAAGTAGTGTGCTCTGGGGTGATTATCTACATGTTGGGTTTTTTTCCCTTTTCCCAGCAAAGTGGCTATGAAATGGCACTTCTGATCCTTACATGTATGTTTGATGTCTGCTACCATGGTGAACAAAAACTTCTCCTCTGAGGATCTAGACCTCAAAGCAGACTTTGCTAACCAAAAAGAAACAAAAATGTCTTCAATTTGGACTTCACAGAAGAGTGTGATTATTTTAATATCCAGATAAACTATGTCATTTTCAACTAGCTCAGAGAGTTTCCCTGAAAAGCTGAGCTGAAAGAGTATTCTCTTCTGTGGTTTTCAGTTGTTGTTGCTGTCATCTTACGCTGTTGGGTTTTCCTCTACAGCGAACTGTCCTATGTACAGGACACTTAGATTTGGTAGCATAACTGTCTGTCATTTAACAGTTTGTTTGTAACTCATCAGCCCCATCTTTTTATCTATTTGTATTTTTAGTTGATTTATTTGGAGATTAGGAACAGAGACTTTTAGGCTTGCACAGCTCCAATACCAACTTCATAAAGTCTGTTCATGAAGAAGAGAAAAAGATAAAGCAAATGTCCTGTTTCTTTTCAGAGTATCTTTTGCAAATCAGAACATGGGATGTCCATAAAAAAAACCTCATTACCCAAAACCACTTCATTTTAAACATTTATCTTTGTGTGCTGCAGCCATCGTGGCCATTAGTAAAAAGATCTTCTTAAAAATGACCAGCTAATTGGTTTGTCTTTTCTTGTCTGACCACTGTACAGGCCTTGATGGAGACAAGCAGTTAAGCACATGTAGACAAGCAATGGAGCACGTATTTATTTTCTGCATGGTGACCCTTGAGTAACCTTTTCATATGGACTGCTTACCTGCTTTGCTTAAATAACTCCTCAAATGTTTAAGATCAAGGTTTCAATGGGATGTGTTACATTAGCAAATAATACTTTAGAAAAACATGTAGGAATTTTTTTTGTGATTGTAATGTTATAACTTTATTTTAATTTTTCTCTTTTTTTTTTTTTTTTACGCCAGTTGCTGCCTTTTAGCCCTACTCTTTTGAATGGCTCTGCTTTGTGACTTGGAGCACTGCTGATTAGAAGAGCAGGAAGGAGGGATACATGGAAGATGAAATCGCTTGACACAACAGGATGAATTAGTTCAAGGTGAATTTTAAGTACTGACCTTCAAGTTCAACTCATTCAACAGCAATGTGCATATTATAATTTCTTAGTGGAAGAACCAAGCAGAGGAGTATAGTGCCATCTGTTAGAGTAAGAAATCATGATTTTATTCTTGTCTCCCTCCCCAAAATGTCAAATGATTTTGGTTGTTCCTTTGGAGGTCTTAAAAGGTTTTGGAGTATTCAGTATCAGCTTCTCATTCAGGAATTCAAATCAAACCTACTCATTAATTGCTTTTGAAAACCCAGATCAGATATGTTTTCCACTTTTTTTTTCCATTATTTTTGTGACAAAAATCTTTTTCAGGACAGGCAGACTTTCAAACACTAAAAGTAAAAAGGTTGGAAGTTTGGTTTGTTGGTTTTTTTGTTTGTGGTTTTTTTTGTTTTTTTTTTTTTTAATTTTGGATGTTTTAAAAAGGAGTGCCACTAAAGAAGAGGAAAGGAAAATTTCCCTGTTATTACTTTTTGATTGACAATATTTTTTGCAAGGCTCTGTTCATTAAAGCTTGCAAAAATACGGACTCCCTAAAACAGCTATAGAAGTTAAAGAACTGTTTGGAAACCCTGTAATTGGAAGTGTCTGTAGGTTTCAGAATATGCTGCTCAGCCATCACTGAGGTTTGCTGCTTTCATTGTACTTTAGTCTGCCAGCTGTATCTGATCCAAAAGTACAGAAACAGACTTGTTTAAACTCAGCCATTGTGTAGTGTTTGTGATGTGTACATAATGAATTCTGAATGCAAATATATGCTGTAAAGTGAAATACTGAAAACCTGTATGACAAGCAGTAGAGCTGCATAGCACAAAATATGGTTTTATAGCATAAATATTCACTTGTGTCAAATATATAGGAGCTGTTCAAAACAGAGCATTCTAATTATACACAGTTTGTTACTCACTCAGTCTCAGCTATTTGAACTCCTTCCTTTGAAGTGTTTGACCTTAGCTGCAAGAACAAAACAGAAAGAGTAAATATCTGACTTGTAAAAGTCACCCCCCAATTCTGCAACAGCAGAATGATTCCCACTTAATTTTGATACATTTAACTCCCTGAAATCATTTGGAAACAATACGTGTGAAATTTTTTGTGTAGGTTTTTTGTTGGGTTTTTTTTTTTAAATCTGAAACAAGTGAAAATGCCACTCCCTGAAAATGAAAATGTGTTTCATATCTGTAGGAACATGAGCAGCATTTATCTCAGGCTGATTGATAATGTAAGCTAACTAATGGTACAGGAAAAGGTAGAGTTAGACACATAAGACTATGGTTTGCGTGAACAACTGTAGAATTTAATATGCAAGAGTCCAAACATTTTTAGAGACTCAAATAACCCTTTCTTCTCTCTTGGGTGGTGGGCACACTCTAGGTGCTACTGATGTAATTTAATTTTCTAGTTACTTGACTGCCACTGTGGCATTCCTTTGAATTTTTAACTTGTGCCAGTTGTGCCTTCAGTTGTTTGCAGCTTCAGATCTTGAGCTCCAAATTTGTGCCCTAAAGGTCTTTTATGACACTTTATTTTAAAAAAAAAAAAAAACAAAAGTGTTTAAAACTAGAGAGGCTTAAAACTATAGAAGCTTAGTTGATCTGTTCAATTAATTGTGCATACATACATATGAAAGGAAACAGCAATTTATGAAATCATCTTATTCCACCTGCTCTTCGATTATAAATGACCTTTTCTTTAATTTAAGAAGTGTCACAATAATGCATCATTTCAGCTGGAGACACATATTTCTTAAAGAAAATGGAAATGGACATCAATACTGAAAGTCTGACTGAAATGCAACCTGTAGAATATACCAGAGATAATAGAAAAATCAAAACAGGAAAATAAGGCAACAGTGTTGGTCTGCAGAATTTCTTGTCAACAGCTTGGAACTTTACCAACTACATTCAGTTCAAACGCCGCAAGCAACCTCGGCTTCTTATCCCTCTTTGCAATTAACAAACCAAACCAGAAAGAAATGGAAAAAAAGACTGTCTGGTTTTTAAAAGACAGACAGAGAGACACACACACACCCCCACACATGATGGCAATTATCTGGAATCAATGACACACAGAAGTCACACAGGACCAGATTCTGCCAGATTGTTATGTACAGAGATACCTTCAAGGTTATGCTTCTCTGTTGCACGGTGTGACGGTAGCTGCTTCAGCATTTTGTTCAATGCCTCCTACAGGGCAAGGATATTCCCACTGGAATACATAAATTCTCTCTGCTTCCTGTGACACTGGGGCTAGGGACCTTAATATGGGTGGACCAGACTATGAAAGTTATACCCACATTTAAATTTCTATGAGGAAAAAAAAAACCCAAACCAAAAAACCCCCCAAAACCTCACCAGCTTATTACATCCCTAAATATTGTCAAAGTCTACAGCTTTTCAATGTTGTGCCTAATTTTCTGGGCAGTTAACTGCAAAGTAAATTTTAGGTACAGTTGGCACATCCAGCAGAAGTCCACTTTAAATGGGTTTGAAGGTGTTAACGTTAAAATACGCAAACTCACTTTCTGAGATATTGGTCCAGGTCCAGGTTCTTAAAAATAGATAAATGACATATAAAATTCAATCTGTAGCTATAACTCACTGGAAAAGTAAGTAGTGGCTTCTTATCCACCAGAATGCAAAACATCTTATCATTTTATCACACTCTTATAAACACAGAAAAATATATTGGAAATTAAAGAGACTGCAATACATATTGAAGGTCAGGAATGTGATCTCTAACCAGTATTCTGAAGGAGGCACTGTGACACATCAGCCTTTCTCAGAAAACAATTTATTTCCCAAGAATGTGCCAAATTACAGTAATTCCAAGCCCCTGTTGTACATATTACATAGTGAGCATGGAGTGCTGGAGTAAGACTTAGAAAAGGTAGACGCTAACCATTTTAGTTAATTTGATAACTAAAATTTCATAACATGATTACATGCCTGGACAATTTTGAATAGGATTAATACATAGGTATGGTACATACCCAATCAGTGGAATTGTTGATTATGGTGTCTCAGATGTCTATACCCTCTGCACCAAACTTAGATGATCATGACCACGGAATGAACTTTTCTAATTCACCAATTTTCAAACTGTGAATGATTTGCTTAGTTCTAATTGTAGACAGTATAGTGTTTATGTGCTAAAACACATACTTAAGTCTTCAAAGCTGTCAGACTTAACCTCTTTTCCTGAGAACTAAAGTCATTGAAAAATACGATAAAAAAAAATGAAATGTCAACTGAACCTGACATTTAATGCTGCACTTTATGCTCCTCTCCCTCTCTTAAGGGGTTGAAGCTGCAGAAAACATTTAGGAATTGCTCATGTGGATATTGTGTGTACATTCAGTGTTTTACTGTAAGTGGTAAATAAGGACTGCAGAACAAGGCTCTGGTTGTAACACAGTTTTTTTCCCCAATTCATATAGTAATATAGTGATTTTACACCATCAAATACTCTCCTTTGGAAATGATTGCTTTTCAAAGGCTGGTTTTTACATGCAGAGCTACTATTACATCAGAAACTCAGATCATCCATTTTCCTAGCAATTGCTCCCCAATTTTACTTTTACTCCTTCACTTTCAAGGCAGCTATTTCCTTTAGGCTTGATTTAACATGTGAAGGTGTGTGAAACCTTGTGTTGGTACCAACAGGACTCTAGTTAGAGAATAGGACTTGAAATTACATTTATGGTGCATGCTTTCTCTACTTTTCACAACAGTTCCCAGTGACGTGCTATCTCATTTTCTCTTACAGAGTGTTTTTCTGATCATAGGAAGCATTCAACTGTAGGGCATTGTGCCCTCTTTCAGCACAGTTGAAATTTCCTAGCAGGCCATTTATTCCAAAATTTCTCTGTATGTGTTAGTTCCTCTTGTTTGTTTTTTTTTTAATTTATTTGTAAACCTGCAATACTTCAGCATCATTTAATACAATATTTTTTCATTTTCCCCTCGAGAAAATTCAACAATTTCTGATGATTTCCTCCTTTCCAGTCGCTGGTACATTCACAGACAAAGACATTTTTCGCTGTTTTCCAGCAATATCTACCTGCTTTTTATAGTTTATCTTTTATTTTCTCTACAGATACTTAACATACTTATTGCCATGCCAGCTTACACCCATGCAAATCTTTACAAGCTTATTTTTGCACATTTTGCATATTTTAAATTTAATGTGGTGATTTTTTTTTAATTTTAGATCATTCTAACATTTTTGTATAATTAACATCTATATATTTTGCATGGGGTTTTTAGACAGTTTATTTGTATTACCAGTACTATTCACCTTATTGCCTCTCTGTTACGACAGTCATAGAAGTTATACCTGTATTTCCTTCTAGCAAAACCACTGGGTTTCCCTCTATTAGCCTGTGTACTTTCTCTTTTTTTTGCGTGAAGAAAAATAGTTATTGCAGTTAGAGTCCTGTTCTAGAAATGAGTACAGGTTATTGGAACAGAATTGCTTCTAATTTGTTTTGAGTGGAGTATCTTCTCCTGCTGCTAGCCCTCCTTTTATCATCTCCAACTGGTAAAGTGTATTTTGAGGTTTTTATGGAATTGGCAATGAAGTTAGTCAGTATTTTCATCTGTGTAATGGAGATTGGACTCTATCCTTAAATCTTAATAGTACATGATGGGTTCATCTCCTAAATTCAGTGCATTTTCCCCAAGATATCAGCTCCATCTTTTCTCTTCTACTTGTTGTGTCCTGTTTCTTTTACATCTGCATTATATTTCACTGTGCATAAGTCTTTGGATATTCATTATTTGTAAGATTTTCAGCTTTAAAATTCTTTCAGTCCTGTGTCTAATGAAAGCAAGTGATTGTTGAAACTTGCCATCAAGATATACAGGCCTTGGTTTTCAATTGGTTCTTTACAAACTTGACAGCGCTGTCCATGGCTGTTTTTCATAATCTTCATTTTGGAAATGTTTTAATCAGACCTGTGGGTTATATTATGCTGTGCACGATAATCTTACTGCAGTCACCCATATCTCAACCATTGTCCAGAAAATTCTCTGTGATTTCATCCATAAGAAAAGGCTGAGTCAGAAAATAAAATGCAGTATCTTATTTGTTTACAAAGCAAATGCCAATAAGTTATACTTGAACAGAACTCAAACAGAAAAGTCAATTTGCCTAACCCGTATCTAGGAACATAGACATGGGAGAGTGTTAGAGGGCAACATGAAGGACATAGCAAAATAACCACTGCATCAGTTGGCCCAGACACTCCTGTAGGATAAAGACAAATGAACAATAGAAGTCTGAATTATCCACAGCAATGGAATGGGAATGAGAGTCTCGATGTGTGGAATACACAACAGGTAATGATGAATTGTGGGGGTTCTAGTGAAGGTGTGAACTGCGCAAGTGACAACATGATTCCCAATATGCTTATCTTCTTTGTCTTCCATAATTCATTGCTCCAGCAACAATCAAGATGCAGGACATTTGCATTTGCTTCCTTTTGACTAGAGGACAGGACAGATACATGCAAATCAATGTTCTTTTTTGGTTTATTTCTGTTCTCTTGGTGTTCATTTGTCATGAAGTCAAATAGCTTGACATTTTGACAGCTGACATTATATTCTTATGGGCAGAAGTCAGCTGATAAAAAAAAATCGTACCTGACTTTCACTCTTTCGTCTAAGATTGCTTCTAGAATAAATAAATCCCTGACAGTGGATTCTTACAATTTCTACAGATGAATTTATTCCTATATTATTCAGGTACTCTGTGATGTCATTCCTATAAATGAAAATATTTGCTCATGTTGTTTGTGCTATGATTCCTGTCTTTTGGTTAAAGTTTTGTTGTTTACCAATTGTTTTACAAAGTTGGAGATGGTTTGCAAATACGAATTGGTTTTGCTAAATAGCTTTATTAGAGAAAAGATTGGAAAGTGCAAGAACTCATAGTACTGATATGTGCTATAATATCACACAGGGCAAAAAATTAATTTGGGCATAGAAGAGAGATTCATTTTGGTTGTACGATACCTGGACTGAAAAACCGGTACCTAAAAGAGTTCAAGACCCTTATTTCACAATGATACTGTAAGTACAGGGGCTGGAAACTGTTCCTACCTTCATGTATATTCAAATATTTTTGCCAAGACACCTCTATCAGAAGCTCCAAAGCTGTATCTACACATCATTTTATGACACAAAGTGTCTTTGAGGAGCCTCTGGTTCTTCTGAAGTGAAGCAACTTTTCAGTAGTTGCACCTTTCTGCCCATACAAAATGTTCACAGATATTATCTTGACACCATGCAGAGATGTGGTGATGTGCAAGTGTTCTGTTCCGGGAACTTGGAAACCTTCCTGTACCTCCCAGCAGATGAATAAATCCTTTTTGCTAAGAGTGATAACCCTCTTATCCCCACTGCTACACAATTAAAAGATCTGATTCAATTCTTTCCTGGATTTATCCTTCCAGGATACGTTGATGTGGGGATGCTGTCAGTATCTACTTTGTATAAGGACTTGCTGAGTCACAGAGAGAAAACAACTGTGACGTTGTGGGGGGTACCTGAGATGCTATAAATCCTCAGGTGCCTCACTCCAAGGAAGAGCTTATGTAATTGTAGTAAGTAGTCACTCAAAAACATATAAAACATTTTGGAAAAAACAGAACGACTTGTATTGCATACAGATTCAGTTTCTTTCTACTGCTCAGATTTTTTTTTTTTTTTTAATTAAATTCAGTTTGAAGTAAACTGATTCTTTCCCCTCCATTTTTCAGTCTCACAGCTTAAACACAAAATCATTTATTCACAGTGATTTAGTCGAGAATCATTAACCAGGGATAAGGTAGCTCAGACTTGACTGACTTTGCAACCCAGTGCAATTTCTCTTGCCCTAATTGCTTCTTCCTCCCTTCCCTTCTGATCTCTCATCCTTTTCCCTTAGGCCTATCTCATTTTACTTCTCTTATATTCTTATATAACCTATACAATCATTACTACAGCTTTTATATCACTGTAGTATTTCAGTATCTTCTCCCTCCCAGCCCTGTGCAATTGATTTTTTTCTTAATCTCTTTTCTTTTGCTCACTCAAGTTCCCTTTTCCTCTCCTTCTGGTTCTTCGCCTTCTTTATCTCTTATTTATTTTTCCTCCCCTGCTGCTCTTCATCCTCTCTGGTTACCCACTTTCACTTTCTCATCACTCTTATCGTTCCACTGATTTCTACCACATTCTCCATCCCACTCCTCTGTTTTTTTCAGTTGCTTTCTCCAATGCCTCCCGGTGCGCCCTGTAGCTCCTCTGCTTTAAATTCTTCTTCTCTGCTGTCTACTTTCCTGACTTTTAAAAAGTGATCCTAAAACCCTGCAGCCTTTATAAAATAAAGCATTTTTCAACAGTTTCTTTTTCGATTCCCTATTAGAACTGTCTTCTCAAAATCAGTGCTTTGAGGGAGCAAGAAAATAAGTTTCACTGCAGCTACCAAATATAAAGTAAACTTGCACAGCCTGGAAGAATTACCCCAAATTTCTTTTAACTGTTTCATCTCTGAGAAAAAAAATTGCCCGAGGTCATTAGAATTAAAAAGGAAAACAACAACACTTTTTTATTTATTTTTTTTATTCCCAGCTGAAACTTTTGTGCCACAGACAAATTTGTTAGAAATTAAGCATTCTCTTTCTCTTATTAGCACAGCCAAAAGCCAAATAATAATATTCTTGTTGGGACTGATACGAACAATTACATGTGGAGATGGATCTGTTCACTCCAGGTCATTCCAATACAAACATTGATTGTCCAAGTCATCACAAAATAATGCTATTCATTACTATTCCTAATCTTTATCAGAGCTTTTACAGCAATAGCTGAATGTAAATATACAGTACTAGCAGTGTAAACAGAGCACAAGCTATGTCAATACCGTATTCAAGTACTGCTCAGCAACACACGGGGAGTCAGCAAAGTAGGAAGCTGAACTTGTAAAGCTGAGTAATTAAACTTTCAGAACTGGAACATACAAAGGCAAACAATACCCATTTCCTCTTCCTCTCCTGCCCCTCCCTACAACATTTTCTGTCCCCTGATATACCCATTAGAAGTTAATTTTTTTTGGCTTTAAATTGAGCAATGAGTACACCATTACTCTCTGGGGCTCTGATGTCTTTTACTCTGTGTGATATTGTATTGCTTACAGAGCATAAAGTGCATCTTCAGTCACAGCAAATACTTATGTCAAAATCCTGAATCTGCACATTTCTGAGAGTTTCTACTGTAAAAATTACAGTGATTTGGAGAACAGAATTTTGATGTAGCCTTCCTTGATAGGCAGCCATGTAGCCTTCTCGATAGGCACTCATCAGTAAAATTTTAAACAAACAGTAGTGGTGGGAAAACAAAGAGAAATATTCATGATACCAGCACCAGATCCTTGCAGCAAGGTAGCATTGCTGCTGGGTAAAATGAACCACTTTCAGACAGCCCTGGCCATCCGCAAGACAACCTATGCCTCTTAAGGCAGTGGAATTCTGCACTTATTCTTTTGTTTCCAGTAGGGTTGACCATTCTCCTCATAAGACATGGCATTCAAGTTCCTGGTAGACAATCTGAAAATCTGAAAACCAGCATAACCTTACTGTAAGAGCAGTAAAAAAAGAAAAAAACCCAAAATTTCTTCATTAGTTGTAGTCACTGATCACTGAAGTTAAGGGGTTTTTTTGAATCGGGCATAAAGTAATTGGAATATAAAGCTATTACATATGAGAAACAGGTGGCGGAAGGGTTGGTTGGTGGTTTTTTTGAGGTAATCAACCACACACGTTCTTTAATAAAAGCAGCTTTATCTTATGTCTCCATATTCATTCTGATCCATGCATCTCAGCAGAGTGCAATGACCTTTTTTTGTGTTTTCAGTGATCACAGGTGGGATATATTTCAGAAGCTGAGATTTAGATATTTGGGATCTTGCCTGAACCTGAAAAAATATTAATTCACTTCTTAAATATGTGATTTACTTCGTTTCCCAGATTAAGTCTCTGGTTGGGCTGACATGCTCCACAGGAGGCTCTGTCTTGGAAGGAGATATATTGCCTGATTGTTGCATGACTAATTGTAGAATCGTAGAATCACAGAATAGTCTGGGTTGGAAGGGACCTTCAAAGGTCATCTAGTCCAACCTCCCCTGCAATGAGCAGGGACATCTTCAACTAACTCAGGTGGCTCAGGGCTCTGTCCAACCTGACCTTGAATGTTTCCAGGGATGGGGCATCTACCACCTTTCTGCAACCTGTGCCAGTGTTTCACTAACCTCATTGTAAAAAATTTCTTCCTCATATGTAGTCTAAATCTTTCCTGTTTCAGTTTAAAGCCATTACCCCTTGCCCTATCGCAACAGGCTCTGCTAAAGCATTTGTCTCCATCTTTCCTGTAGGCCCCCTCTAAATTCTGATAGGCTGTAATAAGGTCCCCCTGGAGCTTTCTCTTCTGCAGACTGAACAATCACAGCTCCCTCAGCCTGTCCTCATACCTCAGATCATTTTTGTGGCCCTTCTCTGGACCTGCTCCAACAGGTCCATGTCTTTCCTGTGCACCAAACATGGAGGTATCAACAGCCTTTTGCATAAACTGGTGAAGAGGCTTATCCATAGCATAGGAGACTTGAGTTGTAGAACCATTTTGAGACTCTTTAGTTGACGTGTCCACTAAGTTATGCTAAAAAGCAAGGTGGGGGGGAGGTTATGTCTCTTCCTGTTATCACCACTCTTATTTCTCTGACCACAAATTGGACTGGATTAATAGGATTCGCAGAGGCTTCTCTCTTTTCCCTTCCTCTGTTCAACCTCCGCTTCGTTCCCCGTCTGCCTCAGAATGAGGAGTAAGTTTTCTTTTGCTCAACAACTTCTCCATCCTCCTGGTTATTATGCATAAGATGAGATAACAGCTGGCTCCAGCATTATCTGTTTTAAATAGAGTCAGCCCTCTTCCACTGTGAATTTTCTTTCAGGAGAGATCCAGGTAGAGTACCTCCTAAAGGGAGAAAGACATCTAATAATATCTATCACATATTTTTACCTTCAGGAGATCCCTATACCTTCAAAAGAGAAAAGGCATCTTCAAAGGATTGTTTCAGGATCATTTTCCGGATGTCTCCATGTCTGATAACATCTCACATAATTGAGGTAATCTACTTCTCTCTCGCCACTACAAGAACAGACAAATTTTAGTCTAAGCAATGGATCCCATTTTCCTGTTGTCACACATATAAAATGTCAATTTTTTTTTTTTTTTTGTCATAAAAAAGCAATTTCAAAGCACTCAGTGGTCTTGTGCTTAAGACATTAGGACATTTGGATTCTGTCCCAGTTTTTCAGAATCAATATTAATTGATCAATATTGATTCTTAATGGCTTAAAAAAGTAACAAATAAACCAAAATATCTTCAAGTCTTTTATATGACTGATAAAAGGACAATTGAGTACAAAGATACGTATTCATGCACTTGTTTTGAAGAGTTGTGACAACATCTGAATTAAACCACTCCGACCTTCCAGCTTAAGTGGAAAGACAAAATGTGTCCAAATCTAGAAAAAAAGACAGAGGTGACCTTTCATTTTTTTACAGTAGCAGGTCATAATAATACTTGGTGATATTAGAGCCACTGAAAAAGATACACACTCTAGGTAGCTCTCTTTCAGAACTGAAAACAGCCATGATTTTATAGGCAACTTAGTTAGTTCATGATCATGATTAGTTCATGTAGGTTATAAAAAAGCACAGCCTCCTGTCAGTGAGAACTATCAAAGATTTGGCTGTCATAAAATTGCTAAAGGAGTAATTCCCTGTTAATTAAACTAAATGAAGACCATATCATATTACTAATAAGAACAATAAATTATTGAAATACTGTCTCTTTTATGTTACAAATATTATTGCCATTTTAATTACATATTGACATTAATAAAATACAAAAAGAAACACTTAAGACTTGGAGTTAATGTGGGTTTTTTCCAGCTTTTGAGTTTCTGCACATTTTATATCTGTATTAAGGTCATCAGCTCTCAGATAATGTAGCTAAAAATTGATTTCTGAATAGTCTCCTGCTGTGCTTGATGTTGTTTTCTGTCCTTATAAAAGAGAAGAAACTCCAGGAAGAAGGTAAATTTTTTTTTTCATGAGATTTTTTCTTTTTATGTCCTATTGTTGTCATTTTTTAACTTGCAAATTAATTTATCTGATGATCCACCCAGGAGAAAAGTTAATTATTCTTGAGTTTAATGTTCCTTTCTAGAAATGTAACATACGTATATCTGACAATGCCTTCTAAAATTAGTAGCTTCATGTACTGAGCAAGAAAATTTTTAAAAACCTTTTTGAGCCTTTGCTTTTCCATTTTATTATGTTGCTTCGGTGAAACTATTTATTTATGGCTTGATTTTTCTTGTGTCCTTCAAAGAAAACACCAAAAAGTCTCTGGGGTAAACAGGGCTTAATTCCCACAGGCTAAAAGCAACATTTGAATTTTAGTGGGTCAGGAAGCCAAAAAATAATGCCTAAAGATTTTTAAAGGACTGATAATTTTTATGCTTAAAAAGAATAAGTTAAAAGCTCATACAGACACTGCCTTTCTTCTTTTGTTCCCGTCCTTCCGCAGGAATTGTAAAATTCCTATACCTCTTTCATTACATTGATCCTTGTAGCACCTTGCTACCAATAAACTTGCACATACCCTGCTGCAGAGAGATGGGATCCAGCTGTGAAGTCAGAACATGGAACAAGCCTAGTTTAAGACAACATCTGAAAAATGTTTACTTCACAAGTTATCTTTATTGCTAATTAAACAAGTTAACCTAAAAGTTCTAGTGAGTCCTGGGGAAGGGCAAGAACACTAAAAAGGCCATGTGACAAGAAGTAAATGTAAGATAAAAAAAGCCTTAAAGACTTGAAGCAGTGAAAAGAATTAAAGCATGTAAGAGTTTTTAAAGTCATGCTAGGGAGCCATAAAAGAGAGGGAAACAGCAATCTGAATTTTGCAAGAAAACTGGCAAGCTAAAAGAGACAACAGCCTTATTGCATTTCGGAATAAGCATACATTAACTCCAGAGCAGGCTAAGACTTGCATTGTCCAAGAATGCTCATTAAGAATATTCTAAGCATACATTTTCTTTATCAATAAATGGCTAGTTTCAAATTTTTTTCTCCAAATTAAGTGCTTCAGTGATGAGTTATGCTGTAAGGCAATAGCACTGTCACTCACCCACCTAACAGACAGTTTTCAATGTTTGTCTTTTGGAACATACAGCAGTGCAAATATTTCAGTGCACATTTCAGAAGGTGAAGTACCTTGAATATATACACTTGCAATACCACATGCTGTAAAAATATCTTTCCTGTATACCAGCAATGATAGGGATAGGAGAAGGGGAGGAGGGAAAGATAGTGAGGAAAAAAGAGGGAAAGAAAGGAAGGAAAGGCAGAGGGGAACACTATGATTTACCAGAACTTTGTTTTAAAATTTTGTTCTTGTCTAAGAAGGAGAGTTGAACTGTTATTATTTCTCTCCAGAGAAAATAGTGAGAAGCGAAGATAAAATTTTTACATTACATTTTATTAACCATTGATTTTTTTCCCCATAATGTGGAAAGTGGACCACTATTCTTAAAATCTGAAACAACAGTTCATGATTAAAAAGACCAACCAAGTTTAAAAATGCTACATATTGAGATAATTCACTAGATAATGGACTTTCTGACTCTGCATGCAAATACAGGGATTCATTTGATCTGTATGGATACAGGGCAATACTAGGACAAGAATGAATAATCTTACTAATAAGTATTAAAAAAAGATTTGAAAGGGTGAGCAGTATTTTTTCCCCCCAGTGTTGTACGCATGTAGAATCATCTTGAAAGAATTCAAACAAAAACAGCAGGGAGTATCATCTGAATATGAAGAACTGGAAGCAGAACAAGTGAAAAATGTTAGGACTGTGAGGAACTTCACTCAGTAATTTGGGCAACCATTCAGCTTTTATTTTTTAACTTCACCAAGCCAGCTGGGGTTTGATGGGACTTGACAGGTTATGCCTGACAATGTTTGAGATGGGATTTCCATTACAGTTACACAAAGCATGAGCTTTATTGCAGTCAGAATGCAATGATAAAAGTGGGGGGCAAAAGTGGTGGAATCAAACTGCATACTGTCATGGCAGTGTGTGTATGATTATATATTCAACATGGTGACAGGTACACAAGCAACTGGAATTATGAAGTTGATGTAGTTCTGGTTACTTTTACTTGAGAAATTGCAGAATTGAACAACTTCACAAAACTGATTTTTTATGAATTTTCAACCACATTTTCAAAGACCGAAAAAATTTATTACAGGAAAATCCCAGCAGTAGTGATGGAAGGGGAAAGCTTGAGCAGGATGAAGGGCCTTGTACCTATGTTCAGACTTTAACTTAGATAGTTCATATAGAGTAAGTATTTGAAAAAGATTAGACATGACAAGAATATCTATGGTATACGTACTGAGAAGCTGGAAAAGCAGACATGATGTCAAGAACAAAAATTGCTTTTCAAAGGCAGTATCTTGGGCACTGACTAGCTAAGTTAGTGAGACTTCCAACCTTAGAGAAGAGAAAGACTCAGTAGTCAGAAAAACACAAAAAGCATTCTTTCTGGAAATAAGCATGTCACAGAAATTAAAAAATTGAATGAGAGCTAATCAATGTAATTTAGAGAATGAAATAAAACTTTCTTTAGAAATGTGGTTGGAAATTAAAGTACCACTTCAGAAAGCATTCATCCAAAGATGCGTGGAAGTAAGAAAAATGGAGGCAAGAGTTATGATTGCTTGGAGATAATGGAGGTAGAGAAATTGGTTGGAGGTTCAGACAAACAAATTTAGTACAGAATGGGTAAATGTTACTTGTGCAATCAAACTGTGTGCCACTGACTCTCAAGTTAGGCACAACTGTATGTAATAATAAAAGTAATAGAAAACATTCTTCAAAACAGCCCTGATAAAGTCGTGCCAAAAGTGTCAGTATCAGTTCTCAGTGCTGGTATTTTGTTTTACAAAATGTCCATCTTGCTGCTGTAATACTTAAGCTTCTGGGTACCAGTGTCGTGATTCTCATAGCTGATGTAAAAAAAGGTGTAACAAGGCAAACTTTCATTACAAACAACCTAAGACAAGACATCAAAAACAAAGGAAGTGATCTCTTTTTTTATTTAATTGTTTATTTATTTTAAACAAATAACATTACACCAACAGAATCTGGTTCTGAAGAGTAAAATGTTTATGGCCATAGTAATTTGGGGAAAGTAAGAAAAAAAATTGTTGAAGTTAAACATATTACAGAACAACCCACTCTGAGTTTAAAAAGCTTTTCCTGATTGGTCATAAGGACAGAGGTGAGCATGTGCCCAAACTACACCTCTGGACTAAGTAGGAACTATCATGTACTAAATCTGTTAAATTTTATAACGATAATAGAAACTCAGAGCATCTTGATTTTTTTTTTTCACTAAAGAAAATGACAGATTTTAATTATTTTTTTTTAATTCAGCCAAGAAAATTCTGCTTTTTCTACATAGGAGGTTTAATTGTGTGAGAAGAACTACATTTATTTTACTTTGGTTTTGATCTTGTAGTTTTAAAAAAGGTGTGTTAAAAACGCAAGCATCATGCAACCCTTGTATAAGGCACCATTTATAAGGAGTTGTATTTAGAAGATAACAAAAAGCCTCTTCTGTGCTTTCTCACAGCAGACTCAAATAGACTAGCATCTCAGAAGAAGAATACTATGTCTCCATGACACCTTGAAATATCCAGTTACCATAGTACCCACAATTTTAAAGGATTGGTCATTCCAAATAGATTAGCAGGAGCATGAAGGAACCAATCCAGAATGTATTTAAATGCTCCAGTATCCTATTTTCCTGGGTAATGACAAGTTTTTACAAAATAGCAATGGCTCTTTTTAATAACATTGTCGCTTATTTTTCCCTTTGTAGTATCATGTATAAAAAACCCCTGAATTACATGGTGAAAAAGATAAGCAGTAGGTTTTCTTTGAGGATATTTATAGGTACAGTTTTTAAAGCACATCAGCGCAGAAAACAAAAATAATTCTTCTCTGTTTATCTGTTAAATTCTCCTCTAACAAATATTTCATAGGGTCTGTCTATGCAACATTTTACTGATAGTTATATGCAAACTGGATGCATCTCTCAGAAAATCAGAGGCTGTAGATATTTCCAGATATTTCTGAAACTCTCTATCCTGCTCGGAGCTGCTAATTTTCAGATCCAATAATAAGTAATACTTAATTAATTATTAGATACTCCATACTTTTTTACTTCAATCCCCACAGTAACATCTTGCAGAAGGATAAACCGTTTGACAAAGAATATGGGTTATCCTTCAGAATGGTGATATTAAGTTGAGAAGCAATAGCTCTAGACAGTTCCCTGGCAAAAAGAAAATAGGACCCTCAGACTTGGAGATAAAGGGAAGTGAATAGGAATAGAAAAAAAAAAAAAAAGATCCAGTAAAATATACTGAATGGTTGAAACTGCTAGTGAAAGTAGTGAAGTTATGGTCTAGCATCCATATTTTAAGAAGCATGATGAAAGAATAAAATAAGTTAAGAAAAGGCATTGATAGATAATATACAAGCTTCAAGAAAACCATTACAGTAAAGGCAGTAGAAGCTTGATATGTTTAGATTCTCAGAGTCTTAAATGTTTTAAATTAGTGTCTTCACAGGTATTTCACCAACTATGATTATTTAAAGGAATCCAAGATGTTAGTTGGTAGAAATTAAACCTGGACAGATTCAAATTTTGTGACATGCATATTTTTGATAGAGCAGGCTGGTAATTGTTGCAGCATCTGCCAAGGGAAATAGCAAATTCTTTATCTTTTGATAGCTTCAAGTCAACAGGGACATAACTTGTTAGTGTAGTCTTTTGCTCCACAGAATTTTTTCAGTTCATTTTCCATAACATCTGAAGAAAAACATTTTAGAGGTGTTACTAAAGTTTTAATTTTAGTTACAATTTTAAAGATCTTGAGTTAAATTGGAATGTTATCTTATAGATGGGCATTATCACTGGCTTTGATCTTACTAAGGCTCACACAAATGCTTTATTTTATACAGTTTGTAATTAATCAGTCTACTCACAATATATGCAGAGATGAAGAGCTGCTGAAGGAAGCTCCTCAGTAACATTTAAGTGAACTGATAACCAATTTACTTTTCTTAATTAAGTGACAGGAAGGTAAGGCTGAAGTTTTTAGCCTGGAGATCCCTGGAAAGAGCTAGGGTTGCAAAACAAAGTTAGAAGTAAATATTTGTTCACCTAGGTTGGTAACAGGGAAATGGAGTCAAGCTTTTGGCTTCCATCTGAGTTTTGAGATGAGCGTTTATCTCCAGGTACCACAGAATACTAAACATATCTGACTCATCTTGCCACATGAAAAGTGAATGCCAATGTATTTCCAGACTCTGCCCTGCAAAAAAAGGGTAATTCCTTTTTTTTCCTGATCTGCCGAAACAACTACCAAATCGACTTTACTACACAAGTAAAGATTTCCTGTAATTCTTAGTGTCCAACTACCCAGTAGCAACTTTATTTAACCTACACAGCCCTAAACAGTTTGTGTGTAGAAGAAAAGAAAATATTTAATTCCTACAGCAATTGAGAGCAAGAAAGGGGTCATAAATTGCCAGAGACTGTTGGCTTAAGCATGATATAGATGCCTCACTAGAGGCTGGGGTGCTGAGCTCTGCAGCTAGCTCTTTAACTTCTGGTTGGATAGATTGTAGGGCACATTAACAAAGACAATTTGTACTGGGAAGTGTAAGTTTAATTTGATTCTGGTTTAAAGAAAAATAATTGCATATAAGCTCATAGTATTATACCATCCATGCATAAAAATTAAAGAGCTAGTTATGCAGAAAGTTCAATTGCTAGTTTAGAGCTTTTGGATTGTCTAACGGAAACTGGGCATATTACACGCAGAACACTCCTGATCAAGCATGCACAAATGTCTTGGTATGCCTCTTACACAGGAGAAATATAAAATGTGCGCTTTTTGCTATAAATTATTCAAAATCTAATTGAAATATAACACAGGAAATAAAAAAGCCTTTCTCATTTACGGCTGTTGGGTAGGAAAAGTAGAGACAAGTGACCAGAAAATTACTTTAGTTGACCCCAAATTGTCAAATTCATAAGCACAATCGAAATAGAAAATCCCGCTGTGCAATCAAGGCACAGATCCTGAAATTCAGAGTACCTGGCAGGTGAGCTGCCAAGGGTCTGCCTGGCTTTTGGGATAAATGGAAGAAATCTATGGGCTTCCTCATCCTTTTGCCAATTGGCAATAGTTCCTAATGGGGTGTTCTCTTGATCTGGAATTGCGGCATCACAGGAGCTCTTAAACTCACAAATCAGCTCCTCACAGAAATTCACACCACGACTGTTCTTTCTGGATAAGGCAAGTAGCCAAGTGTATACTGCTGGCCTTTGAGGGTTTCCTCATATACTGGGAGCGTCTAGTTGCTGTTCAGGGAAGCAAATGTAACACACACATGCATAGCAAGAGTCAGGAGCTCAAATCTGTTCTTCACATTGTAAGCATCTAACATGTTAATGTGCCCTGAAATTATAGTAACCTCATAACCCCTTTTTTGCATATTATGAATTACCAAAAAAACCACCATTATTCCAGAAACCTAAACTCAATAGATTTCAGTTTTTATTTATGAGGTGTTTTCGAACCTGATAATGTCACAAACATCAGCAAGTTTGACTGATAGCTACCTGAAAGAAAAGTGAGTGACTAGTAGTATAAACTGGAGAGAAATTAGCGAGGACTGGCAGATGGCAACCGAGCACAGGACTGGCAGTGGAAAACCACAGAGCAGACAGCAGTGCTTACAGTGATGACAGATTGCCTGACTAGAAAAAAGCCTGAATACTCTTGTGTTGTTTTCCCCAGTGTTTTAATGGTGGGCACAGAAGTTCAAATTTAGCTTTACATGCATCTTTTGAAGACATAATCTGTACTTAACACAATATGTACATTATATATATTTTTCTGTCATCAAAATAGAACCCCTTTCTGCTATGATTCTGATGTTTAACAGAAGTCTGCAATGACACAGGGAGTACAACCCCACTGTGGGTACTTCTAAAAATAAGAATCCAATTACAATACATAAAACAAATTAATACATAAAAAAAAGAATTTTCTAAGAAAAATTTGTATTCCTTAAAAGTGTAATTCACTGATACAAATTATTTTTTCTTTACCAGCAGGCCTTATTTGACCACTTATTCCAGGCAAACTTATGTCAGATCTGGACTCTATACCCCCCAGTTCTTTTGAGATGCAAGTTCATCCATAGTGCCTACATACAGACTAAAGAGAGACTCCACGATTTCTCATAGTTACATCACCTTTGCCCAGTTGACTTTATTAGCATTACAGTACTTCTCAAGGTTTCTTATTTGAATAGGAAAATATTTGTTACACCATTAATGAGTCTTCTGTTTCTTTTAAAATAAATCAGTTCATGCTCTTTAATCTTATGCATTCTTGTGTGATGAAAGCCTCAAAATGACCTTTGTTGTTTCCAAAACCAAATGAAAAACAGCAGCAGTTCAGGTAGTTCAATGAGTACTGGGCCAAGAAATCTGTCAGCCATCATATTTGATTTCTGTTTATTAAAATTCAAGGGATATTAAGTGGTCTTTACTGTTGATCTTAAAAAATATTTTTATATTCCATATATAGGTCCGTTCTCACTCTCCAAAAACTGTAATCTAATCTAATCTTGTTATTGTTTTTAATTTGTCATTTCTATTGAATAGCTAATTTACAAAATTTTCTTTCCACTGGCTAAACAGTAGATACTTCAGGTCATGGCTGCTTCTTGAGCATATTTTGCTCTCTCTCCTGTAATACACGATTTTACCTGTGATACTGGTCATTTTAGTATCACTTTGGTGCTGAAAATGCTTGACTTAGAATACAAATGTCTCAGTTGTTTCTCTCTGACTTTCTTAAATGCCTTTCCAGTCAGAAACAGACTTTTAGTAATTATATCACCTTTCTAAATGTTAATGTCATCAATATTACAACTGTTTGCTGTCCATTCTGATTATTTATGCTACTTTAGCCCATGCTGCATCTTTCTTAAGTGGACATATCCTTCTGTATAAACTAAAATACAGTATGAACCCAAGAAAAACAATTAAATACTATTTTTAAATCATTGATGGATAGCTGCTGCAGTAATGAGTTTATAAATTATACTTATTGTTTATTGGATGTACCTAAGAGTTTTCATTTAGCACAAGACTAGTGGCATATATATTTATATTTTTGAATTAAATTAATTCAAATAAAATTTCTGCAAACGTAAAGCTTAAGAATTTGAAATTTGATTTCTGTTAATAGTTTATGATATTTGTTCATGGTTCACAATTTCTGTCATAAATCAACTATGCAAAACTGGTTTAGAATAAAACAAGGAAAAAGTTATGGAAAGAAATCAGAAAGAAAAAGTTGGCATTAGTCTCCAGCATGGAAAAATACCAACCCTGAATTATCACAAAAAGGTATTTTGCTAAGCAAAAAGCCTTTATTCATAGTATTGCTTTTTATGAGCAAATGACAATTCTATGATGTAAAAGAACCAGAGAAGTATGACCTCTCAATTAGTTTGGATTGAACTTTCATTCATAAATTATATTTAAACAGCAAGCTACATGAGCAAGACACATTCCTGGCCTACTTGTATGTTTACATCTAAATGTATGCTAAGAGGTTTTGTAAATGCACGCAAATTGATCTGTTATATCTATAAATCTTGTAGACATCTAGCATTTCAAATAGACGTGGCCTTTCATCTTCATTTTCTGTCTGTTAACAAATCCTATGTTTTAAAAAAAAGCTTTAAAACATTCAAACAATTTATGTTTGAAAGAAGAAATATATTTAAGTCAATGTTAACTCCAAGTCTGTATCATGTCTTTGACAGCTGTCATCCCTGAAAAATAAACAGTTATGTAGCCAAATAATTTCTGTTATGGTAAATGCGCAAAATATTGTGCACATGGTAATCTCTGTATCTCTGGATCTTCTCCCAGAAGAAAGACAGTATACACCTACATTGCTCTTGTAACTGTATGCCTAAAATCAAATGCTTCACCTTAATTAGAAACAGAAAAAAACAGGATGATGAAACACAACCCTAATATAACTATAATCTAGTATTAGAGACTGCATATACAGTACTATAGATTTTCACTCTGAATTTTACTAAAATGCTGTTGACCATCTTTATAACAAAATAGCGTATGGATAAATTAGAAAAGAAATGGATAGAAATAACTATGTATGATCATTGATAAAGATTATAGTTATGGAAACAGCTGTAATATAGACCACGTTGAGAAAGAGAGAGACATAAAGTTTGCCTTCAGGGTGATGAGTACACAGGTAACAAGGGCATCAAGAGCAGAAATATCTACTTGTTAATTATTCAGCAAGGAAGTTATACCCTTTCTCAGCCCCAGTTTGGGTTGTTTTAAGCCTTTCCTCTCCACACTAGCTTTTCTGTAGCTTCCAGGAAATTCAAGGTATAAATTAAACCATTCAATGCAACCTATGATGAAATTTCATATCAGAAATGTATGAGGTTGACTCCTCATCTCTGTGAAGGAGATAAAAACTAGTACAGTTCAATTTTATTAGATGCCACGTTGCACTTTTAGGAGCTTGATGCCTTCCTTATCCTTCATTTTTGCACTTTAATATTAGTTCTGTTTGCACACTACTTCACGTTTTCCTGTTGAAAAACAAACTGTCAGTATTATTTTTAGTATTTTCTTTTTAATGCTTAATCCTTTGCTGGACAAGTGTTTGGCATTTGGGAAATAAAGAGACACAGGAGCTTCAAATCTTAATAAAAGTTTCAGATAAACAATAGCACAATAACAATAGAATATTAAAAACCAAATTGTTAGAACACACCAAAGTTGTGCTCCTATTGCTTGTTTCTTCTTCTATTACATTTTCTTTCTCTTGTTTTCTTTTTCCAGGATACTGGCACATAATTGTTACCTTCCCTCATCCTCCTGCAATCATTTCCAGTTCTTAAATTAAAGATGCAGCAGTGTGGCATGAATCTGGCACCCAGATGATTTTATATGGCCATCTTCATTTGACTGCAGATTGGCAGAAGGTCATAGGGCAATCTGAGGAAATACTACAAAATCTTTGTCCTGCTTTGCCTTAAAAAGCCCATTTATGGTCAGGGGCTGCTTGAACAGATAAACCTGACCTTTTTGTATATTCTTGTGTTTTGTCCTGAAATACCCAAAAGCATACGCCAGCATCACCCTACATTTCTTGTGGTGGGATAAACCTTATGCTTCCAGATTCTCTTCTATCTGGACAAATTTGCAAACAGGCTTAAATGGGCTGAGCTCTATTGGATATTTCCTTGTCTGTCATCTGTAAACTTTGAACCACAGTTGCTTTGAGTTTCTGTAACTTGATTAGGAAAAAAGAGTATCATACTCTTACCCTTTTATATAAACTCAAAAATTTTTCTGGAAGGTCACTGGATTTATAGGTATTTGTGAAGAATAACTGGTGAGAGAGAGAGAGCGGAAGTGATGAGACAAGTCAGTTTAAGCTATGCCTAAGAGTCATAGAAGATAAGCAGAATGTCACTGCAGTCCTCAAGAAGCATGGTAAAGGCCCAACTATTTTACCAAAGGGAGAATTCCTATGGAAACATCTTATATCATTTTGTGAAAAGATATTGAAATTATTTTTAAAATAAGTAACTGACCTTTTGCAGTTATCCCTCTCCTGGTCAATGTGGGAATATCTTACCACTCACCTCATCCCTTCATGCTTACGAAGAAATAATAGTCTTGCAATGTGTGTCTACAGTGTAATAAGGTTTATTGCACAGTGGAGAGCAGCAAGCTTTTATAAACAGAAAAATATTTAGTTTTGGAATAGCTAATGCTATGTCCATCATCATTCTGCATTGAACATGATCCCTGCATTTAATTGTTATTCCTTTTTCATACTGGCCACCTTCATGTGAGAGCAGCACAGCTTTCACTACTGGGAAATCACTGAATTTCCAGAGGAAACATGCTGGGTTCTTAACTCTATAAATATGCATAAATTTTCCACACAAAGTTTGCTCAGGTCGTAAAAGAAAATGAGCAAACCAGGTGTTACTGGCTTCCAGAGTCAATACATGGTTACACACAAAATAAAAATCTTTGCTTTCTTTTAATGGGATCTCACGTGTTTATTACAGTCAAATGAATCTGGATTTTTATAGTATTTAACTATTTGTTAAACCTTTCAAATTCACTGTCAGTCTAATTTCTCTGTAACTATGTTTAGAGGTAAAGATACAACTAGAGTACAATCAAACTTCATAGTTTTTAAAGGTGACACTGATTCTAAACATTAAAACAGCTTTGCCCATTAAAGGTTATAACTATGTTACAAACAGAAGCAGAGAAAAGCTCATAATTTTTCTCACATATATTTCCAGCAAAATTTTCAAGCTGATATAATGTGGTAAGCTTTTTAGCAATGACTAGGAATTCACATCACTGAGAATTCTTTACAAAAAGGGAGTGCAGAAACAATCAGAAGTATTCAAATCATCTCCCGCTATCTGACTTATGGTAGCTGACCACGCATTTTCTCTGAACATGCCATAACTGAGAAGTGAAGTACATTAAACTTAAGCTGCACATATTGTTTCTTCTTATGCGTAACAGACCTAGCAGAAACTGCAGTCTGATTTATAAAATGAAACTAAACAAATGAAATTATACAGATTACCTAACCAACAACTGAAGTTTATAACTACTTTGAAAGCATAAACAGGGGGGGGAAAAAATCTCTATACCAGTGATTTAGAGAGAAGAAGCAGCAGATTGGAGGGAACACAGAAGAGGGAATTATTAGGAGAAGCTTACTTGCGTGAAGATATATTAGTTTCCACCATAGTGATGGTTGAAATCCTATTGTCTGAATAATTTTAAACTAGCTTGCAAAAGTCACTATAAAATGCACAAACATATAGTGGCAGGAAGAAGGACTGACCACACAGCTTAATAAGTTGTTTCTATCCCTACCTTTTCATTTATATGAATATCACTGTCATTTGGAATTCCATGGAGAAATCTAAGAAAGACTGCTGATAAGGAAAATATCAAACTGACACCTCATATACATATTTGAAGACATCAGTATGTAGTATCAGAATACAATCAAAAACTTGGTATCTGTTATTTAGGTTCCTTCCATTTATGCGACAAATACTGTGCTTGTATAAAGTATACAGGGGTGGGGGTATGGAGTGATTTAATCATTCTAAGTTTTCCACTAGAATCAGAAACATTCCAGATAATAACAGTTCAAAATTCTCATATCAGTCCCTGAGGAATTTTGCAGTTCCCTCAATGCTCAAGTCAGAAACAGAGGTAAATATTGAAATAGTAATAGGAAGGAGCAGACAATCTAAGTTTTCCAACATTTTGTGTGCCTATTGGTTCTAGGGCAGGACCACAGGCTCTTCTGTGGACTTAGTGGGGGGTCTGCTTATTCCAGTGCCATTTATAGCACATTGGTGGCAGTTTGCATGTAATACTTGTCTGTAGGCTATACTCGGAGCCCTGAATGGACCACTCCAGTGAGAAGAGAAGATCGGTGATGTACAGTGATGAGGAATGATGGATCATGGGTTGTTCCTGAGGAAATTAGAGGCTCTGAGAAGATAACTTAGGGAACGTACACAAAAGCTCTCCAGGGCATAGCATGTGAAGAAATGAAAAAACCAACAGAGAGTCAGCAGTGACAAAACTCACACTCGTTCAGACCTGAGGAACCTTCCAGCAGCTCTTAAACTGTGATAGAAGTATCACTTGTTGCATAGGAACTATGGTAAAATTTAAAGGCTGAATTAAGAACCTATATGGATAAAAACTTATAAAGATGCTACACAGCTGCTTGCAAGTTGTGATACAGTAGCTATTACAGCTGAAGAACTGTTGGAATGGTGGAGACCTTGTGAAATATTTGTGGAGGCAAAGGATGAATTCTCATTTGTTTTGTACTGGCACCAGAAAAAAACACTGTGTAGACACCTTAGAACTCGGACTATGTATAGATTTCATTTTATCTCTATATTTAATAATAATGTGCTAAGAAATAAGAGTTACTATTGATGGGGTAAGGCCATGCATGACATTTTGTTTTTCAGGCTTTATGCAAAGATTTATATTGAGAAAATAAAGATACAGTAAAGACTTTGGATAGCACTGTTAGCATTGAATGTGACAACAAAATACTCTTGTTGCTGTGTTTTATTGGTGTGCAGTCTTGTTGCATATGTTTTGTTACACGTTACAATATACATCCAAAGAATAAAAAGTAACATATTTTTGGTTACTTATCATAAATGTTCAATTTATACCCCACGTACAAACATCTGTTTCAAAACCATTTTTGGATGCAATTGTCATTTTAATAAGCCTGTGTTTAAGGGTTTCTTAATATCTGTTATTTTGCTCTTCCTTCAGCATTTTTCTCTGTAGAGGGAATGTTTAGGTACTAGAAAACTACAAGCAAAATTATGGACACAAATTAAAAACAAGACCTGCCATTCCATATTGACATAAAAGAAGTACTTCCCAGAAGCCTGAAACCTAGCAAATGCATTGAGGTTTATCCTCTACATCAATGGAAGTGAGTACATAAATATCTTGTGGTGTGAAAAGTAGACTGTGATGTTTAAAATGAGCTTACTGTTGATCACGCTCTACATCAACAGTACAATACAAGACACAGCTCTGAACAACTCACAGTGTGGACGCAACATGAATGAATATCCAAAAACCCGTCATACCAAACTTTAGCACTTCAGTCATACAACTAATGTCTGTAAAGTACATGCTTACATGACAATCCTTAAAGATATTTGCCAAAGCTCCTTAAACTTTGCAGAATGAACAAGCAAAAGCTGGACCAAATCCTTAACATGCTTCTGGGTTTAACAGAGAGAAACTTATGCTGTATTTAGTTAACAGTGTAAATAGGAAATTTTTAGGAGGTCTTTTCCAGCACTGTTTTATGTGCTTTCAATTCTTTTTGTGCAGTTGGAAAAGTGGTGCCTCATATTTTTAATCCTTGTTCCAAGCATATTTCATCACTATACCATGGGAGCACCCCTGGGGAAGGAGCCTGGTCTAAGAATATTGCTTTAAAGTATGTGAAGGGAGAAATAAGAAGTGGCAATACTGACTGACTGGAGAAGATGGTTTGGCTTTGAAAAAGCAGTGGAAGATTTGCTATCACTTCAAGTTTATAGATCAAAATGCATTTCTTTTCCAAAGATGTGCTTTTCTTGTGGTAAAGTTCTATGGTTTATTCTTTAAGTTTTGTTATTTTAAATTGCAGGGTGATGTTCTGGGTTTTTTGTTTTGGTTTGGTTTTTTCGTTTTTTTAAGAAATCACAGATAATAACAGATAATAATAGAGAAAAGCATACTTTCAGCTCAGAGGCATGGTGAGTAGTTATGTGAATTTTGTACAATCTATTAAAGGTATCTCAAACTTACAAGAAAATTATACCCATTTAGCTCAGCTAAGCAGTATAGGTATAAGGAGTTACAGACTATGAGAAGCATTAAGGAGCCAATGCAAAGTCAAGCAAGACAAGTAGAAAACTTCACAATCATTCAGTATGCCAGATACTGGCAGAAAAACCTGTATATGGCCATCCTATATGAGAGATGCACACACTCAGAGCTGAAGGAAATAGATAAAAATTACTGTGATGGGTTGTTGTTATACTTCTTTCTCACTGCCCGTGCATGGCTCTATAGAGACAATAATAACACCAGCACCCAGATCTGAAGACAAAAGTAGCGAAGTCACCATTTGGATGTAGGCAAATTAAATTTAAATTGTGCTAGAAAGTCTTAGTTAGGCAGGTGTTCCAAGCAGAAATAAAACCATGTCCTTCCATCTTTCTATCAGGACGTATATTTCTAGCCAATGGCAGGGACATCATGAGGCAATGAGTAGGGTAGCTCTGGTATACTGTGAGATCCAATATCAATATTCAGATTGCTGAAGTCTGCTGCAACTCTGCAAAACCAGAAGAGCTCCTTAATGGTGTGTACTATCCTGATATGACAAAATCAAAAGCAATTGAACTACAAGTTACTGCTTTGTAACTGCAAAGTCCCTGCTGATGGCTGTGTGCCTGCGATCTGTCAGGCTGCCCCACTCTGTGACTGAAAGTATTTCTGTTTAACTACCTTCATGCTTCTAGCTTACGTCCTGTTGTGCTCCCTAATTACTTACTACAGGTAGAAGTTGACATTTTAGCCATGGATCTTATACTTTTGCGAGCACTCTGTAGAGAAGCATTCAGTTTTATTTTGACATTGTTTATTACTCCCCCAAAAATAAATTATTCACCATTAGTATGGAAATCCTGATTTAATAGAACTATGGCAACCATGTAGTCCTGTAATACAGTATTCTGTTACTATTAACAGGTTATAGTATTGTGCTGAATTTGCAAGGCTTTGGGACTGAGGCTAGTCAGGCTTGCTCTACTTGAACTTCTAAGCTCCCTGTAATTTTGTTTTACACAGCTTTTTTGTGATAGCCTTTTCTCTAATTGAACTATGAATAATTTGTTTTCCCTTTATTTATCTTTGTGTGGTACAAGCAACACTCTATATAGATTGCAGTAAAAGGCTGGCACTAGAGAAGAAGAGACGCAAGATGCAGCATAGAGAATGCAGGCATTGGATGGGGAAGCTTGGCACTGGAGACCCCACAGCTATGAACAGCTCACCAATGGTTAATCAAAGAAATGTAGACCTGGCACTGGGCACAGCTAGTGTTAGGGGTAACAAAGAGAGCAAAGAAATGGTGTCTTCCACACTTAAAAGGCGCTGTATATCACAAATTCAGACGTAGTGTGGACCTGCACATGAATGAAAAATGAGCAAAGGTGTAAAAGTGTATTAGAAAAAGTCTGAAATGATCTGAGGTGGATCATAGAGGGAGGGAGCCAAAGCCATCAACATGAACATCATGTTCCTCCTGGTGAAGGACTCAGTTGCTCGTGGTAACAGCCTCCCCGGCTTCCACCACCAGAGTGAAACCACCAACCACACAATGCAGAGGAGCAGGGAGAGTGGGCATAAAACCATGAAAAGTAGAGGAAACTAAGCATGTAAACTGCATTTTTATTCTTTCTTTTTCTGTAGCAATTAAATCTGCACTAATAATGACTACATTCTTCAGATTTCAGTTATACAAACAGTAAATTCTTGGTTTTACTTGTCTATAAGGCATGCTTCTACTTTGCCCATAAACAAGATGTCGAGCATAATACTGTATTGCCTCAGGGTAATTCAAATGAGTCACCCATCGTGGGCCTTAATCATGTTGTGCAGAAGTAAAGAAAGCAGTCGTTCCAAATTACTTTCTTGTATGACTCCACAATCTGTTGCCTATTATGATCTAGTCTGGTTTTGGGAAGCAGCTTGTCAATGCAGATATTTTTTCTCCCAGAGACGCTGTGTATCCACAGGATGACAAAACGCTCTGACAAGATTGGGAGAGGAATGAAAGAAACACCAAGGGAGAGCAACAAGGAGGTTAGGCTATTTTTTACTCAGGATTTCTGGAGAATTAGAACTTAGGGGATAGAGGAAACAAACAGATGTTGGGAGAATAGTAAGGGTTTTGGCTAAGACACTATGTCCAATTGAAAGGGGAAAGGGAAAAAAAAAAAAAAAAAAGGAAAAAAAGAAAGAGGTTTGAAAGCAAAAGCTTTTAGTGTAAAGTAGGGCAAAGCTTTTAGCCAACCAGGAGTAGTTCTGGGAAGATAAGCTATGTGTGGAGTGGTGAATTCTCTGCCTAGGACTTGGGATTCTGGTATTTCATAGTATTCAATTATTTGCACAACCCCACCACAACTTTAGACTGTGTCAGTTAGCATTCTCACAAACAACAAGCAGGCACTGATCAGGGAACAGAAAATTAAAAACACTGTTCCCAGGAGGTAGAATGAATGAGGCCACCCTACTTGGAGGAAGGTGGGAAGACAAAAGATGGGTTGAAGCATATGATGACAGGCTCCAACACATGGCCCCCTGCACAGGGAAGCAACTTAGACTTAGGTCTTTTTCATGTACTACTTTAGATACAGCCAGACATGCCAGCCAAGGTTCCTGAGAAGGAAAAGAAAAAAATTTTGTTTTGCTTTGTGTTCCTCAGCAAAGCAGATGCTATAATGGGATGCACAGAATAATGTCTATTTTAAAAAGTACCTGGGAAGACTGATATACAGCTGTGGCTTGCAGACAGTTAAATTTGACAAAGGTCACACACTAGGAGTAGATATTGTTTGTTCCATGATGCAAAATTTGTTTAGATGTCCAGAGCAAGTCAGAGTTATCACAGATCGCCTTTTTTAAGGAGAAGAGATCACATCATACAAGCACAATTGCATTTGCAGCTGTGTAACTTGGAACTGCATGTACCAGAACCCTAATTTTTATTCTTTCTGTGATTTTCACAGAGCATAATTTTCATGTACTCTGAAAATGACAATGCAGCTTCAAAAGAATTAGATGCCAGTTTAATATACTGTAACAAGAACACTGTGAAATTCTGTGAGGACTTTTCTAATATGAGTGATTACTTGTTATAGCAGATGATGAATGCATAAAAATATCTAAACAACTACTATTACTTTTTTCCAAAATNCGTTATGTGTCTGGGGCGGGGCTGTGGGGGGGGGGGGGGGACTGAAAAAAAAGTCTATAAATTAAGCCCCATGATTTGACTAGCCTTTATTTTTCGTTAGAATATGTATTGCTTAGGCAGTGCCAACTTTAGTTTCTCAAACACAGCCTTTTTTCGGTGATCTCAAATCTGTTACTTTAATATTTGTTTGCACAACAATTTTAACATATTATCTTAAGAGAAAACAGACAAAACAAAAAGTCCTGACAGCATTGTGTGTCATGCTATGAGTGGCAATGCTGATTTTTATCTAACTAATATCACTGATGTCATCCCATGAACCATTTCTTAAGTAACAGAATGAAAGCTACAGACTCATACTACAACAGGTAAGGAGCCAGAGGATTTTGTTTTGAAGGGAAGTTACACATCTTAGAGTTCCAGGTAAGGACAAATTCTGTAGGTTTTAATTCTACAGAAAATGTTGCTCATCTATTTTCTTTTTTTTTTTTCTATCAAGACTAAAATTTCAGGCAGAAAGAAAACATTTAAGAAATTATTTAGTACAACTATGTTTGTATTTGATTTGGAGTTTAAAATAGTTCAAGTATCAAAACAAGGAACTGTATGGAATTTTTAATCTATCTGTTCTCACCTCGAGATACAATTCTTATTGTGCAACTAAAGATTTGAAAATATCAGAAATACAGTCGTCAGCTAAAGCTGACAGGGAATCTTTCACGGAACCAAAATATACTTTTAGAGAAAAGGAAAAAGTCCTGTGGAAAAAGGTTGATTTTAACTTATTGTTGAGATTTATTTTTAAATTTAAAAAAAAAACTCCAAAACCTTCTGTCTTGACCACATCTATTTTTAAGTTGACAAACTAGAATGTTATTTTGCATCATGAAAATGCAAACAAGATCTACTTCAGATATATCTACAAGGAGATGTTTATTTAACAGACTGAGATAGTAAATATAGTAGACATACATATAAATGCACATTTTAATGCACAAATTTTAAATCAAAATATATATCCCTAGATGGCCGCAACCTAGTAAAACTAAGTTTGTGTCATATGTGCCAGTCTCACCATGAAGTTTCAAACACAGCTTAAAAATAGTTGAGCACCACAGAAGAGTTCTGCTGCTTCTTTTATTTTCATGCACAACCAAGACAGTGGTAAAATAAAAGGCCCTGGATGAAACTCTTCTCCTCAAAGCCAGCTCTGTAAGTGTCAAACAGAGCAGGCATGTGTGAAGTTAAGAGTGGTGGAAAGCATTGGGAGAGAGATTATCAGCGGTGATTTGACATGAAAGTTTAAGTACACGGTCTGAAAGCCTACCGATATACGTGCAGTGCTCTAGAGGTCTTAGCATATTAGGGAGCTATAAGACTCTGACCCGGCTTTTGCTTCTGGTTCCAGAGCTATTTCCGTCTCCCTTAGAGCAGTGATGGTTCTCTGAAGCTCCATGGCACTGGGGTGAGGAGCTTGTAGTCTCCTTGGGACTCATTGTCAACTTGAGTAATTCAGAGCAAATCCAATATCTAGGGTCAGATTTAGAATCAGCAAATTACAAATGGTAGTTTTTGTGTTCATGTAATTGTGATAATTTCAGCCCAGAGTAAATACATTTACTGTAAAAGAGGTTTCATATCGGGCCCCTTGTTTGTATTCTTGCTTTCTATTATATATTACTTTCCTTCAAAATCTTTTGAAAATGTGGTTTAATTTTTATGAACAACATTGCTCTGAGAAAACAATATTATAGTATAAAAGTACATACAAGGATTTTCAGCTGTACGCTTAGATTTGAAACTTGGTTTAACTTGCCATTGTGTAATCTATAATAATATAATAAAGTACAATACAATACAATACAATATCCATTATTTTATTAGCGGTATAGACTACAAAAAGATTTTGCAAATCAGAGTGTAAAATAGCTTTTTGGACAAAAAGATTTTTTGACATCAGAGACACAGTGTCAGATTAAGGTAATGCACAAAATTGTTCTTTTGTCAATTTAATTCTCTCTGGTTTAATGAAAAATGTAATATTTCCTAATTTAAAACCCAAGGTTTAAGTTCTATTTGTGAAATTGAACATCAAAGTGTTGGTGGAAACATACATCACAGAATTCATGTGATATTTCCAGAGACTGAAATAAGCTTCTTTTTTGTACTAGCAATTGAAACAGCTACAATTATATTTTTATTGGTCTACATTTTAGTACACTTGATGGTCACATTGTCATTTAAGAAATTTCATTGTATGCAAAAATGGGATAACTTATATTACAACCATTTAAGGAAGTTCAATGTAGATCAACAACACAGGAATAAAAAACAAAGTCAGAATGAATCATCATAAAATGAGTCTAAATATGCTTGTAGAATACTGATCTGAAGCCTCAACTAAAGCAAATTAATATGACATCCACATTCTCATTGAAACTAACTTCCATAACAAATGCCAATAATATCAACAACACTTTCACCTTCTAGAAAGACTTTGTATGAAGGAAGAACACCCTGGTACAGAGATTAGTTAACACTGTGCTTCCTTTCTGGAAGCCTGATCTCAACATTTAAGATGTTTAATTTTGCATATCTGTACATTATGTGCACCATTCCTACAGACTGAAGTGGATGCCACACTTCAAAAAACTAACTTTCCTTTACATATATATATATATAGACATTCATGATTCAACCACAGTAACAAAACACAGTTGTTATTTTCTTCCCTTATGTGAGCTTTGTAAAGTATTCTGAACATTTCATAGAAAGATTTGCTTAATGCTTGATATGCATCAGTATATAAATGTGACACTGTCAATGACAAGTTGACGTTCTTAAATGTTCAACTGCTGTTCCATGTACTATTTCATTATCAATTAAGATAACTTTTTATGAGAAGTGGGAAGGAAAAATTAAATTCAATTAGATTTCTTTTCATGATAAGCCAGCTGTATCCTGGGTTGCATCAAAAGAAGTGTGGCCAGCAGGTCAAGAGAGGTGATTCTCTCTCTACTCTGCTCTGGTCAGACCATACCAGGAGTACTGCATCCAGCTTTGGAGCCCCCAACATAAGAAGGAGATGGATCTGTTGGAGCAAGTCCAGAGGAGGGCCACAAAGATGATCAGAGGGCTGGAGCACCTCTGCTATGAGGACAGGCTGAGAGAGTTGGGGTTGTTCAGCCTGGAGAAGAGAAAGCTCTGGGGAGACCTTATAGCAGCCTTCCGGTACCTGAAGGGGGCCTACAGGAAAGATGGGGAGGGGCTCTTTATCAGGGAGCGTAGTGATAGGACGAGGGGTAACAGTTTTAAACTGAAAGATAGTAGATATGGATTAGGTATTAGGAAGAAATTCTTTACTGTGAGGGTGGTGAGACCCTGGAACAGGTTGCCCTCAGAAGTTGTGGATGCCCCATCCCTGGAAGTGTTCAAGGTCAGGCTGGCTGGGTCTTTGAGCAACCTGGTCTAGTGGGAGGTGCCCTTGTCCATTGCAGGTGGTGTTGGAACAAGGTGATCTTTAATGTCCCTTCCAACCATAATCATTCTATGACTCTATGATTCTATTTTACTAAGCTGATTTAAAGGAAATTAATATATTTTAGAAACATAGGAAAATAGCAATTCAAAACTTCTGTATCAATGATGGCAGAAAAACAAAACAGAATTCTCAGTCTTTGCATTCAAATCCAATGGCAGTCCAGAGGACAAATGATAAGAAATGTTATTGAAATAATAGGAACAACATCTCAAATGAAAAGTCAGACATCGCAGGCTGCAGTGTATTTAATTATTCTTTTGTTCTTAGGAACAAAAGACTGCTGTGTTGTCAGATCATACAGTGTCTGTTTGATGCACCTTTCTTATAGAAGCTGGAAATATAGATTTGAGTCTGACATTTGTAATCATGATCAATGTGACAAAATAAAAAAAAGAAGTTAAATAAACATTGATTCATTATGAATGGCACAGCGAATTTTTTGTTTCATTTGGACTACAATCTTTAAAATTGGATTCAGATTTTAAAAATATCCTATTACAAATATTTTCTCTCATCATTTTTTCAAAGCATTCTTCATATGTGTTCTCAGTTGTTTATTACTGATATGAGTTAAACAAATTTTATTTCAGATTTGTAGGCATATATCACTAAAATTCAGAAAGTTTAATTAATTCATTTATTATTTGAAGACATATTCTACTTTCTGTCTTCACCTTGATTTGTTCCACCAGTTACCCAGCAAAAGTTTCTTGTAGAACTTACTGGGAAAAAGTTTTTCCCAAATGTTCCTTGTTACAGAATCCCATCATTTGTGTATAAAATTTATACCATCAATAAATTGTAAAACCCAAAGATTCATGCTTTAATTCTCAAACTAACCAAAAGGAGGTTGACGTTAATGGCAGTTGTGCAACTTAATCCCCTAATCAGCTTTGGAAATCTACATCCAAAAGTCACACTGACAAAATAAATTAAGCAACAACTCACTCATCCTTTTCATTTCCTAAAACCTGGAGAAAAGCTTGAGAAAAGGAAAAATGAAAATAAAGGGTGATCTTACACCTGAAGCTTAGCAGAGCGGAGGCCAGGCTGAGCAGCACGCTGCTACGAGCTGCAGCATGTCACTACTCACAGGTGCAGGTAGTTGCACAACGGCAGCAAACCCAAGTTGTCCGACCAGAGAACCAGAGTTGTTCCATAAGCTTTCCTGGCACCGAGGTCAGGCTGACAGGTCTGTAGTTGCCCGGATCCTCCTTACGGCCCTTATTGTAGATGGGCATCACATTGGCAAGCCTCCAGTCGTCTGGGACCTCCCCTGTTGACCAGGACCGCTGATAAATGATGGAGAGTGGCTTGGCAAGCTCCTCCGCCAGTTCCCTCAGCACTCTTGGGTGGATCCCATCCAGCCCCATGGACTTGTGAATATTCAGTTGATGTAGCAGGTCACTAACTGCTTCCTTCTGAATTATGGGGGGTTTATTTTGTTCTTCAACCTTATCTTCCAGTTCTGGAGGGTGAATATCCTGAGGACATCTGGTTTCACTATTGAAGACTGAGGTAAAGAAGGCATTAAGCACCTCAGCCTTCTCCTCATCCTTGCTGACAGTCTTCCCCTCTGTATCTAGTAAAGGGTGGAGATTCACCTTGGCTCTTTTTTGTTGTTAATGTATTTGTAAACCCCTTTTTTATTGTCTTTAACACCAGAGGCCAAATTAAGTTCTAGTTGTTCTTTTGCCTTTCTGGTGTTCTTTCTACATAACCTTGCTAGGGCCTTATACTCTTCTTGAGATGCCTGCCCCTTCTTCCAAAGATGGTACACTCTCCTTTTTTCTCTGAGACCCAGCAGAAGCTCCCTGTTCAGCCAGGCCAGTCGTCTTCCCCGCTGGTTCATCTTATGGTACATGGGGACAGCCTGCTCCTGTGCCTCCAAGAGCATTTTCTTGACGAGCATCCAGCCTTCCTGGACCCCTTTGCCCTTGAGAACCAACTCCCAAGGAACTCTCCCAATGAGTGTCCTGAACAGGCTGAAATCTGCTCTTCGGAAGTCCATGGTAGCAGTTCTGCTGATCCCCTTCCCTACTTCTCCCACAATTGAAAACTCTATCATTTCATGGTCGCTGAGCCCAAGTCGGCCTACGACCACCACATCACCCACCAGGTCTTCTCTGTTCGTGAGCAGCAGGTCTAGCACGGCACCTCCCCTGGTAGGTTCACTTACCAGTTGTGTCAGGAAGTTATCTTCCACACACTCCAAGAATCGCCTGGAGTGCTTCCTCTCTGCTGTGTTTTATCTCCAGCAGATGTCTGGTAAGTTAAAGTCCCCCACTAGGACAATGGCTGAGGATCGTGAGACTTCTGCCAGCTGTTTGTAAAAAGTTTCATCTGTCTCTTCATCCTGATTGGGTGGCCTATAACAGACTCCCAACAGGATATCTGCCTTGTTGGCCTTTCCCCTCATCCTTACCCATAAGCACTCAGCCTTGCCCATGTCATAACTACCTTGCCTCACAGTGGCTTCCAGCTCCTCATTCTGACATCACAGCAAACTTTTGCTGGCAGAATCAAGAAAGTTGCTTAGGCAACATGTCTTCCTTGCTGTTAAGGCATCTAACATAACTCATTTACTTTGGGAAAACTCTTTGGAGTAACATTACATATTGAATGTATTCATCTGAAACACAGTAGAATAAAAATGTAGGTAGTACTGCTAGACTTCGCTTTTAAGTAGTTTGTAATGAAATTATAAATGATAGACCTGTTCAGGTCCATTCATTCAGTGGATTTATGTGTGGTGTCAGCAAAGCAAGTTTGTTAGCATCATGCTATGATCTGAATATTCGGTCATTAATTCATTCAATTCTGAATATCACAACCTAAGGTAAAAAAAAAAGCTCTTCAGAAAGTGGCACAGTTTCTGCTCTGGAACGAACTCACTTGTCTACAAATAGCTCTCAGGTATGATAAAAAATAGATCACATGGATCACATATAGCAACTCGAATATAGGAAGTTCCATCTGAACATGAGGAGGAACTTCTTGACTTTGAGGGTGGCAGAGCACTGGAACAGGCTGCCCTGTCCAGTGCTCTGACACCAGGTGGTGGACTCTCTGACACTGGAGACATTCAAAACCCGCCTGGACGCCATCCTGTGCAACCTGCTCTGGGTGAACCTGCTCTGGCAGGGCGTTTGGCCCAGATGATCTCTAGAGGTCCCTTCCAACTCCTAACATTCTGTGATTCTGTGATTCTGTGATGTATGTAAGCATAGGAAAGTGAAGCAGAAATGTTCACAATACAGCTACATGGGCTTTGTATAACGTTCTACTGATAATGAAAGCTTGGAACTGGTGATGAAGCCAAAATATTGGCCTCATCCATAACCGGTGAGCTTCACTAGACTGTAAAAGTAGCACTGAACCTGCTCTGTATATATTAGATAAACATGCAGTAGACAAATAACACCAGATGTGTAACGAAACAATGTATAACCTAAGTTATAGATCGCTTGAACATATTACTGAAATGCACACAAGAGCCATAATGCTTTCCTAATTTCTTTAACATGTCCTGTAAGTTAAAGAGATAATGAACGAAAGATATATCAATGAAATACAGAAGAAATGTTTCAACAAGGTACAGATAAATAATAGAGGTCATAGTACTTTTTGCTGGGTGACTAGTCTCTGTAATGAGTCTTTGTTAAGCAGACCTTTTTATTTTTAGTCTTTACAAAACATATTAATCAAAACCCATCAGTCTCAGTGACTTTTAATCTTTCAGTGGAAAAATCAAAATTATTGTCCTGACCTTTGAAATACTATATAGCTATTCCATCCTAGATTCATCTTCTTCCTAATTCATTTTCTGTTGGTATATTTTTTTCATTAATGCCTTTTTATAGAATTTTTTATAGAATCATAGAATAATAGAATCATTTTGGTTGAAAGACCTTTAAGATCATTGAGTTCCGCTGTTAACTTAACACTGCCAAGTTACCACTAAACTATGTCCCTTAGCACTATGTCTACCCACCTTTTAAATACCTCCAGGGATGGTGATTCTAGCACTTCCCTGGGCAGCCTGTTCCAATGTTTGACAACCCTTTCTGTGAAGAAATTTTTCCTAATATGCAATCTAAACTTCTCCTGATGCAACTTGAGGCCATTTCCTCTCATCCTGTCACTTGTTACTTGGGAGAAGAGACCAACCCCCACCTCGCTACAACCTCCTTTCAGGTAGTTGTAGAGAGTGACAAAGTCTCCCCTGAGCCTCTTTTTCTCCAGGCTAAACAACCCCTGTTCCCTCAGTCGTTCTTCATAAGATTTGCTCTCTAGACCCCTCATCTGCTTTGTTGCCTCGGCTACTTTGGCTAGGTGTTCTTTTACTCCTATTCATAATTGTTTCTTAATAAGTCAGAAAATGTTTTACAAGCTGACCTCCTGTAGATCACAGAAAACCACTTATCAAGCAGCTACCCCTGTGTTATGCCCAATCAGTTGTCCTTGACATAACTATTCCACCCCATTCTCATTCAAAACCCTCTTCACCACCATCACATTCCATTGTATATTTCTCACTCCCTGCCTAACTCGATTAAAACTATGTATGTTTGTGGCAGGAAGGGACATAAAGGTAAAAACATAGACTATCTGTGTTGGTGAACACCAGCAATGAGATGCTGAAGCAATGAGCACCTTCCCACCATCCTTTATCAAATATTGTGCAGTATGGACACATATCTTGACTAAGACCTCTTAGTTTCAATATGACAAATTGAAAGCATATGAAGCTGACAAATTTTTTTTCCTGTATCTATCAATTCTCTTGGCTCTGAATGGAAGATCATATGGTATGAGACTTAAAAGACTGATAACTTCACTTTCAGACAGTGTCTAAATAACAATATTTTAAAAATATGTGGTCCCAAGTTGAATCCAAGACAGATAATTTCTTTGCAAATCTGACGTTTAATAGTAGATTTTGAACATATATAGAAATCCATTCTCGATGTAAATTCAGTTTTCAGAGTTAAGGACTTTGGGGTTTTTTTGTTTGGTGTTGGTCATGTCCCCTCTGTCCCATTCTGGAAATTTACCTTTTTTTTTTTTTTTTTTTTTTTTTAAAGAAAAAAACTGAATTCTTGAAGAATTCAGTTAATACAACAGCAAATCCATTTAGAGCCCTGCAACCTCATAGACTCTTTCAAACACAGCTGTAACTGTAGTCTGATAAAGACAAATTACCCCTTTTTTCTCAGACTTCAGTCTACTTATTGTGTGTGCATTAGGCAATTCATAGGAATACCTATTAACTCTGCGGCACTGCAACCTCTAACACAGGTTCAACTGAATAAGACACAAAGGAGTAACTGAATTTAATCATATTTCTTGACTTGAATTCTATTTCCTGACTGGACAGTACTTAACACACTATTATCCCAGCCACTGAAAATTAAAGTACACAAAGACCTTGACGCAAGACAAAAAATACCATTCCATCGGCTAAGAAAGTACAACGGCTCAAAAATCTTTTGTCAGAGAATCATCTGTAGAATCAGAAAGTGTTAACAAAGGAAACAACATAAATTTGAAGATAAATAGGTCAGTAGTTCCCATCAGTCAAAATAATTTATTTTCTTATCACAAAAGGAAAAAGGACATCCTCACATAAAAGATAGTTGGGGGTCAGAACACAGGGATTTTATTTTTCTGATCTCTCTTTTGCACAGATCAGTAGAAAGCCTAATGAAGAGTTCATCGGTGTAATAATAATGTGAGAGAAGAATCAATTATCAGGGATGGATACAGATAGCACTTCCTATAATTTCCACAGCATCGAGTATCTTGTATACATTTATTATACACATTCAGGTATGTCAAGTATGCCATCCTAATTAAAGTCATAAAGATTTCATGAAGTACCTAAACCCTTGTTACTGTCCAAAATATGCTAAATGTTATGGGAACATTCCACATTGTTTCTACTCTGTCTGCAAAATGTTTTCGGTTATAGAAAAAGCATATAGTCTGTAGCTCACACCACAAAAATATCACCAATAGTGACAGTAATATTCAAATATATCATAGCGTAATAAGCTCAGAACTGTACACACCTAAGAAAGGAAAAAAAGAAAATCTGACTTGAAAGGGAAAATGACAATGACTGAAGACTGCAAAAGAACATTTTACAAGAAGATCAATATCAAACAGTCCACACCACTGGTCTTACTCATTCTTGTTATTTTGGGTGAACAAACTTCCCTTCTTGCCAGGAATAACTAGACCTGTAGGGAAAACCTAGTGCTTGACAGACTCCCAGGGGAACACTTACCCTCATGGTAACCTACTTATCCCACCTACATATGCACAAGTATTGTACCTTTCTACTGCCTACTAACTCATTACTGAACAGGCTATTCTTCAGAGAATCTGGGTATGTCACTGTGGCATATAAAGAGTGAAACAGTTGCTAGGATCAAGGAGTTAATTTATAATAAGTGACAAAAGCTTGTGTGACATAGATTGGTAGCTTCTGAATAGAATTTGATTTTTAAATGCTCCTCAAATCCCAGATATTGAACATGTCTGAAGGATAATGAGTTATTTATTACAAAATGACATTGCAGAAAATGAAGCAACCATTACAGATGTGCTCAGCAATAGCTCACAGAAAATCTTGGGTATGAGAGTGAGTTTTATAGACAGAAGAGATGCTGCCCACGAGAGTGCTATTATCTCTGAGTCTTATCTGAAAATACCTTTTATAATTTTTAGCATACATTTGGATAACTGCCAGAGAGCTTATTTTAAAATGTCATCTAAAGTACAGATAACTCCTCTATCAGTAGACCACTACAGAGTGCCGCTTTGAGACTTGAACCCATGACATTGTGTCAGAAGCAAAAATCATAACAAATGAACCAGAGAGAACTTGGCAGCCTACTTCACAACTTCTTATCTTTACAAAAATTGCTATGACAAAATGCATTGCTTCTTAAAGAGAACTGTCGCTTGCACCCAAACCTGGAATAAAAACATCTGGTCTTTATTCAGTTTAGATAGCCAGAGGTTAAGGCTGTATCTTCTGTGATAAACACTTAGGTTAATACTTCAAAGCAGGAAAGGGATCTCTGAATGTTAAATACAATTCTCAAAAGTGACCTTAATGTTCTACCTTCCCATTTAGTTCTGATTGCTGCTATGTGTAGTTTCAGAATATCAATAATTTCCCTTTAAATAATGAATTGCCAATGCAACACCTACTTCTATGATGCTGAATGACAAAAATTAAAAAAAATTTGGATAATACCTTACTGTATGTGAATTAATGGCAAAACTCACTAATTCAAAGCTGGGAATTTATGCCTGTTTTATGGATAATATAGCTAACATAATTTGCACTTCTTTTCCTTATTTTGTCCTAATGCCCACTGTACTTAACTTTTTGTTTTATTCAGTAGGCCTAAATAAGGATGGGATCAATCTAATACTTAGTATCCGTATTATCCCTCATTTTCTAGTAGAAGATCCAATAGCCAGCAAACACTTCTGTCATTAGTGAGATTTTTTCCTTGCAGATTAGAGACTAGCATAAGACTTGACCTTATACTTTTTGTGTTTTACATATATTTATGCAGCCTTTAATTCCTCCATCTATGAGTTTAAAAAGCTGAAATTACAGTGGCTAAACAAATAGTTATATTTAGGGATAGTACACATCTCTATATGAAAGGGAAAGTTTTCCCAGGATAGCTATGTCAGCTCTGTTGGAAAAACACACCTTCCATCTGGCATTGCCTAACTGCTATACAATAGCACAGAGTACAGTAAAGTTTGCTGTTAATAGTTTTGTTGAGATCTTATGTGAGAGTGTAATTCTGATAAATTTTGGAATAGTCAACTTTTAAACCAGTGTTAGAAACTGCTAGGCAAACTATTATTCTATCACATTTTTTTCCACTTTATTCATTATTCTTTTGCTGAAATATGCATTTCACATTGCTCATTATCGTTAGTGATGAAGCTATACATTTAAGAATATACAGAAATTTCAGTTACATAAATAAACAATAATACCATATCACTGTGCAGAAACAGCCCTTTTTCTTCTGCCACTCACTTCCATAAGGGCTGATGATACCCAGGGATTAAAGTTGTTACATATAGAATTTGCTCCTTGTTTTAGGTACAAGATTTCTTTGAATACAAACCCAAATATTCTGTCATCCCAGCAAGCTTCTAAACGGACTGAGATTTGAAGTAGTCCATTACCCTAAGCCCCACATCTAGTCTATGTTTTGTATAACTAGCTATCCATCCAGGCACTTCATGGTAGTATCTAATGTAGTGCATGTTTGATACAACCACATAGATGTTCAGTAATATATTCTGATTATCAAAATTTATTTTCTAGTTCTAAAAAGGAACACTGATGTTTGTAAATAGGTTTGACAGTGGCACCTACATCCTGACACATAAACAATAATTTACAATGCTTGTGATGTTCTTGACAGCATCTTCCTTTTAAATAATAAAAAGTACATCAAGAAATTTTACATTAAAATTCTGAAACCCCTCAAGCTAAAAAATATTTTGGGTAAACTAAGTATGTGTCAGAGTGAAGTATGTGTACTACCACACATCTCATGAGGCAGTAATCATAGCCTGTATTCCCTTTGCATGTATAGTGGTTTCTTTCTTTGGAAATACTTTTTGTTCCAAGTTCAAAATTCTATTTTTAAGCTTTTAATTTAATTTTGCATTACTTTCTTCACCATCACAGATTCCCGATGGACAACTTTGGAAACCAAAGCCCCCTCCAATATTATACGTACTAGCTGTGGAAAACAAGGGTGGTTGAAATTTCTCCATCACCCACCTCTCAGGGAACACATTATTGCTCAGCAAAGTACCTAAACCTCTAAACTGCAACCTCAAGGTCTTCACTGCAAAAGGGAGATTTCATGATCCAGGTGTAGTTAAACTAAATCTGAAAATGGAAGATGTATGAGTCAGTACAGCATACCTCAGTTAAATAGCCTTTCAGAGGGAAGGTATGGTAGCTAGGACTCAACATAGTGATTTACATTTTCTGGGATTTGTCCTGGTGTTTATCCACAACTTTGAACCATCTTTTGTGAACCAACAAGTACTCTGACCCGTACTCGGGGCTGTTCACCTTGTGTTGTGTTACATGCTAAGAACATGTCCCCGGGATCAGCCAATAGAAGCAAGAATTTGGGGAAATGTCATGTGAATTTTATGCTGACCCCATTTACATTAGAGCAGCTAGAATAACATGACTGATCTACTTCACATGAGTCACCAAACAGGTTTCAAGTAGCTGCAACTTTCTGATGCTACTGATTCAAAGAATTTCTTAATTTAATTAGGTCATTATTAGACAAATACGAATGACTAATGAATAACCATTAATTCAAACTTGATCTATGAGAACCCATTCTGGACTAATATTCATCCTGTTTAAAATGAAACTATTTAAAATGGACTATTATTATCACTGCAAACTTCTTTTAGAAATGAGCAGATGGTATCAGTGATTAATGTTCTGTATTTTTTGTGTGACCTAATAATGGGCAAGGATATGTTTCATGTATTTGATCTCTTTCTGTTAAATTTCCTGTAATCCTAGGACTTACCTTCATTACTTTGCCTGAACCTCTGCTCTCTTGAAATGTACCACTCATACTCCTAGATGCGCTCAACTCAGATCTATTTTTGCTGTAAATCGATCATGTCAGCATCACAATTGAAAGCATTTAGTAATAGCAACTGTAACCAAAACGGAGTCCATGTACAGGTGAATCTTTATGAAATCAAAGCTCCATGCATTGATCTGTAAGAATGCTCTTCCTAAAGCTCCCTGATTCAATCCACAAAGCAAATTTATAGAAGGGCAGAACTGACAGAAATTAAATACCTTAGGAAAATGCATTAATCACACACGGGTTTAATGAGTCCTGGTCCTTGTTATAATTAAAAATACAAAAGAAATCAAACGCTTAAAATAGGTCTGTATCTTTGCAGACTTGTAACTAATTAACCAAACAAAAAGGATGCTCAACACTGACATAGGTATATCTACTACATTTTGAATACAATGGAGAATATGCCCAAGGGGGTAGAAATGAGCACGAGTTTAGATGAAGAAGATAAAAAAGATGTATTAGATCATTCTGACTGATACAGAATTGAGTGAAAACAAAAAATTAAAAAGATCAACTCTCTATACCTCTACTTTTTTCTTACTGAAATGGTTTATGTTGCTCAATTGTTCTTCATTTCCAGTAGAATGGTTTTTTAGTTTACAATGACTCAAACTCAAATTATATCTCCTGTAATGTAAGAAGAAAAGAAAGTGAAATACATTAAATGTGATTCGAAGTGGGAAATTTTAGCATGTAATCCTGCTTGACAGACACTTATGTGTATTGCGTATCACTTAATTTGTTTCAGCTTAATATATGTTCAGATTCAGACTTTTTTTCAGACAAATGTAAGTCACTTTCCAGTTTAAGTAGACTCTTTTCCTGTTGGCAGGATTTGATCATGCTTAATAAATTAATATTTTTCTCCACCTGTGGGAAGAAAATAATAATAAAAAAAAAGAATTCAGAAAAGAATAACTGATGTTCTTTTGTTCTGCTTCCACCTAGTGCATAAAACTGTAGTAGACTCCTTGTGCACCATATTGCAAACATATATGGAGGATAACAAGGTACCTATTTCTTAGATTTCTGGGAGGGGGACAAAAAGAGAGAATAAACTATTTATAAAGTTTTTCTCCATTAGAACACCATAAGAACAGGCAAATAATAAGATGAGGCCTAAATTCTCACCCTTTCTGCTATCTTCCATGGCAATTATAGCTTCAGAGAATTTTGTATTGTGCACATGAACAAATGATTACTTTGAAGGTCAATTTGTGATACTACTTTTTAACTTGTGTGACAGAAAATAAGACTGAGCATTATTCATTACCAGAATTTTATATTTACGGGGTTTTTAATCTGCAAAAGTATATAGACCAATCATAGCATAGGAAATAAAAGGGAAGCTGGTAAATAAATGATCTATTTTCAAAAGCTAAGAAGCTTACTGTAAGTGTTAAAGGCTTGCTTTTAAAAATTTTCTGAAGAAAGTAGAAAAAAGAATTTACCATTTTTCTCCCTTATTGTCTCTGTCAGTTATTCTAATTTGAAAAATGAAAGATATGTCAGGAGAGTGAGGCACAAGAAGAGTAAGAAGAATGAGAAACTGAAAAAAGAGAACATTTAATGAAATAACGTTTCATACTCTTTTAAATATAGCTAAATTTGTACTATTTTAGGAACCTATAGAATGCATATTTTTAGTGCTTGAACAAGTCTTGGGAGACCCAGATACATATTAGACATGGATTCATATGAAGGATATGCTGCCTAGAAAAGTAGAGATGGATGTCATTAGGGCAAATACAATACTGTAGAACTTTTAAGTATATCTAAATCCTTACACGATAAAGTAGTACTGAATGTACTTGTCTATTTTCATTTTTATAAATGAATTTCACACTCAGAAATATTAAAAATACTTTTTATGGCTTTATAAATCCTAAATCTTTTTGTTTGATATCTACCTTCAGTAAAATCAAGATGGTTCGTTTAGCTCTGAATATTGTTAGAGAAGGAGCTACAAAAGTGGTGTGGTTTAAGCCCAGTAGGGAACTAAGCTGCACATAGCCACTCACTCCCTGCAGTGGGATGAGGAAGAGAATTGGAAGGGTAAAAGGGAGAAAACTTGCAGATTGAGACAAAGACAGTTTAATAGGCAAAGCAAAACTGTGTGCTAAAGGAAAGCAAAATGAGATGTTCCTTTGGTACTCCCCATCAGCAGGCGGGTGTTCAGCAATCTCCAGGAAAGCAGGGCTCCATCACATGTAATGATTGCTTGGGAAGACAGACTCTGTAACTCCAAAGGTCCCTCCTTTTTCCTTCTTCTTCTTTCAGCTTTTATTGCTGAGCACAACATCATATGTTATGGGATATCCCTTGGTCAGCTGAGGTCAACTGTACCAGCTGTCCCCCCTCCCAGCTTCTTGTGCACCCCCAGCCTGCTTACTGGCATGGCAATGTGAGAAGCAGAAAAGGTCTTGACATCACGAAAGAGATGTTCAGCAATAACACATCAGTATGTTATCAACACTGTGTTCATCACAAATTCAAACTGTAGCAACACACAATCTACAATAAAGAAAATTAACTCTATCTTATCAAAAAAACCCAGTACAAAATGTAATAAGATTGAACTGTCAAGGTCACTTTCCTAATAAGGAAATCCATTTCCAAGTACTTAAAATACTCACAGATATTTTAAGTTACTGATGCAAACTTGTTTTTTTCCAATGTTAGAATTATTGTCAGACAAATTGGTAATATCTGTAGGTCACTGGTGAGGAGAAGAGAAAGGAGAGGAGAGGAGAGGAGAGGAGAGCAGAGCAGAGCAGAGCAGAGCAGAGCAGAGGAGAGCAGAGGAGAAATGGACCTACAGTGATCATCCAGTCCAACTGCCTGACCACACCAGGGCTGACCTAAAGTTAAAGCATGTTATTAATGGAACTGTCCAAATGTCTCTTAAAAACTGACAGGCTTGGGGCATCAACCACCTCCCTGGGAAGCCTGTTCCAGTGTTTGACCATCCTCTCGGTAAAGAAATGCTTCCTAATGTCTGGTTTAAACCTTCCCTGCTGCAGCTTTGAACCATTCCTATGCATCCTATCACTGGATACCGGGGAGAAGATATCAAGCACCTCCCTCTTTATTTCCCCTACTCAGGAAGCTGTAGAGAGAAATGAGGTCACCCCTCAGCATCCTTTTCTCCAAACTATACAAACCCTAAATCCTTAACCACTCCTTATACGACATGCCTTCCAGCCCTTTCACCAGCTCTGTTGACCTCTTCTGGACGTATTTGAGTACCTTCACATCCCTCTCAAATTGTGGGGACCAGTACTGCACACAGTACTCAAGGTGAGGCCACACCAATGCTGAATACAGAGAAATCATCACCTCTTTTGACCATCTGGCTATGTTGTGTCTTTATGCACCCAAGAATGCAGTTTGACTCATATTGGACCTGCTATCAACCACCACCCCCCGATTCCTTTCTGCGAGGCTGCTCTCCAGCCACTCCTCTCCCAATTTATACTTGTGTTTGGCTTACTCTGTCCCAGGTACAGAATCCAGCATTTGTTGTTAAAGTTCATGCCATTAATGATTGCATAAGAACTGTTCAACAATAACTAAAACACTGGTGTTTTATCAACGCTGTGTTCATCACAAATTCAAACCAAGCTACTCTTGTCCCTTGAGAGAGCACTTCCAAGTTTGGTATCATCAGCAAACTTGCTAATGGTGCATTCAACCCCTGCATCCAGATTGTTGATAAATATATCAAACAGAACTGGCCCTAGAATTGAGTCCTGAGGAACACTGCTGGTGAATGGTCATCAACCAGATGTAGCCCCATTCCCTAAAACCTTTTGACCTCTTCCACTCAGCCAGTTCTTCACCCAGTGCACTATGTACCTGTACATCTCACAATTGAACAAATCCAGAAAGATGCTGTGAGGGACAGTATCAAAAACTTTACTAAAATCCAGAAAATCTGCATCCACTGCCTTCCCCTCATTCATCATCTGGGTGACCTTACTGTAGAAGGATAACATATTAGTTAGACAGGACTTTCTCTTCATGAACTTCCGTTGACAGGTCTGTAGTTTCTATATTGCACTTCTCTATCACATAGCACAGAATGCACAGCTCAGGGGAAAGGGACGTTGTTTTTGCTCTGCTTTTGACAGACACTGCATTTACCAGGATTTAGACAGCAACAAGGATGGTTTTTCTTTATTGGAACCAGGCTCAACCCTTCAGCAGGAGCTATGGGCCTGCTGAAAGCCTTTGCAGTTCTGTATATTGTAGACCT
>VZSF01009051.1:0-96938 GCA_013398295.1 Chionis minor | reverse complement strand
AGGAGAGGAGAGGAGAGGAGAGGAGAGCAGAGCAGAGCAGAGCAGAGCAGAGCAGAGGAGAGCAGAGGAGAAATGGACCTACAGTGATCATCCAGTCCAACTGCCTGACCACACCAGGGCTGACCTAAAGTTAAAGCATGTTATTAATGGAACTGTCCAAATGTCTCTTAAAAACTGACAGGCTTGGGGCATCAACCACCTCCCTGGGAAGCCTGTTCCAGTGTTTGACCATCCTCTCGGTAAAGAAATGCTTCCTAATGTCTGGTTTAAACCTTCCCTGCTGCAGCTTTGAACCATTCCTATGCATCCTATCACTGGATACCGGGGAGAAGATATCAAGCACCTCCCTCTTTATTTCCCCTACTCAGGAAGCTGTAGAGAGAAATGAGGTCACCCCTCAGCATCCTTTTCTCCAAACTATACAAACCCTAAATCCTTAACCACTCCTTATACGACATGCCTTCCAGCCCTTTCACCAGCTCTGTTGACCTCTTCTGGACGTATTTGAGTACCTTCACATCCCTCTCAAATTGTGGGGACCAGTACTGCACACAGTACTCAAGGTGAGGCCACACCAATGCTGAATACAGAGAAATCATCACCTCTTTTGACCATCTGGCTATGTTGTGTCTTTATGCACCCAAGAATGCAGTTTGACTCATATTGGACCTGCTATCAACCACCACCCCCCGATTCCTTTCTGCGAGGCTGCTCTCCAGCCACTCCTCTCCCAATTTATACTTGTGTTTGGCTTACTCTGTCCCAGGTACAGAATCCAGCATTTGTTGTTAAAGTTCATGCCATTAATGATTGCATAAGAACTGTTCAACAATAACTAAAACACTGGTGTTTTATCAACGCTGTGTTCATCACAAATTCAAACCAAGCTACTCTTGTCCCTTGAGAGAGCACTTCCAAGTTTGGTATCATCAGCAAACTTGCTAATGGTGCATTCAACCCCTGCATCCAGATTGTTGATAAATATATCAAACAGAACTGGCCCTAGAATTGAGTCCTGAGGAACACTGCTGGTGAATGGTCATCAACCAGATGTAGCCCCATTCCCTAAAACCTTTTGACCTCTTCCACTCAGCCAGTTCTTCACCCAGTGCACTATGTACCTGTACATCTCACAATTGAACAAATCCAGAAAGATGCTGTGAGGGACAGTATCAAAAACTTTACTAAAATCCAGAAAATCTGCATCCACTGCCTTCCCCTCATTCATCATCTGGGTGACCTTACTGTAGAAGGATAACATATTAGTTAGACAGGACTTTCTCTTCATGAACTTCCGTTGACAGGTCTGTAGTTTCTATATTGCACTTCTCTATCACATAGCACAGAATGCACAGCTCAGGGGAAAGGGACGTTGTTTTTGCTCTGCTTTTGACAGACACTGCATTTACCAGGATTTAGACAGCAACAAGGATGGTTTTTCTTTATTGGAACCAGGCTCAACCCTTCAGCAGGAGCTATGGGCCTGCTGAAAGCCTTTGCAGTTCTGTATATTGTAGACCTAGTTCCAGATTTTTCTTAAAGACTTTCCCTGCATTTTGTGTGAATACCTCTGCAAGGAGCCTTCTTTTGTGATTGTGTCTTTAATACTCTTTAACAATTATACCTACACTGTCCTGATTCAGAAGCAGTCTAATTCTTGGCACTTTCTCAGATCCAGCTTTGTACTTCCTTGACACTGAGATAAGGGCAGGGGATCTGGCTTCCACTTTTCACGGAATACCAAGACAGACAGCTTAAACTCAGGTTACCTATAAATCCGCTTTCTTGTGAGATGTCAACAAAATTGTCTGTGAATGAATCTATAGACTTGTATCATTGCCATTAGGTTAGGTGAGATACATACTAATGTCAGGCCAGGACACTTTATATTGCAGTTAAGGGTAGGCTGAGGTCCACACTATGATATGACAAAGACTTTTTCTTGATGATGCCCAAAAAGGCTTTGGGCATGAAATGTTTGTATACATTTGAACTCAAATTTGTCTCACTTCCTATGGGATGTTTTATGATGTCCTGTCCCTTTTCAAATGTCTAAAGTTTCTACTTGCTAATACTCAGCAAATATTTTAAAAATTCCTAAAGTGAGATACAGCAATCAACATGTTAATAAAGAAGATATCTTCCCTGTGGGCTTTGTTTGTGAAACAGAGGCACATCTAGGGCACAGTTCTTCTCTATTCATAGACTTGAGCATTCCTACTTTAAAGTGCTTCTTTCTTTTGACTAACTACAAATTGACAGCAGGGTAACTAGTCCAGATGTAGACATCTATATTGCAGACACCTCCTGCTTGATGAATCCAACTCTACATAATTTGTCTGTAAATAATTTAAAGGAAATTACACAAGAGAAGGTAATATTGTGATATTATTCACTGTTTGAAGATTATGCTGTCTTTATACTCTGTTTTGGGGATTTTTCCCAATTTTACCAGCAATTTGTCAAAGGCCAACTAGAAAACAGCTAAGTCAAACTTGCAAAAGACCTATAAGTACCCAAAACGTGCAAGTATACTGTTGATTACCACAGACCAATATAATATTTTTAATCGTTAGTACCTTTTTGAAAGTCTCCTTCCCAAATACAGAGAATAACTGAAATAAAACAAAATTTCAGAAACCTCACCCTTTTTTATCCAGAATGTTGATGGTTCAATATGCAATTTGTAGTATAAGCTTCCAAAATTGAGAGTCCAGTATAAGGTAACCAATGCTCAATGCATCGATCTCTACTGTGTTCTTCAGTGATTATCTGCCTAAGCAAAGCTGAATTCTTAAAAAGCAACTCCAAGGAGAATAATATAGCCCAATGTTAGTTAGCCATAAATAAGTCAACACTTCTAATTATAAATAGCCTGCAGATTCTGTGAACATTTTATATTTCATGATTACTAGATTTAACATTGCTAAATACATGTGGACAGAGCTATTGAGTAATGATGTACTCTGTAGTACTGACTGTATTTTGCGCACATGTTGAAGACATGATGGAATAAAAATTCTCTGCTGAAAATGTTTGCAGTCTACCTTGATAGCATAAACAAGGAAACAAGGAAGTCAAACAACTAAAGCCAGCAGAAATAAATGCAAAAGACATGCATGAGTATCATTAGTTCCAAAAACCTCTCACTTGTCTTTGATTCCTCAGTTTTAGAAGCTAATTACTACTTCAGAGTTTAATTATTTACCTATGTGTTATTAAGATTTTTCTCTGTCTACTTGTGCGCTCATCATTTGTAATTATTTACAGTAACCACTACTAATGGTTTCCAGAGTTTTTAATTATGGACCCACTTTTGTAAAATGTATTCTATTTCCATCAGAATTACAATCTTAAATACTGGCATGAATAACTAAGTTTCTGTTAGACAAGAAATCCAATTTGTAACCAGCACAACTCCACTTGGGTCATGACCTCCAGCATAGAACTGCCAGCTCCAGTCATGAATTCACAGAGCACCTCTAGGCATTGAAGAGATATATGCATTAAAGATTTGTACTTCAAAGAGACATCTCCATAAAAACTCTGTCTTTAGTAATCATCTAATCCAAGAAATGCCTCTGTGCTCAGATGGGACAGAGATGTATTTTTTCACAAAATTAAATTCATTGTATTATCTTTGTGCAAAATGAAGATCCAAGTCCTATTACGAATAACTGCAGCACTTTCTCACAATTCACAACAAATCTCTTGATATCATTAATGTGATGAGTTCAAAGTCCTAGAAATTACTGGTTTGTGTACTTTAAGAATTAAGTGAACTTGTCTTACTTATGTAGCTCGTCCGGTGTGAGACAGATTCTGGACTAAGAGTGTGCATATAGTCTATCACATCAGTGATAACTTCTGAATTAACAATGTAATTGCACTTGGCATTCAAGTTGCCTATGCATCAGGCAGTGAACAAAGAGAAGAAAAAGTCAGCTTATCTCCAGAACCATAAGGGATGATTCAACTTTCCTCTTTAAATTTCTACAATGTAGGTGTCAATGTATAAGATGGATGTCTAGGCTTCCAACAAATGCAGAGGAGAATTAAATATAGTTAATGTAACCTGGAGAGTAACTTATCTCTTCATAATTAAGTAGGCAGGTATAGATTCAGCTGCATGAATATGTTTTGAGATGCTCTACCATATTTAAGATTTCTTGAGGATGTTATTCCAGCACAATGTTGAAAAACATGGTATAGGATCTACACAAAACTTGCTCTATGCTGGCCCAGCAGTTGGAGGACAAGTGGGATGCTGAACAATATCTGTGTCTTTTCAGTGTCAGAAAAAAAGAAAAAACAGAAGATAAGTAGAAAATAATGAAAATAAGAAAATAATGAAAAAAACCACCTGTCATTCATTGATATATTTTTTTAATTTATTTGTAGGCATACTAAAGAAAAAAAAGGGAGAGGGGTTGAAGAGCTCAAAGAATGTGATTTAATTTCCTTTAACAAGTTCAGATGATGTTGTTGTCTAATAAGAAGTCTTTGAACACAACTTGGGGTCTGAGAGCAGTCATTAGCTGCAGTAAACTAGCAAATCCTGGGAAATTTGTGTAAATACCTAAATATATAAATCTTCATGTGTTATTATAACTGAAGTCAAAACAATGGTCTTCAATCTTAATTTGGAATTTAGATTCTTCTGAGAGGGTTTCAAAATCCTACCCATCCATTCAAATAATCAAAAACTGACTCACTTCAACAGTATGATTAGAGATGTAGATATTATACACCAGTAATCCAGGCCTTGGCTGGGGATACTTAAAAAACCATGAATGTCCTTTTTTTTCCCTCTTTTCTTTGCTATAATCCTCTGATTTAAAATATTTGCACTCATTTCCTTCTTGAGGCATTGTCCATATGAGCAAGCAAATTTTTGAGGGGTATCAAGTCAAACCAAAAATAATTATAAAAGGATTTACTGCAAGTAAAACCAGAAAAATCCTAGGTCTATAGCAAAGAATGTTTTAACAAAAAGATTAAGAAGGATTGGAACGGGGTTGATGAATGCTGCTTATTAGACAGCAACACCACATTAACCCTGTATATACTTCATGTGTTAGTCATACACCTACTGGGGAGGATAAAGATAAGCCCATTTGAATGCCTTATCTTTTTCATTATAAATGTTTATTGGTTTCAAAATACTGATAAAAGAAAAAAATGGTGCTTTAAAGGCTTGGTGGACAAGCAGCAAAACAAATTCTTCGTAAAATATTGTTCTGAACTGTTGTACTACTTCTCCCACATAAAAACTCCCCAGTGATCTGACATGCTTCTTTCTTATAGATCTTGTTTTGGTGGAGATATAAAACACATTTTTCCTACATCACATGAAATTCTTCAAATATGTCATTATTCTTGTTCATATAAAGCAATCTCTTTCATGGCAACACACCAGTTTTCTCTTGTTATTGTGGTGGGTTTTTTTCAATCATCATCAAAAGATCAATCTGTTTGCAATACCATGGGCAAATGCAACCCATTTTTCTAAATAATTTTCAGTCCCAACTACTGAAGAAAAATCATACAGCAATTATATTTCTGACTTAAAGGGTAATTTATGAGCCTGTACTAATTCTGTAACTTCAGGCAAGAAATATCTAATGTTATGACTTTGCCACATAAAGTGATTCGAATTGCACCCTGAATCCCATCCCTTTGGGACATAAATTTTTCTAGGTCACATTTTAACAAGTCTGCAAAAGCAATGATTCTTTGGGGGAACAGACTCAGGTTTAATGGGTACCCATTGCCAGACAGACCATGAACGTGAAGGGATAGAGGTACTAGGGGAGGTGGACTAAGACAGCTGTCAACCATCCTTATAGCTTCTCAACACGTGGAAGCCAAATTATGCCTGTTCACAACTTGAAGCTCTCCTTTGTTTCCCACAGCAGCCAACCCTAAGGGACTAATCTGGCAGCCAGCACAAGAGCTCTCTGATAGTCAGGGACTGCAGATTTGATGCAGAACAAAATTTGTCAGCTCCATAACCTGGGGGGGACCTGCATGTAAAGGGAATCAAAGCCTGGCTGTTTGAACCAGTGGAGTCTGCTTTGTAGTTCCATTAACATGAAAGGAAAAGATGAGGGTTTGGCCCAATATATAGGAGAAATAAATCCTACGGTTCTGATTTATTAACTTTTGACCCTTTTAAGTGTAAAGTTTAGAAATGTGGAAAGAAAAGCTAAATGCTTTTGTGCCTAATGATAAGTTATTTCTTTCTTTTAAACTAAATTCTCCGAAGTTATTCTATAAGGAAATTTAGACTATGAAGAAAATTTTCATGATTAAGGAAAAAGTACACAAAAATCCAAGGCCAAACTGAAATAAACCTGAAATAAACAAAATACAGTAAGCCTGATTCTAATTTATATTAGGCAGTTTTATACTACTCTACTACTGTAGAGAGGTTTGAAAATACTTGTAAAAGTAACTTATGCCCACTTTAAAGCGTATTTATGCTTCCAGAACATATAACTGAGTCACTGAGCTTCTGCGAGTCACAGCAGGCAACACTGGTCAAGAAATCCTAAGTGTGCATGTATTCATTACAAGGGTCTAAAACTGTTATGCATCATTCCCACATCTGAAAAATTACAGCCAGCAAATCAGTGGGGAAAAACCATCATGTGAGCTGGGCACCCAGTTACAGGGGATTATACTCTGGAATTTTCAAATTGAAAAGCTTTCATTAACTTGTTTGAGAGCAGAAATAGACAGCTGCAGAGTGGTCTTAAACTTTGCATTAACAGAGAATACAGAAGAATTGGAATGAAGCTTGTACAACTTGTAGATAGCAAATTATTTGGCCAAAATGTTCAATGTCCATTTGTAAATGGCAAATCTTTAAACAAATGAGATTCACAATAGGCGAGAAATCTAATCTGTCTTGGCTTAAATTACTGTTATTCATAATGAATAGATGAACCAGCTGTTCAGAAGAATTATATCAGAAGGAACCAAAATTTAAAAATTTGACATACTTCTCTGATCCAAATTTCTGATGCAGGGTTATTTTGCAAAGGTAAAAACCAGTTAAATAATTCTTTTGATGACAAAATTTGTAGAAAAAAGAAATCAGAATCCTAAAGTTATGAGAACCAATATTTTTAAAATAATTATATCTTTTCAGAGATATTGCTCCTGAATTTACCCTTTTCCCTCCCCTACCTTACCCACTGTTCCAAAAGATAAAAAGTGTTGATTTTTAAAGGCATTTCTAGTGGCAAAAAAATATATTAACCCTCATGTAATACAGCTGGAGAATTGCAAAGTATTTAATTTATAAATGTCACTCTGCAGTAGCCTACTTGTTGAAACTGGGAACACTTTCTACAAAGCTATTCACATCTGAGAGGTAAAGATTCACCACGTAGTGATCAAATCCCTGATAGTCATTAAAATTAAGGACCCTACTGAAGAGCAGCTTCAGATAAAGACTTGCAGAGAATAAAGTAAAGACTATCACAGACAGACAAACACATGGTACATGTGACACTAGCTCCAAAGAAATTACCCCTTTATTCTGCAAGCTAATTCCAGGCATAGTCGGCTAATGAGCATTAGCCCTGGACATAACTGAGGTAGAAGTATTTCTTCTTTGTTTGTCTTCACATTCTTCAATACTGATGTCAATTCACAATGTTAGAAAAATTTTAACTCACACACTACAGGTTTGGAACTTTGAAGATATTCTCACAGTTTAGCAAATGTGACATTAATTTGAATTTGCATTTTAAATTTCTATCATTTCAAGTATCTTTAAATGCATATGTTAGGTTCAGTGTCAGCCTTTTATCTGGTGATGCTAGGACATACCATGCTGACTCTAAAACTGCTTGTAGTAATCAATCTGGACTGCATATGTGAAATATAATAAATTGTCCCATTGTGTTGTTTGATAGGTTTGTTTGCACTATCCTATTTATTATATACAGCAAGAGCTTCCTCCTTCTGCTGGTCCCTTCCCTCTGGAAGGAATACCACACACGGGTTGTCTATTAAAGAACACCAGAGGACACTTTCTAGAAGCATGCATCTCAGTATCGCAGAAAGCAGTTCTGATATGCCTTCACAAATTCTGCATTCCTTCGAGACTATCTACTTAACAGATAATAGGAACAGCTGACACAGACATTGAACTGTCATTCAGGTTTAAGGGAAAGAGATTTCCTGGATTAATGATTAGCAAATGGCAGCATTACCTGAGTGGAAGGTTGATGAATCTTTCAGATTCTCCTTATGTATATAACATGATCAGGAGAAGGCTTCTCCCTGCCTGACTTTAGTGTGTCTTGCTGAAGAATCTCTTTAAATAGGTGGGATTGAGGAGATAAGAGACAAGGATTACAGGGCTCAAACGTCAGTATGTGGAAACAAACTGAGAAAGGAGACCTTTCTATGCTATACTGGGTCAAATCTCAAAACCAAAGTTTTGCATATCAGATGTGCACCATTCAATTCCTAGTTCTCTGCACATAAAAATATGTGTGAAAGTCAGGGAGTTTTATTTTTAGGTTTTTTGTCTCTTAGCTCAGGCATACTGTGCACAGCTAATTTTTCTTCTAGACAAAAGATTAGGAGCACAAATCAGTGAGCAAAAAATTGTCAGTACCCAAAGACTTTGAAAATGTGATGTATTAAATATGTGCTAAGTTTTATGAGTGTGAACTTCAGAAGTTTGGAGCCCTCCTATGACATGACAGTGCTTGATGCAGGCCCTTGAAATATCCAAATTTTCTAGCATGTAGGTCATAAATGTCTATTCTTACACACCCAAGACATGAATAACTTCTATTAAAATTAACCCTCAAACAAATTGCTGTGTTAATGATTATCAATATTCAAAACATGATTATCAACATTCTAAACAGCTACCTCCCTTGACCACATCTCTGCTGAGTAAATTACTGTTAAAAACTTGCAATTATTAAATATGCAGAATCTAATCCTTCTATTAGTAAACCCAAATTACTATCTTCAGCAAATAATTTCAATCCCATGTTTTTCCACAGAAATGAGAGTAGATTTCATTTGGTTATATTAAAAAACTAAAGAAAAGATTGGAATTTTTTTGTAGCCCAGCTACTAGAGTATGCAGTTGCCAAATAACGTTCATCAGGGGAAATAACTGACATTTACCAGACATCTCTGTTGAAACCATATCTACAAGGAACCAGATCAGTGTAAATAACGCAAATTTAATCTATGGTATCTGTTGCTAGCATTTGTTTCCCCACTTTCCATCTTAGAGTTGTATCAGTCTTGGTAAAATGTCAGTCTGTTTCTTTAGTTCCCAATTACAAGTCATATCTGTGGTTCCCTGCTGTTTTGCTACAATCTATAACATCCACAGCCCTCCCTTACTTGACCTGTTTCCTCTTTTTCCTTCTTCTGATGTAGCTGTAAGATGGGAATATATGAACTAGCACTAGAGCATGTCTTATTCCATCTGTGATGAAGAAGCATATGTACATGCTTATACATAAACATAAATGTCTTCATATACCTACTGATACGGACTGTTACTAGGTCTATATTGCTTCAAGCCAGTAATTAGGAAAAACCTTTTGCTATAGAGTAATCAGTTGTTCCTAATGGTACCTTCAGATATAAAACACAAAACTGAAAATGCCATCTGTCTGTTAAACTATACCAGTGTTTATTGTCATCAGTACCCACTCTAATGACCTTTTTGGTATAACATTTTTCATTCATTTATTTTCTCAATTTCATTCTTACTCATTGTCACCACAACTATTTATGCACTTCTTGGTTGTGAAATATCTCTGAAAGCATATTGAGGAAATGTTTAAAATGTATAATGTACATAAATTGCTAAAATACCATTTTTATAGTAATCTATATCTGCTTTAAACTAATTTTATTCACATAACTGGAAAAGGAGAAGTGGTGCAGTGTGGGGTAAGAGTGGGGAGAATTGAAGTATTTCTGAAAATAGCTGCTTAGCCATAGTCTAAAGAATTTACATAAAATATTGGGCTTTGTAAGTCCAGTAAAAAATGTGTAGTAATTGATCATGGTGTTCAAAAGAACAACCTTCTCTGCTTGAGTGACTTCTGGACAGTAGTTAGAAGCAAGGACTAATTTAGCAGTCAATGTGTATCATGTGAGGCAGTAGGTAGAATTACAGTTAGTCCACTGGACAATGCTAAGGGTCTCTGCAGTCAGAAAGATTTTAATTTTCTTTTTCAGAATGCTGTCTACATCTGTGGATTCATATTTTAGTGCTGTGTCCTATCATATCAGCTGCCACCCACGCTGCATTTGATCACCTGTCTTTCTATTAGCTGATAGAACTGTTGAACTAGTATTGACCATTACCTGAGAGTTTAATCATATTTACAAGTATATTCCACTCTGCTATATCTACATTCATTCTACAGCTATTGCTGTAGTTAGTAGTTTTACTAACTGAGAATACCAATATTGCCTTTAAATTCTCTTTAAAGTAGTAATATATTATGTTCTGTACTTTTCATGCCATGAGGGTCAAAATAAACCTATTAGGCAACATTTTTGATGTAGCCCTATATCAACAGAAAAGGTTGAAATTACCACTCAAGAGACCTGGAATAATTAATCTATTCAGTCCTTCTGGCAATCTTTAGTTAAATGCAATTTCCTTACAAAAGAAAAAGCTAATAAATGAGGGATAAAGAAAAAGTTGAGTGGAGTGAGTGAAAAAGAGAAACGGGGTGGGGAGGAGAAGGATGCAGTGGAAATAAACTGCTTAATTATGCATTGACAACTCTCCATTTTCACCATCACTGAAATATCTCAGATTAGCTAATAAAGATTCAGGTATGGTTAAATATTATATCTCTAAAAATAACAATATCTTTGAAAAGTGACAAATTACAGTAAAGCTAAATTGATATAGTCAACATCTGCATTTCACTGGAAATTTAGTCATTCTAACATTAAAATTTGTTTTCAGGTATATGTATTCCTTCTTGTCTGACAAGCACAAGTTCTCTTGAGGTTTTAATATAACTTTCTTCACAAAATTTTACACATGCTCATCTGCATCAGGGCAGCTAAACCGACTCTGCTTTGCAGTCAGTGCCTGGTAAGTGCAAAGCAATTATCTCAAATGCAAGACAAAATATAACTAAAAATCTGCAGAGCTATATTTTAAAAGTACTTTTTGAAAACTATAATGTCAACCACTTATCGAGGACATGTGAAGAAAAGTAGAAGAAAAATCTTAAGAAGGTTTAAGGTGAAAGCGGAAGGCAGTGATAGCAAGAAAGGAAGAGTAAACTAAAGAAAATAGGTCTATTTGGGAAGCCAAAACATTTGAGGTCTTCAACATGAAAGAAAACTGAAATTAAAATTTAATATTTTAAAATGAAGATAGGTCACTGTTTTGCAAGGAGGTGTATTCATTGTGTAAGGCATGGGTTGCTACAATCCTGTGACAAAAACAAGAACAGCTCTTGCTCTAGAACTTGACAACTGAAATCATCAGGTGGCTGACTGCCTTACATTGTCAGACAAAAATGCAAAATTATGCAATATTTTTCAGCATTGAAGCCCCTTACTATATTCTTAACTGAGCTTGAGTTATACAAGACGTATTTAAAACATTAGATAAGATACATACCAGAGATTTAGATGTCAAATTACAATGCATAGAAAATAAATTCACAATAAGAGGACTAAGAGCAAGCAAGCTTTTCTTTCAGAATTTCATGCATCAATTAGATTAGATTTTAAAACAAAAGAAGAATTCAGATGTTTCAGTGGGATATTCTGGCAATTAGCAGGATAGTGTTTGTACCATGTTTGCTACAAAAGTATAAAAAACCCTGACAACACCAAATAAATTCAGAATGCATTGTCATTTACAGATAAAATTATAAATCCCAATAAGAACACAAAAAAGGATCATTTTGGCCATATAGTTGTGACTTGCCAAAAGTAAGAAGACAATATTGATTTAAAGGAAACCAAATGTACACACACAAGGAGAATATATTCTGACAGACTTCCAGAAACATCAAAAATTAAAGAGAAGAAGCAACTTCTAAACTTCATAAAGTTTCTCAGCTTGCAGAGATGCCAAATTTTAGCAGCACAATATGGATACAAGATTTCCCAAAGATACTTTAAACTGAGCATCACCTAAGAATCATTCTAGGATGGGCACGCTTAGTGCATCAAAGCCTCTTCAGGCACATCCAGTTGTGCCTCTCTAAGCTCAGCATGAAACTTAAAAGTTATATTTAAAAAGTCAAAAAGGAGATGGACATCTCTGCTCTACAGAAGTGAACAGAAAAGTAATTCTGTGAAGGAAAGAGTGAATTTAAGTGAGGATAACTGAAGGTGCTGCAACAATGCCATTTTAAGTCAGCAGGAGGCTGACAAGAAAGTGTTGGAAAAGCGTCTGAGAAGCAGTATGTAATTGATTTTTAGAAGGGAAGACTGAAAAGACGTGAGAACCCACAGCCTCAGAATACAAAAGACTGCATGTAAATATAGTCAGAGGAAATTAAATAGCTGTTGTAAAGGCTTCATAAAAATGGCACAAGCTACTATCCAGCTATCTTAGTCACGTCTAACATCAATGTGTATCCTCAAAAAAACTAATCATCAGTTTTAGCAAACTCAACCTTGCTTCACAGTTTATTTCTCAAGGACTCATGGAAACTGATGCATACAGCACTTAGACTTCTGCTTGTAAAACAATTACACGTCCTAGAGCACAAAAGACATAAAGTTGCAGGCGGAATTACAGAGCACCAGTGCACATATCTGTACCTCTGCTTACTCATCATCCTCACCTGCTCTTTCTGCTCATATTAGACTTCTTAATGGGTTCTTGGTTTGTGTTTTGGGGTTTTTTTTTTTGTGCCTCTGTCTCGATTTTTCTAAAATGATTGGAGAAAGCATTTCCTTCATAATTGTACTATTGGCCATGTTTTCTTGATCCTCTTCCTCATGCTAATATATTATTTAGTTATTTCAGTGTGCAAAGCAGTTTTGAATAACATTGTTTGCGCTTGTGTGTTGGGTTAAGCTTGGTTTGCCAGGAGGTGCCCTGCAAGCAACTCTATCACTCCACTCCGCAACGGGACAGGGGGAGAAAATAAGATAGAAATCTCATGGGTCAAGATTAAGGCAATTTAATAAAGGTCACACATGGCCTTTAATAAAGGCGAAGGCCATGTGCGGAAGCAAAAGATACAAAACCCAATTCTATTCTTTGCTTCCCATCAGCAGGTAACGTCTAGCCACTGCCTGGGAAGTAGGGCCTCACTATGCTTAGTGGTTGCTTTGGAAGACAAACACCTTAATAATAAATGCCCTCCCTCCTCCTTTCTCTTTGCTGTTTATTGCTGAGCATGATGCCATATGTTATAGAATATCTCTTTGGTCAGTTTGGGTCAGCTGTCCTGGTTATGTCCCCTCCCAGACGCTTGCCTAGTCACAGCATACTGGTTTTTTGTGGGTGGGGTTGGAGAGACGACCTTGATGCTGTGGGAGCACTGCTTAGCAGCAAGCCAAAACAATGGTGGGACATCAAAACCATTCTAGGTACAAATACAAAGCACAGAAGTATGAGGGCTGCTATGGGGAAAGTTAAGTCCATCCCAGCCAGACCCAATACAGAACTGCAATTCTTTGTTCACATGACCATTAAGGCTTTTGTAATGATCATTGCCCCTTGTGACAATAATCTAGAAGAGCAGAAAGAAAACAAGCATTTTGCAATTTATTTAGCTATGGTTAAAGTCACTCGTGCTGCTCTTAGAAGTTTCAGGGGTGAAAGTAAACATGATGTTTTCTAGCATCAGTTAATTTCCTTTTTATATAAGGATCTTTAAAAAAAACCATCACTTTTAAGCTTCATGCCGGGGTTTGAGAAACGCCACTGGATGCGCATGTGGAGGCTGCCACACGCTGAAGATGCACACCCATCCTGGGCTGATGCTGCTAGTTTCCCCTTGCTGTGCACTGAGCTGTGTAATGGTAATTCAGTGCTATTTTAAAATACTAAGCATCATGGGGTGACACATATTTCAGCTTCTCTTCAGAGTCCACAGGAAGCAGCAAGAGCAGGCTGGGCCACAGGGTTTGGGGAGCGGGGAGCTGGGGGTGGCAGCACAGCCAGTAGGACAGTGCCCCCACCCACACGGGTGCAGACCGTGGTACCCCAGCAAGAAGAGGCAAGGTTCTGCCATGCCAGTCCTGGCCCGCGGCTCAGGGAGCCAGAGCCCTGGGTGGGAGAGGCTGCAGAGCCAAGGGGTGCGAGCAGGGCTCTGACTTCCAGCAAAAAAAGACCTGCAATCGTTACAGTACTGTTTTGCAAAGAAAAGATGGAACCTGAAATGCATGTTCAACTCTGAACGTAGAGGGAATGATAGAACTCCCATCACAGCATCAGCCTTGAGTTGCATTTCTATCAAGCTAGTCTACAATGCAAGTTATTTGAATGGAAAAAAGCCTTTTTACTTGTGACAACACTGATTATCATATACAGTATTCTACAAAATGTGGTTTGCTTTTTCATTAAAAGGAAATGAAGGGTGATTTGCAAGCTTGCATAAATATGTTTTTGTTTTCTGTTTCATCTGTTCTGCTCAGTTTTCTCTGCACTTCTAATACAGAAAATCTGCAGTTCTCCCATGTTCACCAGCACACATATATAATATCCCTGAATAATATTTTCACATTTCCAAAAGAGTAGCTGCTGAACCTGTTCAGGCTTGTACTTCTAGACCTTTAGTAAGAGTACTTATACAAAAAGATTTTCAGTATTTTGTCAGACTTGACAAAGGTTATAAAATTTATTATCTTTTTTCAGCACAAGTCTTTTGATTTAGGGTGTAAAAAATCACTGTCCTAATAGACTGTTAAAAAAAAGTCAACCAACCAACCAACAAAAAACAAAACAAAAATCCCCTAGAGTAACCACATCTATATTGTCAGAAAAGGTCTTTTATTAGTATATTTGATTCAATTTGAATAACTAGCTTAAGCTAATGCTCTGCTAGTTTATCTACAGAAGCAATCCCTTTAAATGTGGGCAAGACTGGATAATTCATATCCCTTTTCCTGTTAAAGGCGCATTCTTGAAGAATTTCAATATCAGTCACTTTAGAAAAATTACTAATTTTAATTGTCTGCTAATTTAATAATTTACCTGTTTCTCATGATGTATTTAAGTATGTTTCAATTTCAAGTTCTTTGCCCTCTGCTATCTTTCCACTAAGATGTCTGTCATGTACATTTATATCCACTGAGGATAGAGCTCCATTCTCTGCCTATAAAGCTAATGTCAGCAGGAATTATGTAAACCTAAACATGAAAAAAGCTAGTTATGTTGACCATAGTTTTAAAAGTACCATAAAAAAGGAAAACAAATAATTGTTGCTAAGTGTTAAAAATGCCAGATGATATAATGAGAGAAAATACTAGGCTTTTTAGAAAAAAAATAGTAAGATGAACTAGCCCTTCTATGAATTATGGAAAAAAAGGTATCAATCTGCTACCTAGTTTTGAATCCTAATTTCATGTATGGTATTCTTTGCATGTTCCTATCCTTAGAGGGAAGTTGTGGTTGTAAGAGTGCAGATGACAAGACTGCTGTTCTGTTTCTGGCAGAAAGACGCTTAGAGAGCTAAAGCTAAAGACTTACTAAGGCGTGAATTACTGCTGGTCACAGGGAACAAATCTTAAATAATCAAACAATTTATTCTAGTAATATTATGTATATTATAAAATCCAATGAAGAGCAGTTTGTTTGAAGCCTCCTGTGCTGGATCACAGCTCTATCAGTTTGCTCTGACAAAAACTGTTTTTCAAACCATCACAAATACTATCCTGCAGACAGGTATAATTTTGTTGCCTATGTCCAGAAGTATGAAAAAAGAAGAATACTACTGGCAATGAATTTGCCATTCCACAGAGAATGGTTTGAATTTCAGGCACTGCTCAAAGAAACAAAACAGTTTGAAAGCATGAGTTTAGTTGAATTTTTATATTCAGGTAGCAGAGGATGTGGGACAGAAATAGTGTATCACACCACTTGCATGTTATGCACTGATTCATAATGTCTCATGTGGATGATGAATGTGGAAATGTTTTTCTGAAAAGTTATACTTCTTCCATTATCTCCCTTTCCCAGTTCTTGAAACTGTTAAGTGTTATGCTTGCATAATGGCTCTTTGCACCATTGCTTCTGGTAGATGTCAGTGCCACACTCTGAAATCTTACAATGGTTTTCAAAGAACATCAAATATATCTTTCTACATAAAAACTAGAAACCATATTTTATTTCTTTTTTCTTTTTTCTTTTTTTTTTTTTTAGTAGATGAATGCTTTGCTTCTTAAAGTATCCTAGAAAATAAGGGGGTCCTGGAAATTGTAGGCTTTGAAAGCACCAAACATCACCTTGAAATATGTGCCTAGAGAAAATAAGATATTACTCTCTAGTTTTTGCAGGTATATTCACTGTAGAAAAAACCAAATAATAAATAGTTTTGCAAAAATTCTCCCCAGTACCATTTTTAATCATATGGTCTCCCACTAAAAGACAGTTAAGAGTAGGAAAGAGAAGAATAGTAGTTCAAAATACAGAATGGTTTGGGGTTTTTTGGCATTTAAAAGGCTTTGCATTTAGAATTTTAAGAACGCTAGTTCATACAAACTGTTACAAGACAGATACCTGAAAGGGTATTCCCAAGATGAATGATTAACGAGATTGTTTTCTTTTATTCACAAATCAGTCTAATTTTATGAACCAATGAAACAGCTATTAAATATTATTAGAATTTTTTCCTTGTAGAATAATGCTAAGCATATGAATATGATGTGATGCACCCTGACTGTAGATGTATCATAGTATTCTAAAAGCTAACTTTCTTGCCTGTTAGGCAAAAATGTTAGGATGATTCATCTGGATATTGTCATGATTTCCTTTTGCTTCAGAAAATATTGTGCACCTGTACATTTGTATATTAGTGAGTGAGATGGAGGCAACTGTTAGATGTTTGCTGTGTCCTTGAGAGTTCTGCAATCTTTTATTCAGTTTTAACAGCCATCTTCACAGTTTTACAGATAAGGTCATGTGGGAGATGCTCAGATCCTGAATTTTGTCTACCCACTTTAAATTATCACCAGTCTGACTGATTTCTGATTTTGTCAGTGCCTTTTTCACTCAGTATGTTTTGTTCATCTCTGACCACCTGCATCCAATGTGACTTTGAAGTACTTGGGAGAGGTTATCTCTTGTTACCTGCATTAAAAAAAGGGGAGGAAAAAGCAAACTATTGTTCAATGTATTAAGGCATGGAAAGTTGTATATTGTAATCTCCATAGCTGAATGTATTTGAGGTGTAATTCTTTCCAGGATATGCTATGCTAATTACATTTCACAAAAATCCAGTACAAAGAACAAGTTTATTTGGTTGTATTTATCCAACATTTTTGAAATACAGATGCATATACTAAAAAGTTTTCTTGTCTCTATGCTAGTTTTTTTTGGTGGGTTTTTGGTTTGTTTGGGTTTTTTTGTTTTTTTTTTTTTTTACCAGTGCTACACCACCAGGGTTATAATTTCATTTGTACTTCCAAACAAGATACTATCCCCAGTCAAATAGCAGCTGTCTAAAGGGATTTGGATCCTCATTTTCAGATCAAGAAGACAGCAGAGCTGGGCTGGAGTACACCTCAGTGCTGGCCCATGTTCATGACTTTTTCAAAACAAAAGAATGAGATGTATGCAGTGGTATCAAGGAGCATGTAAAAAATTTACACGTTTCACTGCTGAGCAGTTCCTCCTGTGCAGAAAGTACAGACAGAACTATTGCTCCAGACTAAAGGTTAAGATGTTGGACTGAAATCGAAGACCTTAAAACTGTTTCAGCTTTAGGCTTCAAATTATAATTCAGACTAACTTTTGATCATCTTCTTATATTTAGGTGTGAATCTATATTAAAGGTGTTTGGATCTGTCTGGAACAAGCAGGAATGATGGACAAAGCTTCTGTTCAGCTTTGCTCATAAACTGCTTTATCAGTGCCCGCTGTTATTGCTGTTCTTTTGGTTATGTAGGTTTTTCATGTGTGTTTGCTGAAGGGGTAGAAAAACTATGTCTCCTTTGCCCTATTGAATGATTTAGTGGGAGATGGTTTTTGGTGGTGGTATTCATACTCTTTTTCTACATACTATCACATGCAGCATAAAATCTGGTATTTCAAATGAAAATAAGGAAGTATGTGAGGAAAGGATAGGAGGAAGAGTCTTTTGGGGTCTAGAGACAGACATATGATGGAGTGGGAGTTTCTATTTAAGGTATGAAACATTAACAGTGTTAAATGAGGGCCAAGCACCAACTGTGTAAATGGGGATAAGGGTACATAAGTACTTTTAAAACTGTTTTGAAATATATCAAAAGGCTATTCTGAAAGCTATTTGGCAGAAATAAGTCTGTTTTCAAATCTGCTTCCAATACCTTCTAGTTCTATATAGAGTTATTCACACTTGTCTATGCTTGGAAAAGCCTGTTATTGCTAGTGTGTACATCATCTGGTTCAACAGCTCCAGATCTTTTCTGTTTTTTATTATTTTATTTAGATTACTGTTTCATTTTTAAGCTTTTCAGTTAGTCAAGAAGAAACAAAGTTTTTCTTTTCTCCTGAATAAAGTCATTGTGATACCTGAAAAAACATATAATTTAATTAATTCACTGGAAATAAAGTGTGTTTTTGTGAGCTACACTGCATTATTGTGACTGATACTAATGAATGAAAAGTTCTGAAACATTTAATAAGAACATTTGGTTTGGCTTAAAAATCCTTTGATTATGCTTTGCATCTGCTATGTAATCAACAAAGGTGACACTACCTATCACAACTGACAGAGGACATTGTTAACAAGCAGTTACTAAAATTATATCCTACAGTCTTAAAAATTAATCTTCATAGTTCTGAGAAAACGAGACACATAAAAGTCTACATATAGAGCACATAACATGATCCAAAGTAAAAATAAAGATACTAAACATTTCAGTTTTAAAAAACATTATACATATCTATTCCCAAAAAGCTTAAGCAAAAAAAAAAAAAAAAAAAAGCTGGCTTATAGACATTCTTAAAATAGTTAATTTTTAGTATTCATGGTATATAACTCACTCATTTTGATTATCTTTTTAATGTTCTGTTTCTTCTTTGGAATTTATTATCCTTTTATGCTATCTTTATCTTGTATTTCACAGCAACCTTTTCAATGTGTTCATAATGTTGGTCAGTGAAGTAACAGAATACCACTGTCTGTCTTTTGTGAATAACATGTCATGAATGGTGAACATACAATTACGTGTACATTTTGCAATGCTCTGAATCAATGTACAACTGTGACCACTATATATGTTCCTTATCAGATAATATGTACAAGTGTACAGCCCATGATTTCAGTGGAAATCCAAAATGCTGAGAAATACATCCCCTCTGGTTATGTCAGTAAACTGAAATTGCATTTTTGAAATGTATTTTAAATGTATTTTAACATGAGAAGAAAGAGACAGGGCTTTGACTTTTTCATTCTGTATTTCCCTGTTTCAAGAAATGGCTAGATAATAAGAAACAGTATTTGCAAAAATTGCTCTGAAAAAAAACCTGTTCATCTGATTTTATGGTATTTTCCTGACTTTTTGTGTTATGCTGTTTGTGAACATTTGTGTGCCTGGTTCAAAGAACTGTTGTGGAAAGAGAACAAACAGCAAGCCGAGCAAGAATATGACCTGACAAACAATGTTGTTAATACGGATTTGTTGGAGTATTCTGTCAAGATATTAAGATGGCCTTCTTAAATCACTTTATTGGATTAGAAAATTTTCTGTCTTGGAGAAGAAACAATATTCCCTGACTTGGATAAGCCTCATACAAAATAAAGAGTAGGTTATAAAAACATAACTTTCAAGAAAGAATAATTACTGCAGGAAGTTCACAAGCAATACAGAGAGCAAGAGGTTATTGCATGAGTTTAATCAATCCTCAGCATTTGTGATCATCAAAGTAAAATGGCAACTTACAAAGATAAGGAGACATGGAATGAATAATGTTAATTACTATGAGTAGTTTTTATAGAATTTTCTTATTCCATGATGTATAAATTTTAATGAAAATATAAATGCTCACCAAAATTTAATGCACAACATTAGAAAAATGACTGAGCCTACTAGAGTAGGTAGACCAAAGATAGGTCCTAATAGCTTCTCTTCGTTATTAGGTTTAAACTAGTCTGTGTCTCTGAAAGGAACAGCAGAAATGTGAAGAATCATGTGCACGTATTTTATCAGTGAACACATGCTGAATGAATAGACTTAGACTGTAATAGCTGTAATGCTTGCAACAACACCATCTGCACTGTTTTTTTCTGTAGACCCTTGATAAGAGAGCAACAACTGTGTAACTTGATCTACTGAGCTTCTAATTGAGGAATGCATTAGCAAGTGCTAAAATTATTAGGGACTTAAATCCCAGGGATTTCAACTGCAGTTTAACATATTCCTAAATGCTTTAAAGAAACTACAGGGAAACTGCAAAAAGTACATATAGTATAAAAAATATAAGTGTATGCCACCTGAACAAATAGGTCTAGCATCATTCCAGATATTCTTAAATACCAGATAATCCACATGGGAGGGAGGAAACCCATGCAAATATTTCAACCACAGGAGAAAAAAAAAAAAGAGAGAAAATGAGCAGATGCTTTCGTTCATTGCTGAGATCCAAAACTACAGGAGACTGTGCTTTACTCATTCTGGTGCTCATGTAGTTGGTTTTGGTTCAGTTTCCAAAGAACAGGTTTCCGGACAATTTTGGGGTTCTAGAAGACAAGCTCTATGCCTGAAAATAGTTACAGAATGCATATTAAAGTGGAATAAGTTTATTAAAAGTAAAATACAAGCAATATTTTACAAATTATCCTTTTATATATAAAATGTTTTTTAATTAAAAAGAAATAAAAAATCATTTAGCACAGAACTTGCCAAACAGATCCAGTGTTCACCTATTTCAGATTTTGTGGTGAAGATACCTCTAGGGATTCTAGAGGAAAGTCCTTGCTAGACAAATATGGATTATTGCTCTACAGAGAAAGACTTCAGTAGAAGTTTATGTTTTCTACATTTAGTAGCAGATAGTTTTATTTTGCCCACACTACATTCAACATATTTTGGCCTTAAAAATCAAATTTGGCAATGTATTTCAGAGTTCATTTTTTATTCAGTAAATCAGGTTTTTTCTTTTTTTCTTTTTTCTTTTTCTTTTTTTCTTTTTCTTTTTTTTTTTTTTTCTTTTTAATTTTATTGGATGTTCTTTTCTCCTAGTGCATGAACAGGAAAAAAATAGGCACCCATCTTGCGGTCTGTTCATCTTTTGTGCTTCAGCAGTTTCGTGTCTGCTTGCATTGCAGATGATTATGCTCAGGCACTTCACTTATCACAAAAAATCCATCCAAATATTTTTGCCTTCTATCCATAACCACTGCTGTTGATCGAGATACATATCCAAATATTTTTTGCTGTTATTCATAAGTAATCTTTGCTTCTGCACTTTTTGAGTGCTACAGATTAAATACCTGTCCCTTTAGGTTTCAATGTCAACTTTTTCATCAGACTTTGGTAATGCTTTCATGGAACAGAACTTTAGTTTTGCAACATCATGGATGAAGACGACCAGTCAAATATAAACATTGATGAAGTCCCCTTAAACTTTATAATCGTGAAAATGGCCATAAGGTTAAAATTGAATAATTTCCCCAACATAGATAGAACTGAAGAGGAGGTTGAGAAGGGGAAAGGGAGAAGCAGGTCAGAAGTAACAATCACATCATTCATGATGGCAAATCCCAAACCATCTAAACCACAACATGGAGCAAGCTGGCAACATTATCCACATATTCTCTATGACTAGGGTCTCTAGGATGATTCTGTACTATTCAGCTATTTGATGACTTAATAATATCTTCAAGATTACTTTTGGAACATTAAAATTTGTTCCTGTTTTGTACTGACAAGATATACTAAAGAAAGTTCTTAAATGAAAACCCATCCAAGTCTTCTTGCAGACAATAAAGAAGTGATTTAAAGCCAGCAATGTGTGTTCACACCTGAAGTACTTTTTTCCAAGAGTCATTGCCCTACATCCATTTTCTGCTATTATTTTATGAGTCCAGTGAATTACTTTCCTGTTAAATTTTATTAGCAATACTTGGACAACTGTAGCTTTGCTTTTTCCCCCATATTTTCCAAGAACAGATAAATAACTCAGTTATCTCTAGAGAGAAAATTTCAGGTAGCCTAATTCAATATTAAAGAAGGTTATCACTTTTGGATTTGCCAGGTTATAGATTAGTCAATTTGTAAATCACAATGATTTTTTTTGAATTCAGTAATAGTTAGCTGCACAGCTCTATTTTCCTTATGAAAATGGAAATGTACTGGAGATACAAATATTATGAGGAAAAAAGTCTCTACATTTCCAAAAGCTGTCCTACTGCAGTAATTTCACTGGTGTCCAATATCTGTTCATTTACTCCTATGTAATTTTAGGATGAAGATGTCAAAATCTGAACCTGCCCCCAGATCTGAATTTTTATATTCAAAAGTAGTCAACAATTAATATTAGTAAAAACACAGCTAAATTTGTTAGATTTGGAAACAAGCAGTGATTGTTATACTGCACTGGGTATTATTAAACTGCATATTATTGTACTCCAGTTGGGTCAGTAAAACTCCAAGATTTGAAGGCATAAAGAGTGCATTTGAACCATATAAGCAATAGATTCATCACTCTTATCAATCCTGTACCCTCTTGATGAGCTCCAATATTGTAGACTTTTTTCCAGCCGGCTCCTGAATTATCAAATACATTTCTTTCAAATCATTTGACCATGCACAGTCCATGAAGGAACCAAAAGAAGAGCATCAGAAGTCAGTCATGAAATTTGCAATATAAGATGTCACCATGCCCATTAATATGGCCACAGCAAGTTAAATGAGATCATATGGAATGAAGTAATGCTATCCTGTAAAGCATTTCTGCCGTAACAAAAATCTCAGCTATTGTGTAAAGACTTAGGCTTTATCAAAAACAAATAAGTGAAGGAGTTAAAGTGAATCCTCTGAACATGTATTCATGAGTGCTTGCTGAAAATACATTGCAACTTCCATCAGCTGTCTCTGCCAAAGTCAATAATCAAACCAATGTGGTATGGTCAATTTGTGCATGAGACAGCTGTTTTGTGGAGTGCTTGTTATGCCTGCAGGGAGCTGAGTGACCACAGCTACCAATCAACAATAAATGTAATATAACATCCTAACATTGCTTTCCTCTACAGCAAGATTTAACACGCTACAGACAATACTAGCAAGAGTGCTAGGTTTTCTCTGAATTGTTCCAAAAACGTGTGTTGAAATTGAATGTAAGTAGAAAAAATGTCAGTGGAAATACAAGAATGAAATATTGTATTACTGTTTCATTTTTAGCTAATCTGTCAAACTGTTTTCATCCTGTGCCAGTCTAATTCAACCAAAAAAAGATTATAGGACACAAATCCCTGAATATATATTTACTTGTTCTTACTAAGCATAAACTTCTTGGTTCACCTTTGAAAATCAGCCTATACTACCTCTCATGTACACAGACCCCACCATACAGAATTTTTCAGCCCTGGTGATAAGAAGGAAAGGTCTCACAGATCTCAAAGAAGGATTCATGAGAAAAAGATAACTGCTGACAGAGGAACTCAGACTTAGCATTTACCTCATGAACCAGAAATTTATTTCAGAACTGCAGGAGCTTTCTGTCTCACTGCTGCCAAATTTCATTTCTTCACAGTTTTCATTTTATTTTCATTTCAGATAGACTGTTTAGATAGACTGTTGCTTACTTAGTCTGTTTAGTTCACATTTTTAAAACAGAAACATTGTGACTTCTGAAATAATGAAAAATAAACTTATTTTTTCCCTCAGAAATTTCCTAATTCTTGTGGATGATATGGCTAACAATTGGCTGGGTTTGTTTGTAGAATTTTTAAATAATCTAGGAGAAAAAATAGAATGCAAAACCCCATGCTTCATCACATGCAAGAAATGGCAATATTGTCTTTCCACCACTTGGGGCATAATTGAGTATTACAGCTCCAAGATACCACAACCTTATCATGGCTTGGCTCTGGTTTGTCGGCTTTAGATCATTTGACTGTGGTTTGGTTTTTCATGTTGTTTTTCCCCACACGCAGTTTTCAAAGAGGAAATACTTCAGTAAGCAATATGGCAGTTTCAATGAGACTGGCTGCAGATTTGACATTTGGCTAGTACCATTTCTATACCTTTTGCAGTTGGTGCATCATTCTTCCCTTATCTTATTGTGCCTCTGCTACTGAGACTGTCTTTCTCTCTCAACACTTTTATTATAAGCATGAGGTGAGACAGGTAGAAAGAGCTTCCCCAATCAGATGAATCTGTAAAAAGTTTGACATAACTTTTAATTGGCTTATTATCTGTTACTTTTGATTTTTAGAAAGTGTGCTGCATATTTCAGTCCTTCCATGGAACTGTATTGGTTGTTTTTCACAAGCTGAGAATATCTCCATAGATTTAGGAGAATATCTTGATAGTTTTAGGACAAAATAAATCAGAAAAAGGATATCAGAAAGATTCATACCTCTCTCGTGTTTAACAGACTTGGTGATATGTGACAGGTCTCTGCAGATATTTGTCTAGTTTCCTTCAAAATGTCTAAAGCCAGAAGCTTCAGAAACCCATTCTTCACAAAAGAACCACCCTTAGCTCTCCAAATGAGGGTTGGCTGTATGCAGTACAGAACAGGAGTCGTTACTAGCAGCAATCAGAAAGGATAATTATTACAGTAAAAGATAAAATTTAATCCCCCATGATGTCATCCAGAGTGTTACTGGAACTACTGTATGACGTTTACATAATCCTGATGAATACAATTTAAAGAAAGTCATGTAGCTACATTTTAAGTAGTACAGGGAGTCTTGAGTGTAAGGTAAAAGTCATTATTTTCAGTGAAGTCCTTTCAATCTGAAAAGCCCACACAATACATATTCAAATAGCAAAATATTGTTCTTCTTCAATTATGTACTCTGTAAATGTCTGGACACCAAAATTTCCTTTCAGAGACATTGCTTCTAATCTTCTAACTTTTGTGCCATGTTTAAATACTCTGCAAATTTTTAGAACCTAGAATAACAGGGTTTATAGTGGAAACACTGACACTCTCATGGCTATAGATGTGCCAGCTACTGCTGCAATAATCAGTAGACAATTACTTTTAGCTTTCCACTCAATGAATTAGGACGGATGAAATTTTTCATTAAAAGATGAGTTTTGCTGTGAGAAAGTTCATTTCAGGACATGTCCACAATAATAAACTAACTGCAGCTTGCTCTTGTTGTTAGATATTTTTAATTCAGGAGGACTAGCGTGAATGAAAATATTCAGAATGAAAGGCCAGATATCTAACTGCAGCTCACTATTCCATTAAACACAGCCCATCAGTGCAGCACATGCAGGTCAGTGTGAGAACTGAAATGAGCTATGACGTGACGAATCAGCTCATGTGGACAGGAGCCTGCAGATGTTCTCAAGAAGCTCTAAGGGCAGCCTTATATCTAGTACTTTCCTACTGAATTTTGGTATGGATTGGTATGGACATCTGACAGCAAGAAAATCACCCAACCTACTTTATTTTGTATAATAAATATATATAAAATAAATATATAAATATATGGGGTGAAAATAGCTAACCCACCACCACAAAAACAGTGGTTATCAAGATCACATTATCAATTCCAACTTTCAAAATATTTTACTATAGCTCAGTAATCATTATTATGGTAAATTTATACCAGAAGGATTGGGTTTTGCAAAATACCTTCTACTGCTACTATTTACCACTACTTTCATTAATCAATCAATGCTCAGAGTATTTTTTTCTGGGCATTTATTTGAACCACAGGATAATGTCCATTTAAACTGTACCAGATGCCATTTCTTTCATCATGTGAGTAGCTCCATGTTTTATCTAGAAAAACTTTCTTTTTAATAACATTTTCAGAGAGAAGACATGAAATCATTAGATAATTATTTTGTTTGGTTTCCCACTGCTGTTTTGTAACTTGAAAGCCTCCAGGAGTGTCGGAGTCAGGGAAAAAAAGGAGAAATAGGCAAATGCTATATATTCGCATCTACCATTTTCTACTTTATTGTGTACTGATACTAGGTGGCATGCATCTGCCCAGAGCTACTTTAAAAAATAGTTACAGTAGATATAAATAAAATCATCTTGCATTTTTACTAGTTTAGGAATGTACTTCTATATTTAGCCTTCTTAGCAAATTTATAGTAATTTATATTGAACTCCTATTTCTGAATTTAAAATCATATACAATTTAAATCACTTAGATTTAAATTAAAGAGGTCTCAAAATGCCTAAAAAAACAGCTGTTCCTATCTGTCTAAGCTATCTAGTTTTATTTCTTTTCCCACCTTTAAACAAAATAAAAAAGGATTCTCCATTTCCTCCTCAAATCCCACCTCTTACTTTTTCAATTAATGCTTGTTAAAGTAAGATACGGTCACAGTGACTGGAAAACCATTGAAATGAGTTCAGGAATCAGATGAAGTCAAACTGGAATTGCTACGCTGGATTAAAAACTCAAGAAATGGTGGTAAGAGAACTGGAAAACAGAGGTATTTGTCAATACACAGCTGAGACTGAAAGTTCATTAATTAATCATATCTTCAGTCACACTGCACTCAGCTTTGGTTCCATTTTCTTCTTTTCATTTTGTGGATAGTGTGCTCTCCTGCAAGGTGTCAAGTAGGTTTTTAAAAGGCTATAATTCCATCATTAACTTTTCAGTTACACAGTCCCACGACTCATTCGTTTCTTTTTTTCTCCCCCTTTCCTCCTCACTTGCACTGCTCTACTAAACCTCCAACCTATAAAGTTATACATACATGAGAAAAGTTCTATTGTCTAGACACTCAAATTCAAAAAGGAAGATTTTTCAGAGTTCATCAAATCACAGAGATTATAACCATTATTAAAAAAAGGAAAAAAAAAAAAAAAGAAGAAAATGTGTGGCTCTTAAAATAGAAATTTCACTCTTTCCTTTTCCCTCTTACATTAACTCATTGGAAATAAAATTAACTTTTTTTAAATCCGTGTGTTGGTCTGAACATCTGTGTGTGAGTCCAGAAAAAATATCCTACTTTCACAAAATGGTTAGAGTAAATTTAGGATTATATACTCTCTCTAGTATAAAGAGAAATATATGTATATATGCAACAGGAAATTTTCAAGAAGTGCAAAGAACTTTCTAACTGATAGAAAAAGAATTTTTCTTTTTAGACAGTACTCCTCCTATAATATTGGAGCAGCACAAGCCACCTTTCATTGCTAACAAAGGAATAGAACCAATATATGTGTTTCACATGAGTGAATGAGCTGCCACAGGAGTGCGGTTAGAATTTGCTTGGTGTGCATTTCATCCTACTTCATTTAACTGGAAGGTTAATTTGTTAACTAGTTTGCAAAACTAGTTTTGCCCAGACATAGACAGAGTCTGGGAAAGAGCATGAGATATTTCCCCTTTCTGCTGCTTATGAAATGCTTTGAGAAAAATGAGTCATTTGAGATTGTGTTCTTTAAAGTTGTCTTCATGAGATACTAGTTGTTTTTTCATTAAATTGTCATCTCATCATGGCAATTACCTACCCCAGACACGCAGATAAAGGCCCTGTTGATGCCTTTTGTTTGTTTGCTTGTTATAGTTGAAAACGTAGATCATGTGGCCCCCACAAAACCAACTGCCCATGAGATCCTTTCTCACTCTGCTAGACTACAGGGAGCCACTAATATTGGCGTGTCCAGTTTGTCAGAGTAAGTAAAGAATGATAATTTCCCACACCCTTTGCTTGCTCTGTGTTTTTCCAGATGGATCACTGAAGTTGATTCCTGATATTTTAACAGATGTTCTCCCCACATATGTGTAAGTGATTCCTGAGGCTTATGGACTAAAACCAGAATGTAACTTTATTTCTATAAAATGGTGAGTGTATTAACCTGGTGATTAAGAAGCTCTGATTTTGCTATGGAAGTTAAGCAATATTCTGTCTTAAATGTTCTAAAAAGCCCTGAAAATAAGAAGGGCAATGGCAAACTTTCTGCTTTTGTCAGACTCCAGAGAGATTAATGATGCCTAATGTCTAAAAAAATGGATACAGTCCATAAACTGGTATAATACTTAATAATATTAGGATGAGCTACATCTCTGTGCACCTTTTCTTAACTCTGCAGTAGCCTAAAGATGGTGTTTCAATGATGAAGCATCCTTAAACTAATTGACCTTCCAATTAAACCATTTGGCAAGCAAAATACTATACTTGTTGAAAGATTATATGTGGTCAAATCCTTTCACATTTGTCATCTCTTTAATTGTAAATATGTAACACCTATGGGTATTTACAGTAGTTTTGTGACTTCGGTTGAAGTTGATACATGCCAAACAATTTATTCTTTTGTATTAAGTTTAATTTAGATGCACAGTGCAATGAACACATATTCAGGGTGTTAGGGAGATTATCAGATATACATGTTTTCTAAAACAGATGTGTAAAGCCTCTGTCTTGTGGGCATTTGATTTTCAGTTTAACTCAAAGATGTATACATTGGAGCCTTTCTCCTTCTGCACTAACATGAACAGTAGCATTTCAACCAAGACTGGCATGAAAAGGATCAGACATCTAATGAAACTTAAACTATCAGGCTGTCACACAACATTTCGCCTTTCTCTGTGATAAAACTGCATATTAAAGCTGAAAGTGGAGGTGAAAATAATACAGAAAATTCATCTAAGTTTACTACATTTGACCATTGTTGCTAACTCAGCTCTTTTACAAATAAAATTGATTAAAACCAAAGCAAGTATTGCTATCAAACATTTGGAATCTCAATGGATAAAAAGAGTTCTCAAAGGTTAATAAAGACTGCTTGTAATGGAAAGTGATATTATGCAATTGTTATTCAGCAGTGGCTAAAAATGAAACAGATATGAACCAATAACATACAGAATGTTATTGCATTTTCATAATGCAGTTTAATTTTGCAGTCCTTCAACAATAGAAGTAAGTGATTCAAGTTTAATAGAAAAAAATGAAGTCAAAGTGAATGAAATATCTTACTTTTACAGCCGTGGGAGCAATGCATAATGTAGCAAATGAAAGTGCAATAATAAGTTATGAGAGCAAGACTGACAGGAAAGAAATAATTTTATAGTGTTAAGATTGTAAAAAAAATAGAACTGAATTAAACTCATTAGTGGAATAACATCAGCCTGTACTTGAAATCACATTAACAAAATTATTTATATGCTGAATTAACATTACGATTTATTTTTTTTCCTTCTTTCCCCTCATGTATGTATGTATATTGGGTTTATGTGGCAAGGTTTTGGTAGCAGGGTGGCTGGAGAGTGGCTTCTGTGGGAAGACACCAGGAGCTTCCCCCGTGCCACACAGAGATGTTTCCAGCTGGCTCCAAAATGGACCTGCTGCTGCCCAAAGCTGAGCCCCTCAGCAGCACTGTTGGTGTCTCTGTGATAACATATTTAAGAAAGGGTAAAAACCATGGTGCAGCAGCTTTGAGAGAGGAGTGAGAAAAATGTGAGGGAAACAGCCCTGCAGACACCAAGGTCAGTGAAGAAGGTTGGGGAGAAGGTGCTCCAGGTGCTGGAGCAGATGTTCCCTGGCATCCAACGGTGAAGACCATGGTGAAGCAGGCTGTCCCCCTGCAGCCCATGGAGGGCTATGTTGGAGCAGATATTCACACTGCAGCCTGTGGAGGACCTCACAGTGGAGCAGGTGGATGTGCCCTGAAGGAAGCTAGAGCCCATGGAGAGCCCACGCTGGAGCAGGCTCCTGGCAGGAGCTGCAGCCCAGAGAAGTCCCCATGTGGGAGCAGGTTTTCTGGCAGGATTTGTGGCCCATGGGGTACCCACACTGAAGCAGTCTGTTTCTGAAGGACTGCACCCTGTAGGAAGGACCCATGCTGGAACATTTGATAAAGGATTGTATCCCGTGGGAGGGACCTCACACTCGAGCAGGGGAAGAGTTGTAAGGAGGAAGGAGGGGCAGAGGCAAAATGTTATGAACCAACCCCAACCCCCATTCTCCATCCTCCTGCACCTCTCAGGGGGAAAAAGAGGTAGAAAAGTCAGGAGTGAAGGAGTGAAGTTGAGCTTGGGAAGAAGGAACGACAGGGAGGAAGCTGTTTTAGTTCGGTCGTTCCTCACTATCCTACTCTGTTTTTCATTGGTGAAAAATTAAAGCAGTTTTCCCCAAGTTGAGTCTGTAATGGCAACTGGTGAGTGATCCTTCTGTGTGTATCTCATCCCATGAACTTTTCCATCTTATTGTCTCCCTCTGTCCTCTTGAGAAGAGGGAGTCAGAGAACACCTGGGTGGGGGTTTAGCATTCAGCCAAGGTTAATCCACCACAGAATAGCTGTTGATTTATTCTCTGTACCCATAGTAAGTCGTCAATAAATATGTGTGGACATGGTATAAAGCCCATTGATAACGCAGAGAATGAAAAGAAGCAGTTCTGTGAATTGTTTGGACAGGCTACTGTCAGGACAAGACCTTGATTATGCCAGTTGTGGACTGAACACTGTTTTCAGCATCCACTGATGTTCCTGTAGGATAGGGGTACTATGTGAGTCATGATACCAGGGAACCCCCTTTAGACTTAAATGGCTTCTGCATGAGTCTCAGAGAGCCCCAGTCTTCTTTTGCTGAAGGCGACTTTGCAGAATTTACTGAGATGAACAACAACACACCTTTATGCAAATGCTCACATGTCCAGTTTGCCAAGCACAAAAGTATTAAAGTCCTTATGTCTACATTCAAATGAGTTACGGACTAGATACAGATACTAATTTCTATCAGGAATTTTTCAAAAAATTGAGTTAAATATGCAAAAGGGAAGTTAGGATATACTAGAATTCTGAAAATCACTTTCTCCAGCCAGAAAACTATCTGAAGTTTTCTGCTGGAGTGTTTTAACCTTCCAAATTTTCAAGAAACTACTATTACAAAATGCTTTGGATCTCACTCAAAAATACATACTGTAGCTTCAGCTGGTTGTCCAAGTTTAAAGATCAATCCGAAATTCAAGTTTAAAATAAAATTTCAACACTGACTCCTTGATTCTTTGTGTGCCCAACGTTCACGTGTCAGTTCTTCAGCTACTGTAGTCAGTGGGATTCTGCAGATTTTCTCTGGCACAATTAAGTTCATTCCAAATTTCATGTGGGGTTTGTAACATTTTACAACTAAGAAGTCCAGAGTTTCTTAAACTTCTGTATATTTACTGGAAGCCACAGCCTGCATCAGGCGTGGGTAAAATAGGAAAATAACCCGGACAGAAAATTAGTGGTGGAAATAGAATTGCATTCTTAAGTACAACAAATAGATCTTCCATATGGCTAAATATAGATCTTCTACATGGCTAAATAAAAAATAAAATAAAAAAATCAAAAAGGTAAGTGGGGCAAGCTTGGGCACTGGAAGTCAGGTCATCTAAACTGCCTAATATTTGCTCCAAGCCTATTATTTATACCACTTCAACGTGATATATTCATAAGAAAATGCAGACATGACTTTTGGCATGACTGTAGCTCTTGACAAGAGACTTCTTCCAGAATGCAATACTAGTGATGTAGCACCATACTGGGCTGCCTGAACAGTTTTCTAGCACTATTCTAGAAGGCTTTGTCGCTGTTCACATGTTGAATGATGCCACATCTTCAAATTAGTGCTATAAAGAGCTAGTCTGGCACATTCTTGCAGGCACTTTGAAGTGAGAAAAAACACACGAAAGCTGCTATTTGTGCCTTAGGTTGACAGGAACCAGAAACACAAACAATACTCTGTGACATAACCAGCTCACACCAGCCATAAACAGTGAGAGTACGTGCTAGCTGGACTTTTGTATTTACTGTTAGGCCAATTAGAAGCAGCCTTGTGCCCGTTTCACATGCACTCAAAATGTCTGAAAGCATATGAGTGCATTAGTGGCTGCCAGTTCTGCTCCATCACGCACATTTTTTGGAACCTATTCTGGGCATGAATTAAAGCACCCAGGGCCTCATAGGCTCCACTGATCTACTCCCCGAAGCTCTGCTCCTCCAGCTGCTGTAGGAATAAGAATTCAGGAAACAGAGTAAGAGAGAGAAAGGGGAAGGAGAGTCCTCTCATCACCTCTCTTCCTGGTTGGCAGCATTATGCTTATTTGGGTATCTCTGAATTTGTGCACTTGGCAGTGTCAGAGAGGGAGAGAGTCAGCCTGACTGGTGCTGTGCAGGTAGCTGAAGTAAGAAAAGCACAAGCACCTAGTATTGCGGCCAAGGAACTTGCTTGGTCTCGATTCTTTAGGAAGAGACATACTCAGGAACCTGCCCTGAAGCTACTGCAGGACTAAACCTTGCTGATCCATGAACTGAGGACAATAAGAAGGAATTTTAGCTACTTTTCAAAGACTCATTTAATCAATTTTCTGAAGTCAAAAAGGCAAAAAAAAAATACTTGCAAGTGCAAGAGCTAGTTTTTAGCCAAGTGTCTTCGTGCTATCTAAAATATCAGCTCTGCATGGCTCAACCAGTAATAAAGGCATGATAAAACGCTTGTTTCATCTGTCAGATATATGGATATCAAGAAGTTTTGCTTGTGAAGGGCAGACCAACATGCTACCACTAATATGCGGAGGAACTTTAATTAAGTGCTCTGGTGAACTCCTCTTTTTCCCTACAGATATCATTGCAGGGATGCAATGCAGTTTTAGCCTCTAGAGTTTAGTGTTCTTGCTTTATCCATACCATAGCTTCTACTCAGAACATGGGATGCTGGTCTCTATGGCAAAGGATGTAAGTTAGCTAGTCATAGCTATGCTGCTACAGTGAAAGCACAATTGAACATGATGGTATAAGCATCTCTATAGAATAAAAATCTGTGGGAACTCTTGTCTAATTTCATTTTCAATTTCAATTTCAAGAATCAAAAAGTGAAATAAGAGTTGCTCGGGCCTTAACTCGTTTAAATCTGAAAATCTGCAGGCACTATATAAAAATGAACAAGTCATCATGCTTTAATGCTCTCCAGTTCAGCCTTCCCACGCCCTGAGTTTGCAGGATCAGAGACCATCTTTCTTTTAATCAATCTCTATCCTCCTGAGAGATTTTTGAACCTCTCATGACATCGCTGGAGTAGACTGCTATTAACTCCTCCTTCTGCAATCACATAAAAAGACATTGCTTTGTAACATGCTATTTTATCAATCTGCTGGAATTTCTGTATTTCAAATAATTAGAAAGATACAGATTTGTATTTTTATACCGTTTACATTTTGAAAACAGTTTTTATTTTCTGTAAAGTATCATACCACAATTTTTTTCCTTCCACTGTAAAGATATTTACCTCTAACATGCTAATATACTTATACATGGTAGGTGTATTTAAATAACTTTACAAAATGGGAAATTTAATGTTACATCAGATTTTCTCAATATCCTTCAAAATTTTGATATGTCAGAATAAAACACTGATAAAAATGTGTATTCATTATTTCACTCCATTTCTCATTATTCTAGACACATATTCTTGCTGCTCTGTTGCCTTCTGATTTAAACCTTTCGGATTTGTGCAAACTCAGCAGCCAAGGTGTATACAGCTTGCCTACTGCAGCATTTACCCAAATAAACACATATTGTAGGCATTCTTTATGCAGTTGGATACCAGAAACTCTGTAAGAACCTAAATGGTAGTCTAGAGAAAACAATATAGATTCTGTTCTGTGGAATCACTATTCACTGATGTCTCGATGTACAAAAACTGATGGCTGTTAATGACACTTCAAAAAGACTGAAAAAATCCAGGATCTAGCCATGCAAGGTTATCAGAGGGCCATAATGGAGCCTGTGACTGAGATGCTTTATCAATTTCAAGATCCATCAACTTATACAACTAAGAGCAGAGTGAAATACCTTTGGGAGGAAAATTTCTGCACTGTTGTAATTCTTTCCACTTCAGAATATCTTCTTGTTCTCTTTCCCTTCACTGTCCACCTCTCACAACAGTATATATTTATCACTTCTCACCTACTTTAGATTTTCTGGGTCTTCCTTTAAGGATAAAATCTTACTCCATGGATATTGATGTTACTAGGTTATTATCACCTGGGTTTACAGGTGATTCCAGACTTATTCATTAGTCTTTCTCTCAACAAATATGTGACAAAAATGAGAGGTTATCTCTGATTTTTACCTTCTTTGCAGTATAATAAGACATTATGTCATACATATATTTTAGTAGCATATTAAAGTCTGTAATAATATCTTTTTGAATACCTCTAATTCTTCAGTACTATCTTTTACATTCTGAATATATATGCGTAGCTTATATTCTCTATCTGAGCACCTGGGCTAAAACTTGCTTTTCAACAGGAGTGCAGTGAACATCCTGTGTTTCAAACTCACATATATGTGTGTGCTTATCAGTTCCCTTGTTTACTGTAAAGGGTACAGTAATGAGATACAAAGATCTTGCATGCATCTGGTTTTCTTTCTACAGGAAGGAAACATTCTGTGGCAGTACACAAAAATGTACATCTCTTATTTTTTGTAGATTGTTTTATAGCCCTAAGGCTCTGATCACTTGAAGTATCATAGTCATTTCATAATTCCCCTCGCCCTCCAAAAAACCGTTAAACAATGGAAAAAAAAAGTCAGATGCAGTACTGTGCTAATAAACAATGTACTCTTCTTAGATGACAAACTAGCTAAATATGAAAATGAAGATATTCGGACAAACATTTCAGAAAGAAAAAAAACCACCCCAACAAGGCAAGTTGCAGTCACCCATTTTTGCCGTATTAGACCTGTGTCTTTCCCTGAATGGCTTAGTTTCTACAGTAACAATTATATATGTTCACATATAACCAAAATGCCCTAGCTGAATCTGATTTTCACATTGCTCCACTCAAGACAAAGATTCATTACAGACTGGAGCCAGCTTATCTTCTGTGTGTACCTTTTCACCTTGGTGATGTATTGTTCATCTCTAGTATTAAACTATTGACTATTTGTGCTGCTACAACTGACCAAGCTATCAAGGAATTTTCATTTCTATGTTTTTATAAAGGATTTCACAATAATAAGCTGGAATATAATAGCATAGAATTAGAGCTCTTTTTTTTTTTTTTTTGCCAGGCTGTGAGTCTATGAATATGTTTTAATCTTTTTAACATAAATAAATAAGAAAGCTACATTTCTACAATAGTTGCTTATGTTAAAGCCATGACATCTATTTTTGGTATATAAGATGACAGCTTCTGAATGGTAACTGGTAGTTGTAACTCCCTTTCCTCACCCTTGATAGGTTCTAATCTTTGCAAAGTCTATTCCCTACAATAACTTTATTTTGGTCAGGATTTTAGCAAACTGACAGTGCCACGAACAAAATGTATTGTTTGTTAATATTCTAATACACACAATGTGCATTTAGAGTGCAAGTCAATGATCTTGGTCTGTTCTTAGTGCTTTTATCACGACAAAAAAAAAATGTATTGACCCACAACCTTACATAGATCAAATAATTATTTAAATTTGTAGGTATTTCCTTGCCTAGTATATTTCAGTCCCTTTTTTGCTGCAACTGCAAGTTAGAATATTTGGAAAATTTTGTGCCTTTTCTGCCTTTTTCCTTCTACTCACTGAAAGGTGCTTGGGGCTTGTTTAGTTACTGCCTTGGTTATTTCTGATATCATGCATTAGGGAATGTTGGGAAAAAAAAAAAAGTTTTAATTTTGTGGATCTGGAGACATGACTGCCTCTGATGGAATGATGTTATACCTTTTACTCATCATGTAAATCAGTATTCACTGATTTCAGAAGATACATTTGCCATTTGACAGATGGGTCAAACATCCTGTCCACTTAGACATGTATACAGTTAGCCAGGGTGCTTGTTGCTTTTCATAATAAAGATAAAAACCTTCCTGAGGTTTCCTGGCAAAGGAGCCCATCTCCTTTGTGCCATCAGTATGGTTTAGTAACACTCACATGATTACCTCTGCTTCACAGCCTTGAATATCTTCTTTCTCTTGGCTTTCATTAGTAAGGGCAAGTTTCCAGCCCATGTGGTAGATCTACAACTTGCAAAGTAATGAAAATAGCATTGTTTCCAAACTATGTTCCTACAGTCACACTGCCTACTTCTATGGAAATATAATGTAACTGCTATTTCACTTAATTTATGTCTGGGTTTCCTTCCTTCCTTCCTTCCTTCCTTCCTTCCTTCCTTCCTTCCTTCCTGCCTGCCTGCCTGCCTGCCTGCCTTCCTATTTAAACTACTTATATGGATGATATTTCAAAACTATACTTCCGTCCCTGCTACTGTATATATCAGCAAAGAATAGTCCAACATAAAACCATGATATTTTTCAGTTAAGGTAGGGAAATTCTCTTTTAAAAGACCAACAAGTTGTGTTTATTTTTCCAGATGTACTATAGCAATAAATTTTGAGATTACAACTCAGTCCAGTTGAAATACCAATTAAAATATTGCATCAGCTTATTCACTTCAGTTTTTGTATACCATGCATTTTTATTTATCCTGAGATATTTCTTTTTATGTCTTACAAGAAAAAAAAAAAAAGATTCAAGCTGTCACTTCCATATATGAATTAATAATTTTTTGTGTGTACTTATAATATGTTATTATTGATAATGATCGACTGTTCCCGACAATAAAACAAATATGAAATACACAAAAGCTGGAGGTAAATGTAAGGGCTTGATTCCATTCAGTTGTGCCTGTGAACATACGTTTAAAAATGCCACACAGATTTGAATCCAGGTACAGCTAACGGTATGTTCCTTCAACACTAAGGAAAGTTGTTTCTAAGAGACAAAGGGATATTTGCAAACTCACTCTGACTTTATTCAGTGCGCATTCATCACAGTGTTATGTCTTATCTAAAGCATTCTCCAGATGAAAATCAGTTCAAGTGCAAATATCTGAAGGTCTATAGATCTATTTACTTAGACTTTGTATTTTCTTATGTAGCATTAATTCTAGCAATAGAAGTCATGAATTCAAGGGAGATGCAGTGGAGTTGTGGCAATAATATTCCTGTGATCTAAAACATAAACTTAGTGTCCTTTTAGGACTGATATTCCTTTGTTCTCATATTCCTTCCTTGTTGTGGACAGCATATGTGGGATCAGCATATTTTACAAGGATTTGACCTGGAGCATATCTTCTGAGCATATTTGAGCTGCTCAGTTCAGCAATCATATGAAGTCTTGTGTGTATATGAGCAATGCCAAACTTGTTGCAAACACGGGATGTTGCAGGTGGAAAAGCAATGCAGGACGGCAGCAAGCAATAGAAAGAGCAGTAAGAGCCCTGAGGGAAAAAGATACAGGAAGCACAGGAGAGGTTACAGAGGGAAACTGGACTATCAGCTACATGGCTGGATAACAGCAAAATAAAAAAGGGAAAGAGCAATTCATAACTGAAAGGACCATTGGGAGAATAAAAGGCATCAATAAACCTCTTTTTTAAAATCATTTCCCCTGCAAAATGCTCCAGAGTACAGAGGAGAGTACTTCTGAGATACATGGCCTCAAGAGATAAGAATTAAATGGAGACTTTGGAGTCATGAATGGGAGCAATATATGGGACTCCCTGACATATGATAGGCTGACTGGGAATAAATTTCTTTGAGCATAGTTTTAAACTGTTCTCTAGGTTTGCAAGGCTCATAAACAGACTTGTTTACTGAAGTTCAATGGAGCATGATAAAGTCAGACTGAAAAACAGTGTGTTTCAGCACAGGAGAGGTTAGAGTGGGCTGGTGTCACTCATCACTGGCTCTCAAGATGATCAGGAAAGCTGTAAGGAAAGTGTATTGGGAGCCCCAAGACCACACAGCCCCATCTGAGGGAGGTGGCATCTCCCTAACTCCTCACAGCAAAGGCTGTGATGGCTCCATGATCCCCATGGCTTGGGTCTGTTGAAAATTTGACAAAAAAATATGCCTGAGGATTACTTTAAAATATAATCTATTAAGATTTTTGTTGAATTTGACCCATTCAGTTACTAAAGGGATGGCAGAAAATAAAAATTTTAGTGCAGGCATGCCCAGATAAAAGCACTTCTAAATTTTAAATTAACAAAGAGTGACAAATTCTGCCAGCTTTACATTTGTAAATCCAAAACTTATGCATTAAATGTGTGGCGCTCAAACTACATGAGTGTTACTGTCCTATACAGGGCACTCAGTTTTTGTAGGTGTTTGTTCCATGCCATGTTTTCATATAGACAGGCTCATGCAGATCCACTGCATGAGTATGATCCGCATACTCATGCAGATTCACTGCCACTAACAGAAATTCTCATATTTACACTTCAATCCCTCTCCCTTCAGCAATCTGCAAAACAGTGACCCTGGTTCTGACCAAACTAAACTTGGTGCCAAAATTCTCACCCCAGTTTCCAGTGCCTAGATAGTAAGAAATCCCATCTGTGCCTGTGCATGATGTGCCAGCAAGGGTTTCTTTTAGTCCCAGTGCCAGTTTCAAGTGCGCAGACATTTAGCTTGCAAAGATATGTCTTTACATCCCTAACACTTCTGAGTCTGCCCTGGGGCTTGAGATCTTGCTTTGGGCTTATCTCTCTTGTCCCTAGCTTCACAGGTCCAATGAACGTACTAGTCTCTTCAGAAGGACAGAGTGCTCAGAGAGAAAAAGAAATGCAAAATGGAAAGGGAGGAAAGATGGATGGGAATTTTTTGTAGCTTTTTCAGTTGCTCCCCATTTCTCACTCCCTTGAGAACCACACAACCACACCCAGTTGCTGTGTTGAAAAGTGCCTTATTCTGAGAGGAGGACTATTGATTCAGTGTATTTGCACTAAAATATTTTTTGCATTTCCATATCTCCTGTTCTTAATTCCAACTAGATTTTAAAGGCATAATGTAACAAAATTAATCACTATAAGATTAAGTGTGTGTGGGAAGAAGTTACCCTTTGAAAGCCATTTCTGAGCACATGGAGGAGAAAATGGTGTTTGGGAATAGCAAACATAGGCTGATTAAGGGTTAATCTTGCCAGACAAATCTGGTCACAATTTATGATTAAATGACTGGATGAGAGAAGAGCAGTGGATGTTGTTTATCTCAGCTATAGCATGAGTTGTTTACTCACGGTCTCCCACAGCATCCTAGTATCCAAGTAAAGACATTAAGTCTTAGATAAAGGGACTACTAGATGGGTGAAAATCTGGCTTGGGTTGTCAGACACCAAGTGTGGTGTTTAATCGGTTGCATTTTGCCAGTTACCAGAGTTCCTCGGGGGTCAGTTCTGGAACCATTCATTATCTTTTATACTGTTCAGTGTCTTTAACCTAGAAGATGAGATGGGGTGCAGCCTCATCAAGTCTGGGAACAACCCCAGACTCAGGGGTACCGAAGAGCCATTCAGAAGGACTTAAACAGGATGGAGGAATGGGCTGATATGAGCTTTATGAAATTCAGCAAGGACAAATTCAAAGTCCTGTACCTGGGACGAAATAATCCTGTTCAGAAAACTGCAGCCAGTATATTGAGGGACATTATTATTTCCCCTCTGAGAAGCACTGACTAGATCGCATGTGAATTATTGCATTCACTTTTTGGAGCTCCAGGGCAATAAAGATTTTGATAAATGGAAACAAGTTCATCCGGCCAGGGGCTGTAACACTTATCCTGTGAGGACAGGCTGAGAAACCAGGACTTATTAAGCTTGGTAGAAGAGATGGCTTTGAGCAGACCTAACAGCAGTCCTCCCAGACTTGTAGAGAGGTCATCAAGAAGATGGGACCAGGCTCTTCACTCAAGTGCAAATAAGGTCAGGGAGAGAATGAGAGAGAGGAAAGGATATAAGGAAAATTTGCCACCCTGAAGATAATTAAGCATTTGAGCAGTTTGTCCAGAGAGTTTATGTAATGGAGGTTCTTGGAGGTTTTCAAGACCTGTGTGGTCAAAGACCTAAGCAGATAAATCATTGAGTGTTGACCCTGCTCAGAGCAGGATACTGCAGTAAGGACTTAGCCCCCTTCTGATGAGAGTAATTCTATGATTCTAAGGTCCACAGATCATTCCTGAGAGCTCAGCACTGTTGTAAAATAGTAGGAAGTCTGTTATTCTCATTTTGTGCACATTGAGGGGTTGACGTGTGTCAAATTGCTGAAGCTGTTCCCTAAGAGTTTCTATCTGACTCTTTCTTCAGTTTAGTATTTGGCAAAGTGCAGTCTATACCCCCATAAGTTGTGCTTAAATGGTGAAATTTTTATTTGAGTGCAGGACTATTTTGCTTGCAGCTGTAATGGCTTTATTTTCATGAACTTTCATGAAATTTTCATGAAGGTAGATCCTTCAATCCCAAATCAGATTAATGCTTTGTCTTACCTTATGTTTCTATTTACAAGTCCCCAGTGATTCTAACATCAGATTTCTAACATTGAAACCACTCATACTTTTAGCTCTGTCAAACAATATGTTGACAACTAACAGTTCTTAGCTCAGTGATTCTGCTTCTTAGTGTCAGTGTTAAAAACTAATCAGAGTTTTAGTCCACAGACTCGTTAGTAAATTTTCTCTCTGACTGAGGTTTCTAATTACCTGCCAGAACAGGAGTTATGAATGCTATCAGTGATGTGCTTAAACTCCTACTTCTCTGAAAATTACATTAATTGATGTTTTATGAAGTATGATTTGTGTTCAGGAGCTTGGTATGTTGGCATATTGCCTTTTCCCAAGATTTTGACATGATAGGTTTGGTATACGTTAACTTCTCTTTCACTGAAGCAGTTTCAAGTGAGACTGACTGAGGGAAGTGAGAGTAATAGTGTAGAAAAAGTACAAAGCTTTTTTTATTTCCCCCACAGACCTCATATAATCTGTATCATGTTTGTTTCAAGGAGATAACATTTTCTGCACCATCAATACAGGTTCTTTTATTTGACCTACTCTGTAGTTTCAACAGGTTTTAATAGGTTCTTTGATGTATGTATTTCTTTTCAGACCAGTATAAGAAACCTTTGGCCCTTCTTTTTTTAGATTTTTCATTCTGCAAGTGACCTACTTGTGTTGCTTTATTAATTATTATTTTTATTTCCCATAGCTTCTTAAGAATCGCATTCTGATATTTTAGAGGGAGATCTGGTCTTGAGAGAATCTGTAAACTGATGGGACATACTCGAAAGTATAGACTTGACCATCCTGTGATAGCAATCTTGTTTTCTGACAATAGTGGTTCTCGTGCCTCCTTACAGCAGAATCAGTATCTGTCCATGTTTGCTAAGAAATGGACTTCTATTTAAACTAGGAACTAGTCACATTATTTGAAACATTTGAACACTTCTGAGGTACAACGTGCACTGGAAAGACATTCACAGTATTAAGAGGGCAGGGTAAAGAGCAAAACAAAGGGCATTTCTGTAACTCAGTTCTGTTTAAGGGAAATATAACAAGAAATCAATCTTAATCTACCATTTATGAGATTTCTTAGAAGTTGTTCCTTTAACTCAGTTCACTGCTTGGTTTCTTGCCTTTCTTCCTTTTTTCCTCCCCTTATTTTCTTTTCTATTTTGATTAAAAACATTCTGAAAGTATTTACTGATGTGGCAACTCTTGACTCATGATGTCAGAGGAACAGTCTGACTCCAAGCACATTTGAAGAGCCATCTAATGGCAGCCCTAATGGTCCTAGCCCTTGACCATAACCTCATCTGAAGGTTCACATAGCTGTCCTTGCCCCATAAAAAGCCTTATCCTACTTCCTACACGTACCTCTTGTCCAGGTTTTTACTGTTATTTTTCCTTTTCATTATATGGGTGATTCAGAAAGATAAAAATGAAATCTAAAAAGGCAAGGTCCTGATACTGCCAAATTGTTTTACATAGGTTTCAGTACAGTCTGTGGGTGTTTTGTCATTGATGACACTGGGAGAAGAATTGGGCTCTACACGCTCATTGTAATTCAGCGGCTCAGTTGAAGAGTGCACGGTGTCACTAATAAGCTCCCATCAGAGAACAGTAACGGGAAACTGGTTTCCTGCCGCCAGCTGTGTACCTTACTGTGCCCTGCTACTGTTGAAAATGAAAATGACATATGAATTCTCCTGCTCAGAACATATTATGGCAACATGCAGAAAGGAGCAAGTTTCATTTTCCACAACAGAAAAGAAGATACACTGTAAAGGCTAAATGTTCCAAAGGACAGGTATCCTGGGTACACTCTGGGTAAAGGATAGGTGTCCTGGGGACACTTTGTATTAAAGAGAACTGAGTGTCTGACAGCAAAGCAGGAACAGTCAGAAGAGTGAAGCTGCATGAATCATTAAAGGAAAAAGCTAATTATGTGTTTAACTGAATCGATGATAAACATGGGATTGTTAAGATTTCCTTATTGATGTTTTGGTTTTATTTTGCTTTTTTGTTGTTGTTGTTTCAGTTTTGGTTTTATTTTTTTGACTGATTGATAGACAGAGTCTTGGTCCTGAAAGGACAATCTTATTATTCATCTCAATCTACACCTTTCACACAAGATGAAATCTCAGAGGCAGGTATAGCTGCAAGCATTCTTTTCAGTGCCTCTGTAGGCTGCCTTTTGAAGGTTAGGTGAGCATCAAAATGTTACCTTTTGTTTTCTTTTTTGATTTTCCTGTGTACCACAAGATTCCATGTCTTCCCTTTTGAAGCTTCTGCTGTCTGTTGCTTCTGTGTTCCCTGTATCCCCTTCTAGTCTCCCTTGCTTTTTTCTAGCTCTCTTTTAGCTTTCCTCTGCTCTTCGAGCTTTATCTGCGCAATTCCTTGGAGCTTCATGCTGAAGAGACATGACTTGACTGCAAGTTTTCCAGAGTCACAAATGAAATGAGCTTACAAACTCTATGTCTCTTGATGCCAAGTGCAAAAAAACTTTCCTAAATGCTGTAGTTTTGCCAGTCAGTTACTGAAGCCTGTGAGAAAAAACATGGAGTAATAAAATTATGTGCAATACTGAAAGGAATACCAGAAAGTAGAAAAAGTCTTCATTTAATGCAGAGGAGCGTTATTGATTCCTGCCCTCCACAGCATAGCTTAAAAGAAAATAAAATCCATTACTTTCAATAGCAAACATTTTAAAAGCCACTGTCTGTGTAGTGTTTTAAAACACGCTGCACTGGAGTTGCATTTTCTCTTTTCTTGTATGTTTCTGTCATACCACAAACAGAGTCTTACTGTTACACTGTAACAAGAACTAATTTCCTAATGACTAGAGTCAGTATCTCCAAAGATGCAATTGCACATCGGTTACCAGCTTGTCATATCTTCTCAGCCAAACAGGGTCTAGCATTTCAAAATAAAATCTCCAAGGAAATCCTAGACCTTGCAGGAAACTATTTGGACACTTGGAAATCCCTGACTTTGATTCAACATCACTTTCAATCCTCAATATGTAGCTAGGGAGAACCATGATCTTTGAAGTGTCTCTTTCAAGTAAATAAGACAAGATCATCTGAGCTCCTTCAAAAGCTGTGGTTTACTTGGGGTAATGTTGTCATCAGTTCTGCTTTTCCTTCTTTCTTGCACTTCTCCCTTGCATTTTCAGCAACATTAGAAGTACCTTCCCCATGAAAGGTCCTTGCTAAATCAAACCTTGGAAAACTGCTGAACGTTATCTCCGTCCGTTCTTCACCTTCATTTTTTAAATGGCCTCTGTTATTTTCCTTCAGTAAAAGACGTGGTAGAAATTACCTTCCCATGAAAGGTCCTGCTGAATCAAATCTTGAAAAACTGCTGTGCTCAGGTAGCAGCAGAATGTCAGCCAGCTTTCACCCCTGCATTCCTCACCTGAAGAGAAAGTACTGCGTTGGGTACAATGCTATAGGATTCTCTTGGGTAGAAGAATTTATAACCATAGGGTATTACCTTCCAATTCTTTTTCTTTTTCTCCTCTCTTTTCTCTTTGGTTTTGAGGGGTTTTGTTTTGTTTTGTTTGGGGTTTTTTTGTGTGTCTTTGTTTCTTTGTTTGTTTTTCTCTTCTAGATCTTGGGGCATTATTTATAATGTACCCTATACTTACTCATTTTTTATGGAAAAAATAAAGAACAAGAAAAAAAAAGTAATCTTTCAGTGTAAACCAGACTGCCTTGCTCCTTAGGATTATTGAAGCAAAGAACTGCTTGGTTTTACCAGAGAAGCCAGGCAGCTTTTCCTCCTGCATTAGTCAGTCAGCATGATGAGTGTTCCCAGTCATCTGGCAGAAAGATGACTGCGCAGCTGCACAATGTGCTGTCTGCATTATAACTAGATCTGACTTTGCGTACATCTATGCTGGAGATCTACTTCCTCATGTGCTCACATGCAGGACAATTTGCAGATCTGTTATTTTCAATTATAGTAGATTTGGTGGGGAGGGGGGAGGGGAGAGCGGGGAGAGGTGTTGGGCGGGTATTTTACAAGATTGCGTGCAAGGCAGAATGCTATTTAACCTAACAAAAAGTGAAATCAAATTCCTCTCTGCCCTCTCACTGGAATTTTGATTGGTGAGAGGAGCTTCTCATCCTTCCTGAAGAATCAGTACCAGAATAGGCTATTCAAGGAGGCAACTAAGACTACAGTACTTGCCTGATCTAGCCCTTACCCAACTTGCTTACTCCTATCCACCTTCGAGGACCAATGAGAGATCTCACAGGCCTCTATCAGAATGGGTTTGTGAATAACTTTGCATATACAAGCTTACTGCAGGGATTGATAATTGATAATTCTTTACAGCAAAACAATTAGTCTATGGAAAGGGCTTATAGACTGTTAACATTAACTTCCTCTAAGCATAACTTGTCTTGTTTATCAAAATCCTAAGGGATTTCTAGGCTTCCCAAGCCTTCCAGAAATGTCAGTTACCCCTATGGCCACTTATGTAAGGCACTGCAAATCGTATCTTCAGAATGTATCCACTAAGCATCAAGTCTTCTATTTCAGAGCTTTGTTGTGAGCATTTTGTAAGAGCTATTAGTCTTTTTCTAACTCTAATTTACTGATTTTGTCATCAGTGCCTTTCCAAGTACTGTCTTTAAATGACGAACTCTCAAAAATCTAGTCTTTCCTTTTGTAAACTCTATTTTATTCTCTACCCTTTTTAAATTCTATTTCAGATGGAAGCTTAATGATAACAACTTGGGAGTGACATACATGGGTGACCTGCAGAAAACAATTAGTCTCAGTGTGAGATTTATGAAGAATATAGTTCAGTGGGCCATCAACACCTGGCCCCTTCCTAGTGTCTCAGAATTGGAAAGAGCTGACTCCAAATTTTTTTAACTTCTAACATTAATTAAATGTTCACAGGATTTTGTAATTAATTATATATACTGTTTTTCAGGTTTTTGAATGACCTTTCAAAAGTTTTGTTCTACAAAAATTAATGTCTAGTCTTCTGTGCTTTATGCAAAATGGAGGCCATTTATATAAATGAAGAATAAGAACATTTAACATTATTGTGAACAAGTAAATGTGTGAATATAAATACACACACACTGCTATATATATATGTATACACACACACTTATGCGTATCATTTAAATGTACATTTTTTCTCCTAGCTCTCTGCTTGGTATCATAATTTATAAAACGATGAATGCATTGTAAGTAACAAAAATCCACTTTTTTAATTATAGCATCACCCTCCCTACCACCGGTGTGCAAATGTGCATTTATACAACTTGTGCTTCTTGTTTTGAAACATAGAATAATAAAATACTAAAATCATTTAGGTTAGAAAAGACCTTTAAGATCATCAAGTCCACCACTAAACCATGTCCTTGAGTGCCATATCTACATGTCTTTAAAATAATTCCAGAGATGGTGACTCAACCACTTCCATGGGCAGCCTGTTGCAATGCTTGATAACCCTTTCAGTGAAAACATTTATAAAAATAAATGTATTGAAAGAAATTTTGAAAATTAATTTTTTTAAAATAAATTTTGAAAAAAAATATTGAAATAAGAGACATGAATAGACTTGACAAATGCATTTCAAAATAGAACTCTCAGATCTGGATTCAAGTAAAAAACACAAAATTTGAAGATAAACCAAAAATATATGTAAACTCTCCAATAATAACACAAATTTTGTCTATTCTGCTACCTAGAAGTATCAGAATTTTTAACCAGGTCAAATGTGGTCACTAATGGTGATGCTAATCTTCCATTTAAGAATCTCCCTAATTTAGATTTTTCTTCTTGTACAGAACAGATCACTTAACATTGTCCCCCATATAGGAAAAAAAGACAGTTCTCGGAGATAATTTCAGGACTAAACTCTAGAAGTGGGCCCATGTGAACTGTATGAGGTTCAACAATGAGAAGTGCAGGGTTCTGTATGTGGGTCAGGGCAACCCCTGGTATCAATACTGGCTGGGGATGAAGGGATTGAGAGCAGCCCTGCCAAGAAGGAGTTGGGAGTACTGGTGGATGAAAAGCTGGACATGAGCTGACAATGTGTGCTCACAGCCCAGAAGGCCAGCTGCATTCCGGGCTACATCAAAAGAAGTGTGGCCAGCAGGTCGAGGGAGGTCATTCAATTTTCACAATGAGGGTGGTGAAACACTGGCACAGGTTGCCTAGAGAGGTGGTGGATGTCCCATCCCTGGAAACATTCAAGGTCAGGCTGGACAGGGCTCTGAGCAACATCGTCTAGTTGAAGATGTCCCTGCTCATTACAGGGGGGTTGGACTAGATGACCTTTAAAGGTTCCTTCCAACACAAACTATTCTATGATTTTATGACTGTTACACTCTAGTGTATCCACCATAACCTGAAAGCATAACTGATGAGCATTACCAACAGACTCCAGTCAATTGCTCCCAAGATCATTGAGCAAGAAGCTTAATGGCCCTGATTAAAATATCCGTCTACCAAGTGTTCTTGACAGCTTGGCTTGAAAAATGTGCTATAGAAAAGATAACATTAAGAATACCTTAAATGGGCTTGCACTTCTAATCAATGTCAGTTACAGAACAATATAGAGGCTTAGATAATTTTACTGGTTATATACAATTACCTTATTAGAGCCATACTGGATGGATACAGCATGGGTGTGAGAGTTTTTGTGATTACATATATGCACTATGTCTTTTATGAGCTTTGCAATCATTGTGCTCATAACTAACCACTACTTTATTACCTGTGGTAGGAAAGGGTCATGTTTTCTCTTTTTGTTCTTAAAGCTGCTTTCTAGCAGTATTTTATAATCTGTGCAGAAGAAGTAAAATATACTTCCCTGGAACGTTTTAATTGCAGCCAATTAAACAGCAGGCCAAAATAGGGGGATTTAAACTTCAAAATCCACAAAGGATTTGGAATGCACTGAATGTTTCTGGTTTTTTTCCATGCAGTGTGATGACACAAAAGCTTTTATATAAAATTCTCACCTTATGCAGCAATTTCAACTCTTTAATCCTTGCTACTGGTTCATTTCTGTAGATCTCTTCCAGAAATTAATCATCTAGACAAGGTAGGTTCAGGCTGTGACCAAAATATCCAAAAAGCTTTCTACAGTCCACTGTATCCCACAACATTTACAGTTAATGAGGCTAGTACCTCATTACCAGCCTTTATCTTATCAGTATTTGTATGTTTTTAATGAGAGATTTTATATGATTTTTTATTGGGTTTAATGCTCTAATAGTTTTCTATTTTCTTGCTGTTCAAATAAATTTGATCTCTTCTTCTGTTATCTAAGTTATCATTTTTATTTGCAATTACTCTGTTTTATGCTATTAATTTTATTTGCAGCCAAACTGTTCTAACTGTAAAAAAAATCCTTATATTTATTTCACGCATCCAAAAAACAGCTTTAATCTTGGAGGATTTGAATTCCTTCTTGCATCGCTTGTTCCTTTTTTTCAAATAACCAGACAATAGATTCCTCTCTTTCTGCATCTTCACTACAATGAACTGTAAAACCCAGTCTGACAATGAGAGTTTTCACTCTCAGGTGACAGTGTATATGTATTTTGTAAAGTGTTGACTTGTACTGGTCTTTTCCAGCCTAAAGAAACAAGCTATCTGGTTTCATTTGCAAATATTTTTATAAAGTGAATCATAGAGTGGCTTGGGTTGGAAGGGACTTCAAGGATCATCTAGTTCCAACCCCCCTGCCATAGGCAGGGACACCACTCACTTGACCAGGCTGCTGAAAGCCCCATCCAACCTGGCCTTGAACACTTCCAGGGATGGGGCATCCACAACTTACCTGGCAACCTGTTCCAGTGCCTCACCACCTTCACTGTAAAAAATTTCATCCTTATATCTAATCTAAACCTACCTTCTTTCAGTTTTAAATCATTACCCCTCATCCTATCGCTATATGCCCTTGTAAAAAGTCCCTCTCCAGCTTTCTTGTAGACCCCCTTTAGGTACAGGAATGTTGCTGTAAGGTCTCCCTGGAGACGTCTCTTCTCCAGGCTGAACAACTTATAACTCTCTCAGCTCTGATCAGCTTCATGGCTGGACTTGCTGTAACAGTTCTATGTCCTTCTTATGCTGGGAGCCCCAGAGCTGAATGCAGTATTCCTCTGCTCACCAGAGCAGAGTAGAGGGGCAGAATCACCTCCCTTGACGTACTGGCCATGCTTCTTTTGATCCAGCCCAGGATACAGTTGGCTTTCTGGGCTGCAAGCACACATTACTGGGTCATGTTGAACATCTCATGAATCAACACCCCCAAGTCCTTCTCCTCAGGGCTATTCTCAATCCATTCTCTGCCCAGTCTACGTTTGTGCTTGGGGTTTCCCAGACCCATGTGCACCTTGTCCCCAACCTTGCTCTTGGCGTTGTTGAACTTTGTCAGTTTTGCACAGACTCACCTCTCAAGCCTGTCAGGGTCCATCTGGATGACATCCCTTCCCTCCAATGTGTCAACTGCACCACACAGCTTGACGTCGTCAACAAATTTTTAGAGGGTGCACTCAATCCCATTTTCCCTGGCAAAGATGTTAAACTGCACCAGTCCCAATACCAGCCCCTGAGCAAAGCCACTCGTCACTGATCACCACTTGGACATCAAACCACTGATCACAACTCTTTGAGTGTAACCATCCAGTCAATTCCTTATCCACTGTGTGGGCCATCCATCAAATCCATGTCTCTAAGATTGAGAGACAAAGATGTTGTGTGGGACATTGTCAAATGCTTTTCACAAATCCAGGTGAATCTGTTTTCACGTTCCAGATTCCATAGAATTCAACATGGTCATAATCACAAAGTAACATATGGTAAGAAAGTGATAAAAATGGCAGTAAAAAAATATTAGTGAGATCAAGTCTTTATCTCCTGCCTTCAGCCCCACATACTTGTATGTTACCAGCACTCAGAGGGCTACTGCTGCTGGGTGTAGTAAATATATTCCTTATTCTCACGCTCTCTTTAAATAAATAACTTTGCAAAAAAACTCCTGGTATTGGAAATTAAGTTATATTAAATGTTGGACTTAGGAATGTGTTGTTTTCTTTTTTTTTTTTTCTTTTTTTTTTTTTCAAAGTGTCATTTTTGATTCAATTACAGAAAAGCATTGTCCTCTGAGGAATAATTTCTCACTGCTGCTGATATATCAAGAGGTGTAATTGTCACAGTAGAAAAAGAAAAAGAATCTTCATTGGGTTCAAGAAAGGAATTCTCCTTGATGGTGCTAGTACTAATGAAAGAAAAAATCAAAACTTGCTGAACAATTTATATTCTATAAACTTGTTAGTATACAGCAAATTATCAGCCTAAGGCTTTGGGGATTCCGAATGTAGGTTTTCTAATATTAACAGTGTGTTAGAGAGGTGTTCATACCAAAGGGTTCAGTGAGATATATTTTGTCAGGAACCTCAATTTGGAAGCAAATGTAGTACCCTCATGTATTAAGGCATGTCATTATTACACTGCTTTAAAATAAAAATTGCTTTTTGAGATACTGTTCTAATCAAAACAAAAAACCCAAGGAAACATTCACATATTTCCTCTGAGAGATCCTGTGAGGCAAAATAATGCAAACATACATGAATGGCTGCACACAGTTTAACTTCTAACAAATATTGCCATTAGCTCTCTGCAGCGAAATCTGTGAGGCTCTATACCAAAGTTTTCTAGCCGGGTTGGCTGTCTGATCATGAGATTCTGAGGAAGTGAGAAAGCATTTCATCATTAAACAGCATGGGCATCGGCACCTGGAAATTTCCACTAGTATACAACAGTTCAAGAAGACAAAATTTAGTTTCACTAGGTAAAGGAAAAGAAACAATTTTTGTGTATTTTTAGCTATTGATAGCTCTAAAAAGTGAGAAAAGATCTGCACAGTAGTTCTCAATTAAGCCATTAGGGAACAGACTGAAGCACAAGAATAACCCTGATTTGTAAGATTCTTCAAATACTATTCTTGAAAATTATTTCCTCTACTATGCAGGTCAAGTCTGATAAACAAGTTCATGAGAAGAAAAAAGGCCAAAAAATGTCTAATGGATGTTATTTAGAAATTAAGCAAATGTTGATATGTGGTTTTAAGAACAGAAATTTAAGCTCCTGTTTGAAAATACTTCCTGAGATGGAAAAGGCTGGCAGAGAGATTATCTTTATTTAAATTGCCACTGGTGTCTCTTTAAAATGTTCCCCAGTGAACCTGTCTCATGCAAGGCAGTCAAAAAGTGAAATTTGGGGAAGATGACAAAGCAAACTGAGGGAGTTGAATCCTCATAGATCAAAATTGAAAGTAAGGTCTGCTGAAGGACTAATGAAGCAAAGACACAAAATAGAGCCTTGCTCTATTTTTACCACAATAGCCTACCAGAAACATTGCAAAAATAGTTCAACAATACATGTATGTCTATATCTTCTTCTGCTCCCCATAATAATGGATTTCCCTATTGAGATGTCTGTTTAGCAATCATAGCACAAAAGCCACAGACTGTGAATAAATTGTGATGCTTTCTTGTGTTTCTATTTCTGTTAGTTTACTATTTTTTATGAACTTCATTTTTTTCGTACATGCTTGAAATGTGCATTTTCAAAACCAAATCAAAGTAAGATAACATCTGCAAAACAAACAGGTATGAAACATGTAAGTTGTATCAAAGTTAAGGATTGTCAAATCAGTATTTGGAGGTTGCTTGAGAGTTTTTCTAAACACTTCCAAGAGCCACGGGGTGTAAGAATATCCACATCAATAGTACAGTCATTCTTTTGACATTGATTTTCAAAATACATGCCAAGCAATTTGCACTGTGTACCGTACAAATGTCAGTCATAGGTAGAAAGATGGCCACAAGGGATGACAGTGTTAAAATGTTGCATAATATCAAAATCCTAGCTTTGGTGGAAAAAAGATCAGCAACAGAAATGTTAGGATTCTAATAAGGACAAAGGGAATCATAATTAAAGGGGGTAGATTAAAGGGGGTCTTTCTCCTCCTTACCTCAGCTCATATTCAGCTCACACCTCAGACCCCCACAAAGTCTTTGAAATATAGATTTAGTGACAATATTGAGTTAACAACCACTATCAGTCTCTGAGGTCCCATCTATTCCTCCTTTACATATCTCTGCATCTGGAAAGGAACTGTCATGATGAAAAACCACCAATTGGATCTTCCCACATTGTCAATCAGATGGAAACTGATGCCACTGAAGAATATGACCTTATAAAATATCAATGTTTGGTTGCAATAGGTAAAAAAGATCAAAGCCTTTGGAGATCTAGATTCAAATGCACTTCAGTCTTAGATGCAGTAAATTTGCCTCATGATTTGTAGACATACATGAAGGTTCATTTGGTAAAAATTATTGCTTCTGATGAAGAACAAATTAAAACTAGCAAATTACAAATTCATATGGAAAGCAAGCCAGAAGAAGATACGTTGGTTTTTAAAATTTTTTCAACCCATGCTGTGTTAGCCTCAAGACAGAACTTTCAGTTTCCCAGATCTGCACTTTAATAAATTTCTGTTTCAATGGAAACTAGAAATAACAAAAAATTTAGGGTTTTTTTTGAATAATGCAGTTAGATATAACCCCGCAGTGCTAAGGTTTAACAAAAAAAGCAGTAGTTTCCAATCATCTAGTCACTGCATTTCTAAGGTGTACAAAGGAATGATTTCAAACATAAACACACACTATATATAGAAAGAGGTAAGATGCACACATACATAAAAAGAGAATATGCAAGTATTTTAAAACATTCTTCAGGTCTTTCCAGGATACAATGTCAGCCCTATTCATAAATATGCATATATTCTAGTGTTTGCATAAAATTGTATCAATAGAGAAAAGCACACAAATATAAGCATGTATATGTGTATACATAAATACAATCTACATGTACTGACAAGGAAATTCTTTTATCTCATTTGTTTGTGTTTTTTTCATTTTTACAAATATGAAATAATAACGTTAAATGGAAAGTTAGCTATGGCTGTATAATAACATTTCAGCAATTAAACACATGGAAAATTTTAGTTTAATAACATATACAATATGATCGGCCCTTCTACATTTCCCTTGATATGATAAGCTTCCCAATATTTTGGTGAAGGAAGGAAGTACAGTTTTGACTGATATTGAATTTCTGGTCATTACTTACCAAGTTCATTGTTTAACTCCATCCTTAGTCCTAAAATTTTGCGCTAATCTCAAAAGGGGAATGAAAGAATAGTCTGTGGATTCTGATTAGAAGTAGCAGTCTAATGTATACTGTATTCGTTTAATGGTCTTAAGATTGAATTAATGCTTAAACGCAATGACTATTTATGCTCTTCAATCCATTCAGGACATTTTGAAGCAGAGTGCATAAGAAACTGTTGGAATATCCAATAGCAGAAGCCTTGGACATTTATCAGTATACTCTGACTGCCGAAACTAGTTCCATCTGTCCTTAATGCAGCATCATAATGGGAATGCTGGGCAGAAAAGACAGCCCAGAGTCATTGCTAGAAGAGCTCTGAAGCCATCTGCCCCAAGGGTAGGTGGAAATTGAAGGCATCTGTAGCTGAGGCGGCACAGAGGGGTAATATGCAGCCCTGTTGTGGAATCACCTGGAGCTTTTTATCCTCTGAAATGGGGCACATACGGCTCAATATAGAAGCTGTAACTGCACAGATGCCTTGCTGTTTGCGGAGAGACTGTAAGCTGAAGGTTTATAAACACCTAAAGGGTTCATAAGAACAGTTTTCTTTGAAGAACAACAAATCCCATTCTCTTCTCAAAAACTATTTGGAAATACATTTCCTCTCCTCTTTATAGCCATCTACCATTTACAAATGCAGATATTTATAAAATTTTTGCAATTATGAAATCAATGCAGTATATTGATGGAAATCTTTCATATCAGTTTACAAGCCACATAAAAGTGTATATCTAATGTATATACACATATGTATTGTACACCTATATAAAATCAAAAAGTTGCCTTTGTTCTTTATTACATGAATTATGCTCTGGTAATATTTTCCAAAGTAAGCCACATTAGAAAAGTCACTCCTTGCATATGTATCAGAGCCCGTTCTAAATACTTATCTCAGTCTTATGCTAGTTGAAATCCATTCAAGTAAGTTGATTTACATTAGTATAAAACTAGTAGAATATGAGCTAGAAAGAAAGAATCAGGTCAACATTTTTTAATCAGATTTTTAATATTCACACAGTCAGTGCGGTATGTAGGTTAACTTCATAACAGCTCCATAAAATGAATTGATACACAGTACTGTATCATGCCAACATAGCTTTACAATCTATAATTTAAAACTTTTCCTTTGAAACTAGCTAAACACAGATTAAGAAGATAGATGGAAAGAACCTTATCATCTATCAAGTAAATAAAACCATACATCAATGAACACGCGTAGGCATTCTTCTTTGTCATCTCCTGTACTCTCTGTGAGTAATACATTCTTGATTAGCTGCGAAACTTTTGTAGACTTTTAAATTTTTATATATTTCATATATTCCATAGAGTAACATAAATTGATGTTTAATTGTACAGACTATATGCCATAGGAACCATCATTGTCAATTTCTTTGCAGAACAATGAATTGGTGCTACAATACTTAAATGCTTGGTAATCAAATTTCTCCACCTCTCAGCAGAAAAATAAAGTATCAAATACACTAGTTTTGGAGATGATGTTGTGTAGGTGTATGTCATATATTTTCAAAGCAGAAGGCTACTGCCAACATTTATTCTTGTTTTTTTCTGTTCTGGAAAAGTTCTCTGAGACATTGGCATGTATCAAAACCAGATTGATTTTTTTTTTTTTTTTTTAAAGTCAGAAAGTTGAACACTTTGGTATGGTTTTGATCAATGATAGAATAGTTCCCATGCAGAATTCATAAGTGTGAGATTAAGTAGTGACAGTTTATCTGTTAATTTATGCTAGGGTGACTGGTATGTTCTGGAACCAGGGCAACAAGTGGACCGTTATGAGTGTCCTATTGGATGATAAAGAAAAATATATTCAGATGCCTTATCTTCTTTCCACTTTGTTAACTTTTCTTGTTCATGTCCCCTGTTCATGCTTACATGCTCAGCTGCCCCAAAGGAGTCACTCCATATCCAAAATGGCCCTTCAAATTCAGTATCCATATTTCCAAGGTATTCCTTGCTTTCTTCTTTATCTTCTCTGAAAAAAGGGGTCTTGGTTTGAGTTCTGCTTTTTTCATGACTCATCTCATATTTCAGTGCTGCATAACTATCATCTCCATCCTTGCTCCCAGTGGGCTTAGTTCAGTATATCTCTCCATTTCATCAGTCAGTAGCAGTACACATGTATGTGAGAAATTATATTGATGAGCCAGGAGGGAAAGCAGCCTGCTTATCTGACTACTTTCACCACTTTTAAGTGGTGAAATAAAGCTTTCCAAATGAAGAAAAATAACTTTCTGTGATTTACCAGGAAATGCTGGCTCTGTCCTTGTAATAACGATGTGAGGTACAAAGTTTATGGGGACTGCAGCTATTTTATCAACCTTCCTTTTACAATGTGAGAAGTCTTCTAAGCAGGAGACTATCTAATCTATTTTGACACTTTCTGCAGGAATCTGTAACCTTCACATCCTTTTCCTGGACAGTGCTGCAGAGATCCAAAGAAGAACCACTGTCATTGACATCTGTCTATGTTGTCAATTATAACTATTATGTACTTGTTTATACCAGAAAACCTTTCCTTTCAGCTTAGAAAAATAATAATGTATTGGGTATATATTGCAAAATTTTGGTAGTGTGAGGTGGTCTGCAGGGGTGGACTCACTGGGAGGAGGTCAGGGGCTGCCCTATGCCAGACACAGGTGGTTCCAGGCAGCTCCAAAATAGATCTATCACAGGACGCAGCCAATCCCATCAGCAGAGCTGGTGGCACCTCTGTGATAATATATTTAAGAAAACACCAGTAAGGAAGATGAGGAGGGAACAAAATAATGAAAAACAACAGCGGGAATGAGGGAGGTGGAGGTGCTCTATGGCAGAGTAAGCACACACTGTGGGGGACCCATGCTGGAGGAGAAGCGTGATAAAGAAAGGTCAGCAGAGAGAAACCACTATGCATTGACTGAAGGGACCAAGTGTAACCTGCAGCAGAAACACTGGGGAAGAAGAGGTGTCTGAAATGAAGATGAGCCTGGCAAAGGGGTCGGAAAGATATTTTGTTAAGCATCTAAATGTTTGTCTGTTTGTTTTCTAGTATATGAATCAATAATGTAATGTTTATGTTAACTGGCAAATTACGTTCCGCAAGTCTGGACTGCTTCGCCCATGGCAGCAGCTAGTAAGTGATGTCCCTGTCTATTTTGACCCCCCATATTTCTCTCCTGTTCTTCCTGTTTTCTCCCCCATCCTTCTGCAGGCAGAGGAGTGAGTGAGCATCTGTGTGGGTGCGTGGCTGCTGGCTGGGACCAGTCCACCACAGTCAGATCGCCAAGTGGCTATCAAATTAAGGACTTCTGTCCATTATGCACAATGTTGATTCATTCTAGGATTCTGGGATGTTTTAGGTTAAATGTAGCACCATGCTTACACTTATATACTTTTTATCTTAATACAGCTTTAAGTGTAGATTGGCCACTAGAAGTTCCATGATATCCATTTAATTGGAGAAGGCAGCATTAAAACAGTGTGACTTGAAATATTAGACTAAAAAGGAAAAGAAAACTTGACTTAGTGAAAAAAATAAAATATAAGCTGCAGTCGGTATTGCCGTCAAATCATCAAAAGCATCTGAAGAGACAAACAGCATCAGGTGAGAAATAGTTCTCTAATGAAAACCAAATGTCAAAAACATATGACATTTCATCACATTCTTTCAAAAAATCTGCTAGAAAGAACTACAGCACAAATCACCATCTGTTGAAACATCCATGACATCAAAATTCAGTCTTTTGATAATGACTTTTCAATATCATCTTTTGAAAAGTAACTTGGCCATTATTGTGCTTTAAATTCAATTAAATACTATGCAATTCTTTAATGTCCTTGTTAGGTTTACACAGTAAAAATCGTTCTTCTGTTTTCTCTGTTTTTAAAAATTGGCTTAGCAAAGATAATCTCCCACATTGCTTTGCTAAGCTAAAGACCATTGGGTTTTTTTATTGTTGGGAATATACATTGTCCTTTAAATATGTATTTCAAAGCCCACAAACACTGATATAAAGATGAACAAATCTTCATTAACGTCTACATCCTTGAAATAGCTGGTATTCAACCAAACAAATGTTGTTAAAGTCCTACCTGCATTCTAACATTTAACAATAAGAAACAAATATAGCCTATATCATTTATTCAGTGAAACTCTTACTCCCAGTATAGATGAGTCACTTTTCCAGCATTGGTTGCTATTTGACTGAATAGAAAAGGTTAATAAAGTTTCAGTGTTAATTTTGGTAGAAACTTAATTTCCATCTTTGTCAGACTTTATGGATGTTTTGAGCTAAAACAGGACCAATTTTGTTCAGTAACTTTGCTTTTTAGCTAGGCTTCTCCTAGCTGCTGAAATTGGCAGCATATTTGCAGAAACTGTTTGCTCTCAGAGTGACAAGACCCATGTTTATAGTTGATGCCAAGGCAGGGGATGCAGAGAGGCTCCTGCTTATAGCTATTGCTGTAACACCCAAGGGCAGCCAACTGTGGTATTTGCCCCATTGGAGGGTTGGAAGTGCAAAACAGTAGAAGGGTCACACCTGTGGGGAGAAGCGGACAAGACAGGTGACTCAAAACTGACCAGTGGGGTATTCCATCCTGTCTGCCTCATGCTCAGTATAAAAGTTAAGGGATCAAAGGTTCGGCTCTCTTTCTTCAATGGCCAGAGTCTGAGGAGGACTGTTCATGTGCCTTTGATCCTGATCCAGAATCCAGATCCAGACTCCAGTTCCCATCCGTCAATGAGTCCAGTCTGGGACTTTCCCAGTGCCTGCTGGTGATGTGATTGTCATCCTGGGAGCTTCATAATGTTTTGTATATACTTAATTATTTTCCTTTTATTATTTTATTATTAATATTTCATTAAAGTAATTTAGCTCCTTTTAAACTCAGAATTCTCCCTTTTTCTCTCTCTCCTGCCTCCCTTAGAAGCGGGGCAGGAGAGAGAACATCTGTCATTCCACCTGGTTGGGCCAATCTGGTCCAAACCACAACAATAGATGTGCTGGACACAGTACTCCAGATGGGGTCTCACCAGAGCAGAGTAGAGGTGCAGAATTACCTCACTCGACCTGCTGGCTATGGTTCTTTTGATGTAGCCCAGGATACAGCTGGCCTTCTGGGCTGTGAGCGTACATTGTCAGCTCATGTCCAGCTTTTCATCCGCCAGTACTCAACTCCTTCTTGGCAGGGCTGCTCTCAACCCTTCGGCTGCTCTCAATCCCTTCATCCCCCAGCCTGTATTGATACCAGGGGTTGCCTTGACCCACATGCAGGACCCTGCACTTCGTGTTGAACCTCATAAGATTCACATGGGCCTGCTTCTTGAGCTTATCCAGGTCTCTAGATGGCATATCATTCTTCAGGCCTGTCAACCACCACACCACTCAGCTTGGTGTCATCTGCACAGCTTGGTATTGTCTGCAGACTTGCTGAGGGTGCACTCGATCACACCATCTATGTCATTGATGAAGATATTAAACAGTACTAGTCCTAGTATGGACCCCTGAGGGACACCATTTGTCACTGATCTCCATCTGGACATTGAGCTGTTGATCACTACCCTCTGGATGTGACCATACAACCAATTCCTCATCCTCTGAATACTCCACCTATCAAATCCATATCTTTCCAATTTAGAGAGAAGAGACTTCTGGGAGACTGTGTTAAAGGCCTTAGAGAAGTCCAGATAGATGACATCTGTGGTTCTTTTCTTGTCCACTGATGTAGTCATTCCAACACAGAAGACCATTAGGTTGGTCAGGCAAGATTTACCCTTGAGGAAGGCATGCTGGCTGTCTTGAATCACCTTCTTGTCCTTGTGCCTTAGCATAGCTTCTAGCAGTATCTGATCCATGATCTCCCCAGGCACAGAGGTGAGGCAGACAGGTCAGTAGGTTGCCTCTTACAATTCACTTTTGAGCATTTGTATGCACAAACCAGCTGTGCAACCATGCTTAATATATGTTTATTAGCTGAGTTTGCACAATTTTGTTGCAACTTTGCTGCTTTCAGACAGTCTGGTCTGGCTTCTTCTAGCAGCAAACCCATTTGTATAGGTGAGGTCCCTGTCACTCAAGTCCTGTTGCACATGCCTTGGAAGACATATTTACATTGCAGCTTTACCTTCTGGAATGCATCACACCTCTTCTTTGTGTGCAGGAGCTCTAGGACAGACCATGTAGAGCTGTATTGGGTCTGGTTGGGATGAACTTAATTTTCCCCATAGCAGTCCTCACAGTGCTGTGCTTTGTATTTCTAGCTAGAAGGGTGTCGATGACACACCAGTGTTTTGGCTACTACTGAACAGTGCTCCCACAGCATCAAGGCTGTCTCTCCAACATTCCCCTCACCTCCAAAGGCCAGCAGGACAGAGGTGGACAAAAGGTTATGAGAGGAAAAGCCAGGACAGCTGGCAAAGAGATAATCCATACCACATGACATTGTGCTCAGCAATAAAATCTAAGAGAAAGGAGGCATTTATTATTAATATGTTTATCTTCCAGAGCAACCGCTATGCGTACCAAGGCCCTACTTCCCAGGCAGTGACTGGATGTTGCCTGTTGATGGGAAGTAGAAAATAAACATTTTTGTTTGTTTTCCTTTGTTTCCGCATGCAGCCTTTGCTTTTTCTTTATTCAGCTGTGTTTATCTCAACCCATGAGTTCTTTTACATCTTATTTTCCTCACCCTTGTCCTGCTGAGGAGGGGAGTAACAGAGCAGCTGGGTGGGCACCCAATGGTCAACCAAGGTTAACTGACAACAAAGACAATACTACTTCCCCCTTCATTGTGTGCAGAAAGGCCGGGACATACCATATAAGGTTACACTTACCTACCCATGGCCCATGGCAGATGCTGTCTCTTTTTCTGCACAGTGAAGGGAGGTAGTGACTGACAAGGGATCAGGGGGCTGCCACACCTCACAGACGCAGGGAACACAACTGGTCGTGATTGTTGGACAGAGCCTGTTAGGGCTCTGCTAGCACAGGACCATAAGAATGAAGGCTGAGGAACTTCAGGCCCAACTGGCTGCAGACGACCAGAGCTCATATTGTGTAAGCACCCTCAGCCAAAGGTGTGAGGAGTTAGAGGTTCATCTTGTGGAGATGATGGATGAAAACACTAGACTGGCTGAAGAAAATTCTCACCTCCGTGGGCAGATGCACAGGGCAGAAAAGGTCCAGCTGTCTTCAGACATGACTGGAAGATGCAGAGCGCAAACTGAAAGCCATGAAAGAAATGGCAGAAAGTGCTGAGAGGGAAGTACAAAGGGACCACAGAGAAGCCATGCAACTGCTTCAAGCCCAGGTGAATGAAGTCCATTGCACATCATACTCCCATGTGGCCACCTTCCATGACCCTCACTAGGCCTGCCAGCTTCATCTCCAGCCCTTGCGGGGGGATTGTGATGGAGCATGATATGTCCAGCAAGACATGTTTTCTTTTGCTTTCAGTTTTACAGAGCTGCATTCAGACTCTTCGCGACAACATTTTTAGAAAAAAGACTTGGGAAGTATTATTGCATGCCTCTTGTGTATTTTGAGCACCAGGAGGGAGTCGCAATAGTCTCAAACTCTTTCCTTTGATTCTGTTTTTTGAGGTTCCACTTTTCTGTACAAAAAAGAAATTGTCTTAATCAATGCCACATTTACCTCTTAGATATTTTCCATTTCTCCTGCTGTCATTTGAAGAGGATCAATTGTTGATTTATGTTTTTCCTTTCCATTCTGCACCATATACTATTTTTGTGATTCTGACTGTAATAGAATCAATCTTCAACTCTACAGTTTCACAAGTGAGTAGCAAGGTTTAGGGATTTTTATTTTTTTTTAGGTTCACAAGGGAGGTGAATTTATTATAAAAGTTTCTCTGCTCTGCTAAATTAATAGTGATGTGAAATTCAGGCTTCTTGACTTTGTACATTCCTTCCTAAGAGGACATTCTATGCTTTTATTTCATGCACACTTGTATAAGGAGGAGACCTCTAAGTAAAACACGTTGACTCAAATGCTCAGATGCACCTTAAGTATAGCTAACATTCCCAATGCATGCGCACACATGGTTAAAAGTCTGGCTTTAATTATAGGTGAACTGCATGCTTGCTTATGGGAGCCAAATGCAGCTACAGTTTGGTTACTTGCTCTGGCTGAGAAACTAAGTCAGGTTGAATGACATTTTTTCTGTGTCTAAAGAGGGGCAGTGGACACAGCCTCTGTTTAAGATGGCCCCAGCAGCAGCAGACATGGGAATAAGGAACAGAAAGCTCATGTCTGTTGAAATTTCTTCCCAGAATCATTTCATTTCCTCATAAAGGTGAGGAGAACTGTATGAGAGTCAATGAGGCTAAGTGCCATGTCCTGCACTTGGGTCACAACAACCCCATGCAACAATGCAGGCTTGGAGAAGACTGTCTGGCAAGCTGCCTGCTGGAAAAGGATGTCGGGGTGTTGGACTTGATGTTCTTAAAGGTCTTTTCAAACCTAAATGATTCCAGGGTACTATGATTCTATGTCAGCCTTTCCCAAGATCATCCTGTCTTGGGGAGCTGGCCAAGTGAGCTCAAATATCTTATTCTTTGGACAACAAAATACAAGCCCTGAGACAGTTCTGTGTAAATACAGACATTCATAGTTCACTGGTTATTTTAAGAGGGAAAATTCTGCTGTTCTGGAAGCATTTGGAAGCACTTGAAAGCAGAGCTTCCTATTTTTTTATTTTTTTTTTTTAAATTTAGAGTCACTGTGGCACGATATATTCCTGCTGCTCTGCTAGTGTGATTCTGGACCATGCATCACACACAGAGGATTAGTTGTATTAGATGACTCTGCAAAACTTACAGAATTTCTATATATTTGACATTTCTCTTTAAGTGTGATACTTTTTGTAGAGAAAAATAAATCATATTCTGATCAATGATATTGAACACGTTGCATATTATTTAGTATAAATACTAGGTAGGGGTACAGGTTGTAGAGTGCAATTAAATGTACTTCATATGCATTAGTTAAAGAAAATAGTCTCTAAAATAATGTGTAGTATATATTTGTGTGAACCTAAGGGTAACTACAGGGTCATTCAGTGGCATTCTATCATACACTACAATTAAAGATTGGAACAACTGAAATAACTGGAAGAACAGGAAGAATTTAAGTGGTCTGGAACATTCTCTGATGTTGCTTCTTATTATTGTACTGTGATATTTAGCCAAGACTGAATCAAAACTGACCCAATTTCAAATAGAATAACCAGTATAATTATTTATTTTCTTGGTAAAACCATCTCTTGTTAAGCACTGTTGAGTTTAACATTCCACAAAAAGTGTTGAATTCTTCTGAAATTCACCAATTCTATCCTAAAATGAGTATACATTTAAAAGTAAGAAGAAAACATACCTATTCTAAGCTCAGACAGATTAGATATTCAACACATCCTATGGAACGCTGACATGAGTGATATATTGCCATATGCCTCAAGATCTCTGTTCAGAGAGCTCTGAGAAACTGGGGTGAGCACTATATGTGCAGCAAATAGTTTTATTCTTTACCTATAAAATATTAGCTTAGCTTGCAGGTACAGAGAGAGGGAAATAGGAGACATGATATCTAAATGCAGTTTGGGATTTAATTGGGATCTAATGATTTGGATTGTTAAGTTGTCATATCATAAAATCTCAAAGCTTTGCGATGTGATTAATACATCTTGACTTAATAAGTGAGGGAAAAAAATCTGTCTGTGATTATTTGAAACCTTTACCTTTGTAATTTATTTCTGGGCAGATAGCTTGGATCTTAAATATTTGGAAGGCATTTTAGCATGTTCTCAGATTGCATGAAATAGCCAAATTCTTCGTCAGAGATCTAAGGTACACACATTAGGACATTATCCTTTTCTCTTCCAAAGCAGAGTATGATTATGCTCAAGGGAGTAATTGGCTGATGTGGATAAAATAGACCAACTTGAGTTCTTCAGGCAGTCTCTGTTCTTCACATTGGCAGCCAAGTGCCCTCCCTGAGCACAAGAAGGAAAGCTTTGCAAACTTTCTCCTAGATTCCTGACAAGTGACTCCACTATCTTCTAAAAAACCCTCATAAGTAGTTTCTCTGCTGTCCTATCCATGTATTTATGTTTTAGATTATTCTGTGTTGATTGTGACTGTATGTGCTGTCTCAGCAGATAAGCAGACAAGCCTTGTCTTCACAACCATCAATTTCGGGTTTTAAATATAAATGGAAAATAAAGTTTCCCCCTCCAAAAAAACCAGAATTCATATTTGGCCTGCAGTTTACAATGCCTTCCTCTGATAAAATACGTTAGAAAGCCTTATAATGAGCCAAGAAATATACACTTACACATGTATTTTAAAAACAACATTTTGTATGTATAAATAACATCCTTAGGCACAGAAGAACCTTTCACCCATGGTCACAAACAAGACACAATCCTGGTGCCTTTGTCTTTTTTGATTACCAGTAGACTATGATGCAACTTATTATCTTTAATATTGTGGCATATACTTCTGTTCTGAATTTTAACAATATATATACAGTCACAAAATGTGTAAAAGCATAAACTCATATAAAGCTCACCTTTATTTTCATTTTTAATACAAAAAATTACTTTTTAAAATATAATATTTACTGGAAATATTTAATTCTGCCCTATTCACCAAGCCCATCTACACTGCAATTATTCCATATTCTACTTATTCATACACTCTTTTTTATACTATTCCCCTCAGGAAAAGCATTAGAGAGCAGACAAGGCTTGCAGCATAACTTGTATATCAACCAATAGGAGCTCCAAAATATTGAGGGAGGAAGTGAATCTGTGTTAAAGGTGCTGGTTGAGTGTTGATGGCTGTTGTTTCTATGAGTGAACTGAGAGGAATAATGAAGAATAAAAGGTGGGGGGGGACAAAAACAAAAACACCTCCTTCCCTCTTGTGTATATGAAATGGAAAGTGAAGAAGTGATCTTTAAAATGGCTAGAAAATTCCAGATCTTTTAGTGTTCCAGAAGTGAATGCCAGTAACTTGGATTAACTATGGAATGAATGCAAGTCAGCAGAGGCTAAGTTCCAAGGATTACTCTACAATTTTGATTTAATGAAACAAGCTATAGATTCTTAAAAAAAAAAAAAAAACAAACCAAAAAAACCCCACAGAATGCTGTGGTTATATATTTTTTTATTTCTTTAACTTTGAAATACTTTATACCATCTGTCGTCATTTTGCAGAAGCAAGAGCAGGATCAGCCATCTGAAAATCATTCTTCTTACACTATGTTTGGTTTACTTTTATGAATAATCTCAGTCAACAATGAGCCATATACATTAATAAATACTATTTGCATGCTTGTGTGTAGTCCACATTATTATTAATATCCAAGTTTTTCTGAAATATGAAGTTCAGCAGGTGTAAGATCTCAGATCTGTGTCATACCTCACAACTAGAAAAATTTCTCACTGGTCTACGGATTTGCCAATTATTTAGTCAGGCATAGGAAATATCTAAATGTGCTTGACAAGTGTTTCCAAGGAGGTGAGGATTATCAATAAACCAGAGGGCTATTTCCTTGTAGTTTCATGACAAAGAAGTAGCAATGAAAGAGATTACTTGAATTTGAACAGATGTTAACAAACCCCAGACAAGGATGTGAGTGTAGAGATTAGTGCCAGAACTTGCCATCTCAACAGAGGTGATGACCTTTAAGACTGCAGCTCAGTATTCTTGCAGTATCCAGCACCCCATAGCATTTTTTTAGGTTGTTCAAAGGGTACCTCTGAGGTTGAGCTTTGGAGCTAGTAATAAGGTCTGCAATGAACAAAATTTCTTCCAGAGACTAACATGTGCCATATATGTTCCTTCGTAGCAGCATGGTAACACAAAGAGCCCTTGAGGAGTTCCTGTCTCCCTCTTCATCCCACCCCAATTAAGGCTATTAATAACTAATATTCTATAATTTCATATTACAAGAACATTGTTCTACATTGTCGCCATCTACCTGAAGTACAAAAAAAAATATCTCTTATAAAATGTCCTGGCCACCTACCTAGTATCTATGCGTTATCTTACTATATAAGTAGATGTTAAAAATCACAGAAGATACTTTCACGAAATAGCATCAGAATATGACTTTTAGTTTTGGAAAAATATTTTTCTTGTATGAGGGAAGGGATGACTTCAGCAGGATTTGAAGGAATTACTGGTTTAGACTGGACATAGTATTCAACACGTTTTTACAGTTTCACCTGTTCTAGCATGCTTTGAATAGCTGAGTGTTTTAAAGTATTTTCTGCATTTCACTGTATTTCAGTGGTAAAGTGTAGGTACTTTGGAAACAATTATTTAAAATATGGTTTAGCTGTATACTTGTATAATGCCTTTTGTATATCTTTCAGAAGAGCCAAATCTTACCTTCATCAGGACTAATGGATGAAGTTCTCAAGTCATATTCTTAGTTTAAGGAAGGTATTCCTACAACACATGGAACTGGAAAACTTAATGAGAAATGGGAAGCAGGTAAAGCATCCCAAATTACGAATTAATCATTACTTTATCACTATGTCATTTAGACCAACACAGATCACTGACAATTTTAATTGCAGAAAAACCCTCAACTTTGTGAAACTTCTGTCAAATAGCCTAATTTGAATAAAAGCTGTACAGTTATTTCTCAACAACAGTATAAAAAATCCTACTTTTTAACTGTCTGAGATACATATAAACCAGCCAGAGCACAGAAATATACTTAATTCTCCTGTGGTTACTCCTTAATCACCCTGTGTAAAGTTCTGGTCTAACTGTGGGCTCAAGGGAGGTTTGTAGTGATCCCAAGAGTGAGATTAAAACACAAACAAGGTCAAATGCCACTAATCAGGCCATTTTTATTCAAAAAGTACAAAAGAATGGAGCAATAGGAAAAGCAGGAAACATTGGAAGGAAACTAAGCAAGCATTCAGAAAGATAAGCAGTAGCATCTCATTGGTCCTCAGTCATCAGTTCTTTGGCAGTGGGTGCACACCACAGCTTGTTTCTGTGGTCCTTTTATCCTCAGTCAGTCATATGCTTATACGTCTCGTCGGCTGTTCAAGCACCTCATGTTTTGCTTATCGTGCAGGTTTTGCATCCTTGGGCTCTGCCAGCTCAACCTGGATAGGGGTCGGTTTTGGGGGTGCCTGATGAGCGATAAGAATGGTCTGTTGCTATCATAAATTTCTTTCCTGATAAGAGAAATGAGTGNATCCTACTTTTTAACTGTCTGAGATACATATAAACCAGCCAGAGCACAGAAATATACTTAATTCTCCTGTGGTTACTCCTTAATCACCCTGTGTAAAGTTCTGGTCTAACTGTGGGCTCAAGGGAGGTTTGTAGTGATCCCAAGAGTGAGATTAAAACACAAACAAGGTCAAATGCCACTAATCAGGCCATTTTTATTCAAAAAGTACAAAAGAATGGAGCAATAGGAAAAGCAGGAAACATTGGAAGGAAACTAAGCAAGCATTCAGAAAGATAAGCAGTAGCATCTCATTGGTCCTCAGTCATCAGTTCTTTGGCAGTGGGTGCACACCACAGCTTGTTTCTGTGGTCCTTTTATCCTCAGTCAGTCATATGCTTATACGTCTCGTCGGCTGTTCAAGCACCTCATGTTTTGCTTATCGTGCAGGTTTTGCATCCTTGGGCTCTGCCAGCTCAACCTGGATAGGGGTCGGTTTTGGGGGTGCCTGATGAGCGATAAGAATGGTCTGTTGCTATCATAAATTTCTTTCCTGATAAGAGAAATGAGTGTTCTGTTGTTTGCACAAGGATTCTTACAAGATGCAGAGCAGGCTTTGAGACAGTTACTTGAACTTCCAGTGTCTCACACCCTGTTAGAAAGGTGCGAACTATAATGGATCTGAATGGCTGGCTCAAACACAGGTCTTGAGTTTTTTTCAAGGTGTTTAAACTCATTTATGCATCAAAGAGGTGGGCAAGGCAGAGGAAAGAAACACTGAAAACTAATCTTTTGGATATGCAATTTATTTTCTTTTTTTTAAAGTTAAGGCTTTAAATAGATAATGGTTTTTAAGCGGACTTGTTTTATTTTCCTTTCTCCCCATATTTTCACTGTTATAATTCATTCAGGTCCCTTACTACAAAAATTACTGTCTACCTATTTCATTAAGCTAAGCATTACTGCAGGAGTAGCAACATCTCTCCAGCATTTCATCTCATGCACCTGTAGATCATGATCTAACCTAACAAGATTGTAGAGAAGTCTGTTCTCCATGGAGGTCTTTCGCAATTGAATAGCTAATTGATGTATTAAGTTACTTTCTTCTAACATCATGAGAAGTGGAAGAATCTGAGGATAAGTCCAGCTCAGAAGATCTGGGACATAATTTTTTCTAATCAGGTACACTTTCTCCCTGGTTCAGAGCTCACTGAAAAGCTATATGTCACCTTTATATTTAGAGGAGCACCTCTGCCAATGTAAGTTAAAGATCTTTGCAGACAGGCAAGCAGACATAGGAAAAGGTTTTAGTGGAGAAAGTACGTAAGAGATGAAGTAAATTCAATGTCTGAAACATTTTTTTTCCCTTTTTTCTTTTTTTCCTGAAGCAAGGTTTAGCAATTTTGATTTCTTTCTTCTGCTTAGCTAGGTACTTAATGGGGAAAGGAAAAGAACAACTGTATGGAGAAGGATAAGAAAAAGCATAGCCTGGAGATGATTTTTGCTCAATCAACAACAGCTATAATAATCATTTCTTTAGCCCTTTGCATCCTCAGTTATTCAGAACAAGGAACTTCTAGCGCCTCATCAGAAGGAAGCATATTCAGACCATGACAATAAACAGCTGATGCTTGCAGCTGTCTTCAGTGAGTCTATTCATGTGATAGCAGATCAATAGTTCACATAAGGGTTGTATAACAGGCTCACATGACTGCCTGTAAAAGCAGAAAGAAACCCCACTCATTACTAGGGGAGCTAGATATAGGAATGAGTACTGCTAATGAATAGGAACGAAGACTGAACTCATACACTTTACAAATAGTGCCCCCAGTCATGGTGGTGATAATGAATGCTATTGAAAAAATAAGTAACACATTGGTACAGCAGGAGAAAGAAATCCATATTGCTGCTACTTATGGTGTACCTGTTGTGTGGATAAATACAGCAAAGAACTTCTGTTTTGCAAGGCTGCTAGTCTAGCAACTTTACTGAGTATTAAATTTCAAAGGAAAAAATAACATTTTATTACTTCACTTATCTTCTCCCTGTGGTATAAATTGCCAGAGAGTTACCTGGGGTTTCAGCTGCCCAGTTTCTATTGACTTTAATGACAAAAGCATGGCTAAAACCCTATGCATCTCTATAAAAATTTACCCCATGTGTTGTCCTCATCATATCTGCTTAGTTTATTGACAAAAACAAGTTGTTATTACTGTCAGTTCAGCACAGCCAATATAACTGTTAAAGAGCAAACTGAATTGCATTCTGGCTCACATATTATCGACAAAATTGTCAGACAGCTTTTGATTCCAGAGACTTTACTGCTAGTGATGATTAGTGTTGTGCACAGCTAAATGACCAGGCAGCTTAGTTTGTTCTGGAGGAAGTCTCAAAAGTTCAAACGGTTCTCTGAACCTTTTCCAAATCCCATGGTTCTGCAAAACCGAGCTGGCATTCTTGTGAGCACTGTGAGCCCAGATACTTTACAAGTTTGCTCGCACTTCATGTTGCAGGTCAGTTGGAAAACACACTGATAATCACTTTCATCGGAGTCATTTGGACTCTGCTGTCAGTATTGTTTGCAGCAAGGATGTGAAGAGATTCACAAACATGGAATTCATATCAAAACATGTATATGTAATATTTATTAATGAAAAATTAATTGTATTTTGTCATCGATAGAAGCATTATCCCTAACAAAGCCATAGAGAGATAGTCCTCAGAAGCAGCGGAACATACTCGGTTCATGGGAAGTGTGGGCATGAGAACAGGCAGGGAGTCAGTAAGGTACCTCTGTAAGTTTTCGCTACTAGAATGGAGTAATCTGATGACTAAAAGGTAATAAAGGATATCCCCATAGTCCTCATTAAGGCTTTTTGACTTAGTAAAATGGTCTTTTCCCCATATTTCATCCTCCTGATTCATAAAGGTGGGTTTACTGGGACCTCAGAAATCTATATCCACCTACGGTGCTCTGTGGAAATAATAATATGATGATAGTTTTCTTGCTGATATCTCACATGTTGCTAAAAACAAACAAACAAAAAAAAGGAGTTTGTTTGAATGTGTAAAATCTCAAAGCACTTATGTATATACACTTCATAAAGGTACAATGAAAAAAAACTATTGTTGACCCAATTTTACCAAGACAGCTTTCAATCCAGATCAAAAATTAAGAGTAATAAATTATACAGGCGGTTAGCTTCCCTGTGTCATTTTGAAATTGGTACTTGTTCTTTTATATTGCTACTAGGTAGTGTGACAGAAATGTCTGGAACAGGAAGACTACCTTAAAAAATCAACCTTAAAGATCAGACTGCACTTTAAACCTACGTCTGTCATGACTCTTGTAATGCCTAACAAGGAAATACAGAGCTAGCAACACAGCTACAAGATCTAAAAGAAGTTAAAATTGTCACCCTAACATTTGTGTTTGCTTTTATGATCTTGTATGTGTGTGTTTGTGCAGTAAGGGCAGAGAGGTTGTTTAAAACAAGGTATGCAAAAAAGCCCTTTTTTCTTCCTAAGATCTCATAATTATGAAAGAGAAAAAAATGACAAACAAGAGATTGATAGGGAATGAGAAAAGAAAAAGCTATGTGCTCAAACACAGTGATATGCACTGTTACATGCACATCTTGACAGTTATTTGTTTTTATTCTAATTACATTTTTTTGTTAAAATATTCTGTCATCAGAGGAGATGCAAATCATGGGTGTTGTCAGAAGACAACAGGGAAGACAAGAAAGGAAGGCCAGGGCATAGTGCACCAAAAGAAATTTCTAACGTGGAAGGCAGGATGAGATTGCCTTTGGGAAAAGGCAACAAGGTGAGGGGACAGCAGCACAACTGTTCTCCCCAGGTGTGATGGTAAAATGGCAGTGGGGTGACTCACATCATAAAGCTGACAGAAGTCTTCCTCCTTTACTGTTTGCTTTACACATGCTGTTTTTTCTGGAGTTCCTGCTGAATCCCCTACTTGTTTTTTCAGACATCCCTATGCCCAAAGTGCACCCACTCTGAGCCCGAGTTTCCCTAGCTTTTTTGATGGTGTGCAACAGTGGAGATATGAAATCCATGTAAGCATCAGGCAAGCTTACACTCTCTGGATGTGACACAAAGACAGCTGTGTCCTTGTTCTTTTTCCAGCTCATGCAACCAGGTTTCAAGATGGTCCCTGGGATAGCACTCGGTACATATGACTGGATGTACAGTGGGCTGCAATGAGTCTTATAAAGTCAGATTCTGAGGAAATTTCTTTCTGCCTTTCCATGGCCTCCAAGTGAATTGCAGCCTTCTGTTGCCTTTGCTCAAGTGACATCACCCATCTCTCCAGAAACAATGTTTGTCCATATTTATTCCTTCAGCTACTAGCAATTCAGATCACGTCTGTCTTTTTATACTAATTATGTCAGCTTTCAACAAGGAAATCTGGCCTTCTGTTCCTTTCTCCTGTAAAAATAAATAAATACATAAATATATCTTGGAAAATGTTATGCAAAGATGGACCTGAAGTTAACGGAGGATGAAGTACTTGAAAATGCAGGTCTATAACATAACATAGCTTATCAAAATCTATTTCTTGAGCTACAGCTTCAATTTAATGAGCATGCTAACATTTCAGCAGTCATTATACATTGAAAAAAGTTTCCAATAATTAAGGATAATTGGCAATGGAAATAAAATGAACAGATGATAATGGTTCTGCAGCAGACTTCAGCAGCTTGCTCTTTCGGCATGCATTGGGTAAGACAGCAGAGGCAAAGGTTTTTAAGTGGCAATCCAAACTGGTCAACTGTATCTTGATTGTTATGCACCTAAATTTTTATACTCTCTGTCTCTGCCTCCATTTTTCAGTCACTTTGCNTTTTTTTTTTTTTTTTTTACGCCTGGGCTGCCCATAACATAATATTCCAGGGTTAATTACCAGCCAAATTAGGTCTATATTTAATGATTATACAGTGTCACAATCTAGGCTTCTATTAGCCTTCCCTCTAATGTCATCACGCATAAAACAAGTCACTTTCAGCACCCTGACTAACCTGTAGTGCCAGCTTTTATTATGTTTTCAGATGAAATAGCTTTGATATATAATAATGTTGTTGAATACTTAGGGATTTTAATAGTCCGCACAGCATTTTCCACAGCTTACTGACACTTTTTTATGGTGGAGCAGAAGAGCAGGAGGCACCTTCATAACATCAGAGTAAAAGCACTTTGTATCATGGCTGTGCCTACTAGCTCCAATGTGGTTAAAGTATTTCCACAAAATTACCTTCCACTTTCATTAATTTAAATCTTGGTTGTTAAAAGTTTGTTGTAGAACTGAAAGGGAATACAAAAAGGGACAAATTCAAGGACTGGAATAACAGCCTTTACAGTATTGTTTTTTTTAAAGTGAGATATTCACTCAAACTTAAATCTCTCTTATGATGCTGCCTATTAGAAAGCAGTGCTTTCATTAAAAAAAAAAATGCTTCTTTTTTGCTTCAACCTCAGAATCTGTATCTTGACATGGTTCTCTATTCCATCCTGCTGTCAAACAAAATGACTCCAAAGAAATCCCACAGTTACACACATATAGCAAAAATAATGAATGATCTGATCTGATCTTAACACCATAGCATGCCCAACTTAAAAATCACAGAAGTCTCTTCCTAATTTCAGAGGGAATTTGAAAGATGGTGATTGGGGAATATCACTTTGTTGTTGAGTAGGAAATCTTCAAATTACTTATGCAGGTCATTAAAAAAGTGACAAGAGAGCTTTGAAATTGCAAGGCAACATTATGTGTCTAAATATACTACCTAGGCCACAAAAAATGAATTTAGAAATTCTAGAGAGAGTTGTCCATTTTTTAATTGAAAGTCTTTTTTTATTTGCATCAATTTGTAAAGCCAGGAACTTTAATTACCTTGAGACCCCTGCACAAAACGCAGAAAGAGAAAAAGGTATTTTCTGTTCATAATTTTGTCATAGTCCTAAAGTCCAGACTCATGAGCCCCAAAAGGGTTAGCAAATTCAATGAATCTCCATTTCTGAAAAGGGTAAATCTTCCCTAGCACAGCAGAGATTCAATATCCAGTTTAAAGTAAGTTTCAGCCCTCAAATGTTGATACTAGGACTGGATAATTTCTGCTTGGACAGTTGTAGACACATTATTGAAATGGGAATTTTAATATTTCAGAGAAGAGGAAAACAAATATTTGGGAGATTTCCTGTTTTAAATATAACAACTATTTCAGTCTGCTTGAAGAGATTGCCTGTGGAATAAACAAACTGTTGAGTAGTGCAGAGGAGAAACTGTGAAAAGTGAGGGATAGACACATTAATTTTGGTCTCATTAATTCATTGTTGCTTTTTGATAATCTCACTACCTATATGGTAAACTGTGAATCATATATAAACCTGTAATGTTTCTAAAGAAGGATTTAGTTTTGGTGAGGCTGGATACCGGAATTATACATGAGGGATTTCCTCACCAGTTTAACCAAACATCAAACAGTAATAAAAGAATAGAAGTTCTGGTTTCTATTTCAGGAAAATGAGGATATACAGTGGAAGATTATGCATCAAGTGATTCAATGTGGAAATATAAAAATATAATTTACAATGTTCTGTTTAATAAGTATCTATGTATATAAGCATTATGTATTAGGTATACAAGTACACATAAAGTTTTCTGGCTACACAAGTATTTGGGTTTAGTTGGTCATTTCAAGTTAAATCTTGCAGCTTTCTCTAAAGCTATTTTATGTATGAGTTCGAAACGAATGCATTGTCTGTGAGATTTTTCTTAAACACACAGTTTATAGCTTGAGCAAAAGAAAAAAAATAAAGAACCAATCCTTTGCTAATTGGAGCTATTCGCCCTTGAGTGGTTTGGAGAATTGGCTGAGCCAGAGTTCCATTAGAACATAATTCTTCTTTCCAGTGTTAGTAAGGACAAGTGAGCATTCATATTGCAACTGGGCATTGCAAAGTCCTTCACACGGTGCAAGTGTCAGAGTTCAGGCCACATTGTAATGGCAGACCGGAAGACAGATCTCCTCCAAATTTCTTTTACTGGCATAGTAGACACATGAACATAAACACAAGGGTGTAAGTTTATTTGGTGGAAAGAATGTAGATGATATTTTGTTCAACTGGTGACACCATCTTCTGTGAAATATAAAAGTTATCTGCTGTATGAATATGGATGATTTTACTGTTCAGTGTTCTACAGTTAGATTTTAACATAACTTTTTATGTTGATTTATAATACATTTAGCTTGCTATGGATTTATAAGGTAATTCAAGTTGGAAGTGACCTCAGGATCTCTAGTATAACTCCCAGTTGAAAACAGGGTCAGCTGTAGGATCAAGTGAGGTTATTCAGGGGATCAAAACAGGTCAGTCAGGGCTTTTTCCAGTCTGATCTTGGAAACCCTCCAAGGATGGAGACTTCACAGCCTCCCTGGGCTGCCTGCACCACTGCTTTACTTTCCATTGGTGAAAAGGTTTCTCTTTACATTTAATCTGAAACTCTCCTGTTACAATTTATGAGTTTTTCCTCTTGCCCTCCAGTCGCGTACCACTGTGAAGAGACTGGCTCCATCTGCTCACCACAGGTACTGGGCTGCACCTAACAGCAGCCAAAGCCGTATTGTCTTCATGCTGAACAAGCCCCAGTTCCTGATTTTCTGCCCCCATGACAAATGCACCACTCCCTGTCCATTTTGCTGGCCTTCCACTGAATTCTGTGCATGGTAATGAAGTACTCTGTGAATTTCTTGTGTTTAGCATTAGAAAGAAACAAATTAATGGATATAAATGCAGAAGTTCCATGCATTATCTTTGGGGAAGATATCCACCCAATTACATCTTTACAGAGGCCTATACTGAGGATGTAAACAAAAAGGTGATATTTACTGACACATTAGATACTTGTCTGTGCATGCTCTATATTCCAGTAAATATAAAACCAACTGTTACTGGCTTCAGAGGTGGTACATTGTGAATTTTCACTTAATCTATTTTCTCTCTTGCTAGAGATATGCCATTTTGTTTACTTCAATAGACATACCACGGTGAGCTACTTTCCAGCAATGGACCTATTTGATTTACCAAAACCCATTCTACTATAATCAGATTATATCAGACAGAAAGTCATACAAACAGAATATCATTCATCCTTATATTCTCCTAAAAGAAGTATGGCAAAGTGACGGCTAAGGAGACTGGATAAAGTTTTTTGGGCTTGTTGTGGTTTTTTTTGTTCGCAGTATCTGACGATCCATTTGAGAGAGAAAAGATATAGCTGACCTATCTACCCAATCTGTCTAACCTCTCTTACGTTATGGCTTTGACTGTTGTTTTTTCTAACAAGCCTTCATGTTAATGTAATTGTTTGGAGGACAAGGTCTTGCATTACCTTATGCCACAAAGATTTTGCCTCTGAGTCTTACTTGACAAAACTCAGTCTTCTCATGGGACTCATTTTTTCTCTTGCCATGCCTGTTCCTACTGTGCTAAACCTTCTTACTGGGACTGCTTGACTAGGGTATTTCCAATCTTTTTTACTGGACAACCAACATACTCATTGCAATAATATGTTCTCTACTTTATGGTCATCTCTGAATAGGAAAAAAATGATTTTATGGTATGACATAAATAATATTTCATTGTCTAATGCCATTTTTCCATTCTTGACAGTCTTTGGCCATACTAATATGAGTGTTTACATACCTACCACTTAAATTAAGTCTCTCATTATTTTGTAATTATCACCTTAAAAATGTACTTTCATTTTAGGACAGATGATTTTGCAACTTATTCATCTATACTTAGATGAATAATTACAGAAGTTTGACACTGACATTCAAAACAAGGCTCATATAATAGAGGAAATGATGGCTTTCTTGTGTTTAAAGTCTTCAAGTAGTCTATGGACACACAAATGCAGTTCCAAAATAAACTCTTTTAACATATAAGTCACCTTACTTGTCTTTCTGCATTGACTGTAAAGAGACCTGAGTAAAAGCAGACTGCTAACATGGAACACAGGATTTAAAATCCTTTCTTACCTTAAAATCAGTGAAAATCAATTAATCAAATTCATTGCGGGCAGTGAAGAGAAGATGGGGTTTTTCTACCCAAGTGGTGCTCGAGGAAGACCTTGAGAATTACTGGAGGAGTTCCAAACTGCTTGAAAGCCTTTAGGCAAACATCGTAGTTTTAACTGCAGAGGAGCTCATTTTTTCTTTCAGATTTCAAAGAGAAATGCTCTCTGAAAACAAAGACACCACTCTGCTCACAGATTATTGATAAAATTAAACAGCAAAATGGAAATCACTCTTTATCTCTTTAGAAAATACTTACATAAAAATCCAAATTTGAAGTGGATATTCACATGGAAATACTTATTTAAATAAGTAAAATTAACAGGCACTGGTCCTTAGTTTAGAATGAAAGAACTGACATGAAGGAGGAAAAGGTGTGTTTTTGTTAAATATTGTTATTTATAAATGGTCAGTTCAATTAATACTAAAAGATTAAGACTAATTCTCATTTACATTAAGTCCTCTTTATACCTCTCCACAAGTGCATAGGGACTTTGAAAGGCAAGTAACTGTAATTGATGTCAGAACAATGTAAAGTGGCCTTAGTCCAGTTGAGAGTAAGGCCCTTAATTTGGAATGTTTCAGATGTGTTAAACTAACTCAAAAAATATGAGAATATTTTCATATTTTAAAGTGGTTTTATAAGAATATAATTCAGAGGCAAATTTAATTTTAAAAAACCCTAAATGTGGAGTGATCGCGTTGCAATATCCACTAATCTCTTCTTGTAATTTCTCTAAATGTTTAATAAGGATTTTTACTACATTGCATAAAGGCTAATGTTCCTTATGTTCGTATACAGCATTCAATGCAATGGATCTAAAAGAGTTGGTATGGTTCTGACTGGGACTGGCAGGACCAACATGCTGAACACTTTTTCTGGATTCTGGATCTCCTCAGTGCAGCCCTTAGTATGGGCATTTTACACCTTGATACTTTGCCTTGAGGAACATGATCTGTACCTGGATGTGTAGTTCTCCTTTGATTGAACAGACAGTGCTATCTTTCCTCCCTTCTGTGTAGTAACAGAATGGTTAGAACATTTGCCCAACAAAATAGAATGAGTTTTATCAGCCCAAGAGCCTGTCCCATTCCTAAGAAAGAACTCTAACCATGAATTTACAGACTAGAGCACGTACAACCTATCCCTATTATTGGAGCTTGACTGCTGTCCAGCTATGAATGCAGGAATCATGGGACAAGAAAGAGAGCAATCAAAAATCCTGCCCTGCTAGAGGCCGAAGGTGGACTGCCCAGCCTCAATAACTGTAGTCTGTCTGTACCAGTAGTCTTGCCTGCTATAAGTTTATTGGAAGAGATTTCATGCTTAGAACTTCCAAGCAGATGAAGGGGTTTTCTTAGAGTAATTCTGCATCCCTCAGCTAGCCTAAATCTCCTTTCTTGGTGCCTATGTTCCTTTCGAGCTTGTCCTCAGCCTTTACACGTTTCAACAAGTGTACAGATAGTTCAAATGATGTTAAAAAATTGCTGAAAAGACCAAAGATATAATAAAGAGTGTTTATTCTTATTTTAAAAAGTGTAAATTTTCTGGATTATTGAGCAGAAGATGGAGAGTAACCTTATTGGCATATCAGAAGATCTTTGATAAAAACGAAAGATTTTAGAGGTTCAGCTGCAATAAAAGGTCTAGACTGGTTCATACTACAATAGGATCAGGTACCAGGTACTTATTCAGTGTGCAAAAAACCCCAGAAATCGATCAAATATGGTCCATGTTCCACTTTGCTGCCACAAAAACAAGCGTAGTCTGGTGACTCCATCTTTTATACCATACCTCTTCAGAAGGGAGAGCATAAAGATGGCATATACAGGTCCTCAAAAGGTCACTTACACTGGGGTCACCACTGACAAATACTCTGGTAAACATCTGATATTACATGATTCAATGAGAATTGAGCTTTGGTAAAGAAGTAGTTATCAAAATGTCACATGAAACCAAATATACGGTTTTGGCTCACTAGTGCAAGCTTTAGGACTTTAATGATTAATTTTATTTTCAGGAAAGTAAAAATATGTATCTTTGTCTATCAAGCTGGATAGATACTAAGTTTTGTGTCAATCAATGCATGATACTCATAAAAATATTTCAATTAATTTTTTTCCCGAATTGCAAACAAGTATAGCTCCCTTTAATATTAAAAAAAAAAAAAAAAAACATGGATTTTGTTCTGTCCATCAATCTTTGGGTCCTCTGTTTTTCATTAACTGCCAGTTAAACACAGAACTGGGAACCCAATTTTTCTGCCACCTAGCTCATGGTTCACTTTAACGGCCTGCACCAAATGTTGGGAGAAGAATCTGTAATACAGATTCTGAGAATGAGAAGTTAAGAAACAGTGTTAGAGCTCTACACTTCAGGACCACAGACTTTAGGAAATTCCTGGCCAGAATCCCCTGGGAGAACATGAAGAGGAGCAGAATTCCTTTGGATGGCTGATGGATTTAAAAAAAATACCGATTATTATTAGCACTCTGGAACAAAGTATTCTGTTCTACAGAAAGATAAGACAATTTGGCAGGAGGCTCATCAGGAAATTCTTATAGAACAAAATGCAAAGAGAGAGCATACATGAAGTGAAATCAAGTTCAGGCAATGAAAGAGGAGTGCAACAGCATTTCTTAGGTGCTAAGGGTGAATACAGAAAAAGCAAAGCGCAGCTGTACTGAGCCAAGCTGTTTTCATTAGTGATAAAATAAAAGGCAAGAGTTACAAGTTAGGCTTCAGACTGACATTAGGAAAAACTTCTTCATTATAAAATTACGGCAGCAGAAAAACAGATTGCCCATAGAAGTCCTTTCCAAGACTCCACTAGACAAAACAACTGCTGACCCAAGCTAGTACTGAGTGTAGTTTTGATTCAAGGGGAGGGTGCCTATATGACTGTTAAATGTCTTTCCAGCCAATATTTCTATGATTCTGATAATGTGTATGTATAAAAACCTTTTTGAAGACTGTTTGAGAATCAAAATTAATCACCCTAACATTAACAGAACAATGGTTTACAATCTCTGTTTGCTCTTTGCTATGTGCAAGGTCATCTTCCTTTTCAATGATCACTCTTCCTTACATCCTTTCACTGACTCTTCTTTTTTTCCATCACATCTACTTCATCTACTTGCTCTTACCTTTCATGCTTTTCAAAGCTCTGAGTCTCCCTACCTATTTGTTCTCTGACTCTAATGAGTTGCTCTTTGACATTTCCACTCCATCAGTGATAGTAGCCCAAACTATTCACTTTACAGTTTCTGCCACAGGAGTCTTAGCACTTTTACAAATAGAGTGCACTTCTTAAATTAGTGCATAAAGCCATTAACCTCTCGTCTTTCAATTCCCATCTTGAGACCTACAGGATCTGGAAACAGTCACCTGATAAAGGTTAGGTAAAAGGCCAATGGGGACTGCTGATACCTATTTTAAAAGTTTTAAATTATGTAGAACCATCAGGTTCAAAAATACCATAATAGATAAACTTTATTATAATTATAATCTTACTATGGTTCCTGTCTTCATCTTCTGTCTCACTAGGATTTGCTGCCTACCTAAATTTTGTCTTATCTTGCAAGCTCTGCAGGCTGGACAGCACGCTTTCCATGGTCATGATGCAGCACTTCACAAAAAAAGGTTCATATCCTTTTTAATCTCATATAAAGTGATCAGCAGAATAAACCTCAGTGTCACTATTGTGTTTAAGAAAGTTATTTAATCTTAACAGTGTTGTTTCAGAAATCAAGAATAATTCCAGTAACTATGGACATAATTTAAAAACAATTCTTATGGTTCAAAGAAGCTGAAATTTCCAGCTGCTTTTTATGGAGAGCAATAGATTTTTATGTAGAAAATAACTTCTTTCATGACAAAGTAATCCAAAGGACTCACAGTTTATCATATACATAAAAGGCAAGGCAGATAAAACACAGTATAAATTGAATACTAACTCAAAATCCAAATCTACATAAATGCAGGAAGTCTGGATAATATATTCACAATGTATTGGACCTGTTATTTGAGGACCAAACTGAGATTATATCAAACTCATTACCAGTCTTAGATGACAGGAAGAGAAAAAAAGGACCTGCACACTTGTTGGTAAAAATGTTACAGGTTGGAGTGTGACTTGGCTATCTACAGTGAACAGCAGGAGACCAGAGAAAAAAAGGGATTGGAGGTCAGAGTCCTTCCTGGATTTGTCTTTGTTCTGATGAAGATGTTAAGTCACTTCTTTCCTCCAGATAAATCGTCTTATTCCTCTTAAAGCATAAGTTCAGCTGTATACATAGCTTTTGCCTTCCAAACTTCCTGCTCCCTGCTGATGTGCCTGCATGTAGAAAAATTGGGTGCAAAGTTCTTTTTGTCTCCTCTGAGGACAGTCCATGCAAACAGATATCCTGCTTTTGAATGAAAGAATTTATTCCCCCCAAAATGTACATTCTATGGCAGGAACTTTCATTATCCTTTTACAAGGAAACTACAGAGAAGGTCTAAGCAGCAGAACAATCAGGTTTATCAACTGCTAATGGCCTTTCCTCATGTCCTATGGGTAAAAAAAAAACCAACCCTAAGTTATTTCAGTAAACAGAAAAAAGGAGCACATGCAAATGCAATAGTTTGTGCAGCTAATTATATGTAAGAAGCAACAAGCTGTAGAAACAGGCATCTAGGAAACTGTATTTTCTTCCACATTCTACTTTCTGTAATTTTGTCCATTTTCCCATTGTGTCTTTGTTTTCCCGTTTATAAAATGTGAATAGTAACAATTAGTGGAGATTTTTAATAAATAAATAAATAATTAATTAAAAAAAATATTTAAAACCCCAAAAATTTAGCTTTTCTTCCTGAGGAAAAAAGTGCATAAATATTCCCTTTATATTTGTAGACTTCAGAATGGGCTTGTGAAACTTTTATAAGTAATTGTCGAGGTTTTCCAAAGAAGTAAATACTATTCTCATTTGATTAGGCATGAAATGCAGGAAACAGCAGAGACACAATACTTCCTGATTCGTTAATAAAAGGAGTTACTGTAAATATCTTCCTTATGATTATTAGAACAGGATTTTACAGCCAGGTCAATCACATGATGTTTTCTCTCTTTTTTTCTCTTCCTTTTTACCTGTGCCTTAGCAAAGAGAATCCCATGTGTTTGCAAAACCAGGTGAAAAACAAGGCATGAAGACTAGGTCCTCAGAAGCAGTTACTGTAATTGTCTCAAACACATTGTAAAACTGCAAATAAAAGAACAAGGAAGTTGCAGAGCCGAGGAATGTCACCCATCTCTATAGCTTTTGAATTCTTCAGCTCCTCAACTAGGCTTTGGACAGAAAATGTAGTTCATCAAGTCTCTTTGTGGCATATTTCTGATCCAAAGAGGTGGGAGATTTCTTTCAGCTTGCTGTTTCTTTTAATCTTCTTGAAGAAAAAGCCAGCAGCAAACAGTAGTGGTGGTAGCAGTTCTTTGACTGCCTGGTCACAGGAGTTGAAAAAAGGAGGGATTTTAATTCTCATCCCTCCAAACTCAGTGCTCAAGATGCACAATCTAAACCTTTGTTATATTATCAGAAAATGTGCATTCAGATGTTTTCCCGTGTTTTTCCTGCATAAGTGGGGCCTATCTGGTGGGACAAAGGACATGTTTACTGTACTTAAAATACAATATTCAGTTCATATATATCTTATAAAGTGTTGTATGTGGTTACTTATACCAGCTACGCACAAGAATGATTCTGCAGCTGTGTCAGGATTTATCTCCTATATTTGTCCATCAGCATATGACTATATACACTGGTTCAGTCCTAAGCGTCATAGCTCAGTATCTTGTTTCCAACAGTGGCTCTAAGGACATTTCTAGAGAAAAGCAAAACCAAGTCAAGCATATTGACATTTTACCTTAGTACAAATACTTTTATCTCAGAAACTTGTAATGGGATGGCATCACCTATGATATGATTGCATTCATTGTTTTGCTGCCTACACTATGAAAAGGTTGAGAATCCCCTGGATTAAGAATACAATGATGGTTCACTTGGTTTTATCTCTTGCTAAGGCTGGACATGGAAGCATAGAGAAAAGGTCAGGCAAAATACAGTATTAACTACATACATCCTATTCTGATCATTTGCTAATGCATGCCATTAACAGTGACTTTGTGGGGTTTATAGTGGTGGAAGAGAAAGTTCACAAGATTCTGTATCATAAACTTGTATCATTTCACCTAATGGGTCTTCGTCCTTGAACTGTCACTGCACACTTTACAAGTCTTACGTACAGCTCATAGTTTTAAGGAAAAAAAAGAGTATAATTTACAGAATAAAACCAAATCAACTCAGTAAATCTTCCAAAGCCATGAAGGGTTCTCTTTTGATCATTTCAAAATGTTGGGGAGAATTGACTAGATACAGTCTCAATCACCTAATGTCCTCAAGACCTATATTAAATTTCTGAGTGTTATTAAGACAGATGTCTGTAGCTGTGTAAATTCCCTGTGATGAAAAAGTATCTGAATAAGCAGGAAATTAGTCCTGAAATGTTGTAAAATCCTGCACTGTTGATATACCCTGAGGAGGATGTTACAGCTGAGGTTTAGATGTACTTATATAAAGCTCCCTATCTTGGAGCTAATGAAGAGATACTGACAGTTTTTCTGCAGTGTCTGTGAAGTGTTTTAATGACTACAGATTAATCAGTTTCTAAAGCAGTGTTCCCTGGTGGTTGCCCACCCCAAAAATCATAACCCAAAACAAGCAACTGAATGTCATTAATAATTAAAAAATAAAGAAATAAAACAACAAGGGAAAAACAAAACAAACCCCCCAGTACCTCACCTCTTCATGTCATGAAAGCTGGAAGCATTTATAGTCACATTCTCTACAAGAAAAAAAGCCAGAGATGACACTGGATTTAGTGAAGCAGTCAGTTAATTGTTACGGTGAGGGTTTTAATTTTCTTCTCAATGTAAATCACAATTGAGGAAAGCATCTGCCACCTCTGATATTTCCTGTGCAGTAAATTTAAATGGATTAATCACCCTGCTTGTTCTGAAGTTCTGAAGAATGATGGGCACTTGCCAATGGGCTGTGGAGTTCCTGGCTCATTGATTTTTAGCTGTCTGGGGGGAATTGGTGGGGTTCTGGAATGGTTTAAATAGAAATTAAAAAATAAATCATGCTCATACATTTTTGCCCACCTATTTCCACGCCTTATCATCAGAAACTGATTAAAATATTTTTCTGGAGAGTGAGTGGATTTGCTAACAGATTATCAGGGTAGGATTGTACTTGATCACAAGCAAATGAGGATTGCAATGTTGACTTTGCGCAGGAACGTTTTTACCAGTCCAACATAGTGCTCAATACAGAATGTCTTAGTGAATGGCTATTTTTCCAAATAATTGCAGTGACTTTTGCGTTCTACCCAAAATGTGTAACTTCCCATTCTGGAATTAATGGAAATTCAGCAACTTGCAGAGCCCGTGTGAACCATCCATGAGCAACCGGCTTATGACATGGTGCCCTTCTCTTTCTTTACAATTGCTAAGTCATGTTAAAATAAGAGGCTAGGGGATGGGGAAGCAGGGTGGGAAGCCAGCTTTCAGAGTCTGCCCAGTGCTGGTCTTACAGGTAAACAATGTCTGTATCTGCAACGGGGTCTTGGACAGTTCTAAATGTGAGAGAACATGGTAGGGGAAGCAATCTCTCATTTAAAAAACTTGCTGCACTGCTGAAGAGAAGCTCTTGATCCACAGAAAGACAGAAAATATGAAGCTGGGAACTAGAAAACACATTATGATTCACTTGTAAGAAACCCTCTGGTTTTCTAAAGAGAGTCATGCTTTTGTTCTTCTGGTCTTTTTTATCCTTTTTAGAAAATGTCTTTGGGTTCCTAATGTTCATTCTTTTTTTTTTTTTTTTTTAATTTATTTTTGCATTTACAGTGTACTTCAGAAGTTTAATATACATTTGTTCATTCATTATTTTATCAAAAAATAACAGTCCTACCGAGAAACATTTTCTAGTATTTCCATGTGGTTATTAAAGTGAAGAGATTTTTTCTGTGCCTGAGCTAAAATTAATCATACTGAAGGCTTATAAACCATTCAAAAACAAATGCTGCCAAAACTCATCAGCCTTGCAGAACTGAAATGAAGGGAGGATAAATAGTTGCTTTGGTGAGATTAGTTGTACAGTTTTATGAAACAGAAAAAAAATTCTGTAGGGTTAGGTCATGAATGTATGGCTGAAATCTCTTCTGCTATCGTTTTCTAACTGAAGCATTCATTTAAGCAGCCTGTGAAATAGCATGAAGTATAAGCAGATAACTGCTTTGGCTGTACAAATTATCTGTTTTTAAAGGTATTAATGTCTATGTAGGTATGATAGAGAACATCTTTTGCCTAAGGATCTCAATATACCTCATGTTTATTCACTAATTAAGCTTCACAATAAGCTTGCAAGTTAAATAAAGAGTATGAATCTATTTTTCCAAGCGCAAAGCCGTACCAGATCAGAAGACAATAGCTATTTCTGAATGTAAACCAGTATTTTTCAAAAATGCAAAGGCAATTCAGCTTTTTAATGAATCTAAAATGCATGTGAGCACTTGTACAAAGTCTCAGTCTTAGAAATGTTACCATGAAGAATGTAATGACCACAGGATTCAGATTCCTATCACTGTTCCCAGCAAAACCCCCCCTCCTTTGCAGTAGCATCATTTCATCAACATCATGCTGCCTCAGCCATGCTCAAATGAATCAGGGTTGATTCACAGGAAGGGAAGGACAGCCAACTGCTGTATTTTCCTATCGCAGTGCCAACATAGATATGTAGTTTCTTATTCAGGTTGGAAGTACAGCTAAAAAAAATATATGGTTGTTCGAACATAAAATTTATAATTTACAACATGAATGGAAGGGTATAAATTACTTTGATTTTTCTACTGAGGTTGTCAGTACATGGAATAAAGCAAAGATCAACAGTCTCCATGCCGGTAATGTGTTATTTAATCCAGACAACATAAAGACTGGATGATCAGGCTATGATGATGTTTCTAAGCAATAAAAAAATACTTTTTTTTTTTGTTTTTTTCCCTTAGAAATTATTTTCTAGAAAAAATGGAAAAAATATAATCTTTTGTCTTAGTGATAGATTTGATCTGATCAACTCTTTCCTTCCAGCGGTGGACAAGCAAAGCAATGACATTTTCTTCTCAGAAGGTATTCTGAGATGGAATTTAAATGAGAAGAGGTACAGGGCTTGTCAGAAAAAGGAATGATGGGATAGTGAAGCAAAGAAAGGACTGGAGAACATACAGAAAGGGGAACGTTGTTCGTCTACAAAGGTACAAAATATTTTGTACTTCCTTATAGAAAGCATGGCATTATTGAAACAGGCAAAAATAGTTTTGAAACAAAAAATAATTACAGCAATAACAAAACAAACAAACAACAAAAAACCCACAAAAAAACCAAAACAACCAAGCACCTCTTGCTGGGAAATTATCCAGACAGTTGTTTCACATTCAGCCTGTGTATTAAGTGAATCTGGGTTGTTCTGTACAGTCAGTTTTGATTGTTTGCCTGTCTTCCTGCTCAGTTTTCTGTCTGAACAGTGTATGAGACACATCTACATAAACTCATTGATAAGGTAAAAAATACATAATGTGAGTCTGAATTATCTGGATTCAGGCAGCAACAAAATTTTATCCTGCTTTTGTCAGCCAGGCCCCAACAGCTTGTGGCTGCCATGACACACACAGCTGAACCTGTAGTGTGAGTAAGGATAGGTCTGAGCTCCAGGCAGCCCATTTCACCTCTTTTCCCCCAGGTCTGCAGAGGAAGGCAGATTCCTCCCAGACCTGAGGTACAGTGAACATCAACATACAGACAGCAGCTAATCATTCCAGGGAAAGTCTGGTTATGCTAAAGGGAAACCTTAAGCCAGATGTCCTCGGCTGTCCTCTCTCGTATACATAATGTAAATATAATTATACTACTGCATATATATACTTGTGATAACTATCGGTGGGCAACAACTAAGTATATGGTAGTTATTTGTGAATTTATCACCAAGAAAGCTGGAGAGAGAAGCTGGGATTATGCAGCCATATAGCTCAGTCTGATTTTATTTAGAGAAAGAGAGCAATGGGGAACGATATAGAAATTCACTGGAGGAAGGCAAGGATTTAAGAATGCTACAGACAATGTTATTAAGACAATATAACCTTAATTTTCTCTTGTTAAGTGGATTACAAAAGGATAAAAGACAGCTACAGTGGTTAAGTGAGGTAAAGATCAAAGACGTAAGGACAAAAACTAAAGGAAATGAAAAGAGGAGAAACCACAGCTAAAAAATCTGTGACTTGTCTCCTTATTTATCTCCGTATTTCTTTTCACAGCACAGCTATAGAAACTTTAAAAGCTTTGAGGCCTCACTATCAGGCCAGGTTTCATTTCTCTCCCATTTTTCTGGCTGTGAGATGAAGTGGTCGTTGTCCAGTGCCTGCCGAGACCCTCAAGCGAGGGTCTGTCCTGCTGGACTGGGCAATAGGATCTGCGGGGTAATGGAACACATCACAGCTCCTACTCACCCACTTTCCTAAAGGACTAACTCCAGATGGTGCTGACTGTTTCTACCCATGTTTGGTGGTCACCAGATGAGGCATCCAGCGTCTCTGATGTCTCTCTTTCTTTGTTTCTCCTGCTTGCTCTGGAAAGAAACTGCCAGGAAAGGGAAGTTCCTAAGCAGAAGGTACACGTTGCTTTATGCTGGTGTGCGTGGCACTTCTGCCTGCTTGTTTTCTAAGCTCCTCATGTGACTAATACAGTTAGGAGCCATCTAACCCTTACTCTGTAGGCTCTTGGATGCTTTGAGTGCCCTAGATTCTCTTGTTCTGCGTGTAACACAATGTATCTCTGATTTTGATGCTCCCAATGCTTCTGTTGTAGAAATAAATAATAATAATTACAGCAATTTGTCTCCAAGAAACTTCTCTTTTAGAAGTAAAATATGTGTTCATTTCAAAGAGTTTCTTATTATACAAATATGGCACCTGTTTTCAGCTGAGAGCAGGCTCACAAATGCTATGATTCAGGGAGCGGAGCAGAGACTCACAAAGTTAATAAAATGTGTTGATTGCTTTATGAAGAAGTTGCAAGCTTATGAATGCTTAGCACTGTGCAATTAGTGACTACCAGTGAAAACACACCCTCCTCAGGACATCAGCAAATCCATGAATTTCAATAAAGTAACAACTAAACCAATTAACAAGTGAACACAAAATCAATTATTGTGAAATAGGCTAGAACAAAACAATGACAAATGCTAGTTTTAAAACAAGAACAGAAAAAAAACCCAAATTAGCTTTTCAAATGTGATAACAGTCTACATGTATTAACACATATAAGTGTGATATATCTCACACAAAGATTTGCATGTGCACACAAAACTAATCTAAAAATACAACATTTAAAACAAACCCCACAATGAATCCTACGTATACCCATTAGAAGATAATTGCTCTTTGATCTTCTTAGGTAATATGAAAGATCCCAAACTTGTGTCTTAAATCAAAGAAATATTAATGAGTGGAATATAATTAGACGTAGAAAAAATGATTTCTTTATCTTTTAAGTCTTTTAGCTTTTCATAACAGCAGCCCAACTTACAAACAGAGGAAGCCAGCAATGAAGGTATATGATGTATTCCAGAGATCATAATCCTTTCTTAAAGGATAGCACACAGAAGCTTGCTGGCTTTTTAATTTGTAAAATGGGGGGTTCACAGCAGTGTCCCATGTATGCAGCCTCTGAACATCTTAGTATATGATGTTACTAACTCAACATATATACAGTCTTGCTCTTGAAAATGATGTCAGAGGATGTATTGTCCACAGTCAAGTTGCTGTGACTTCACAGAATGGAGTCCTTTTAGATGCCAGGTAATTAGGGAGCTAATGGAGACACTCAGAGACTCACTGCTTTGTATCAGGTTGCTCCTGTTGATTACGTTTCAAAGGCTAGATGGCAGCATTGTCAACTCTCATGATTTTTATCTTAAGTTTCCCGATATTTGGTATTATCCTTAAAATGCCAGCCGTCAGAATATCAGCTGTACCTGAAAATCTTAGTGTTTCTTTAAAGATATGTTTTCAGTTGTCTGATGGTCAGAAATGTGGCTGGAGCTCAAAAGAGAGGGATGATTAAACTGAGGGGTTGGAGTCTGAGGATGATTTTATGCAGTCAACAACTAATAGCAAAAATTAAATCACTAACTAAATCACTTACAACACTGAATTAAATGATAATAAGAACAAAAGAATGTTGCAGTTCCCCTCAGAAATAAGAAGTAAAGCGCAGTGCAGGTGGAGAAAGGAATTTCCCTCTTTTATTCTTAGGATTTATGGGTATTTTAGGATATCAACTAGAGACAGTCATCTTAGACTTCCAAAAAGCTTTATCAACTTATCTGCTCTTATCCTATCTCCACTTTGGCCTATTGTCATTTTATATAAGATCCTCAAGTCAAAGATCATCTATTTTTATACTGCTGCCAAATACCAGGTAAAACTCCAGTGTGAAATAAATAAATAATTACAGTATTAATAATGTCAAGTATTCATTAAAAACACTGTCACAACAACCTTCAAGGAGTAAATTCTTTTTTTTACTTGTAATCAGTTATGAAATATTCATTTGTTGTTGATCCTGTATACTACAGTTAATTTGTCAGTAATTATATGAAGAAAGTTACTAAAATTACACAGTGTTTAAATACTTATGCTGCTACCAAACCATCCTTGGATTATGAGATATCCACTACTTAATATATTTTAGCTTTCAGTTAAATATCTCATTTACATCACATTACCTGTATTTTTCAATTTCTCTAAATGGCACTAACATTTCTTATAACCACATTAAATTTCTTCACTTATTTCAAATACATGACAATCATTACATGGTAAAATAATTCATAGCATAATTTATTGATATAAATTCTATGTAGAACTGTTCAGCCTTGCTTAAACTTACTGTAGAATAATTTTGCCCAATCTTATAGAGGAATTCTGACTAGTCTGTATTCTCTTTGGATGTACTTTGGAATATTTTCAAACACAGTGGTTTTTTGTCCTCTTTTCACATGGAACTTTCAACTGCAGATTCTGTGTTTCATCCTTTGTATAACTCTAGAATTTTCTGTTTCAGTCTTCTGCCTGTAAGACACCTGAAAACACTTTCAGGCAAGGTGTTGATGCCAGTATAATTTAAATCTACTATGTCTTCGTTTCACTAAATTATTTTCTCAGAGTTCTGTAGGTTAGGCATGTACAGCCCACAAGTTTTAGACAATGATCTCTCTTTATGAAGAAATTAAATTGACTAAACCTTTAGTTCTGGCCACTCTTCATGTAATTTAGTGCAAATGCTTGCTGCAATTGCTAATTTCTAAAAATATACTGTATATGTTTTTTGTATTGAATACAGAAGACCAAGGGATTTGACAGTTGGCAAGGAATTTATGCTCAGAAACAGTTTTTCTTAAGAAAAAGCAGTTTACATTATATGTAATTAAACACCTACATCAATATAATATGTATAGGTAGGTATAGATATGTTTTTTTAATCTCATATAATTTTGCCCCCAGATTTAGATTTTCTATCAGGCAAACAAAAATGGCAGATTTAATGACAAGATATTCTGACGAAAAGCAGAATGGTTCTGGTTTTGAATTAAGATTATCATGGTGTTTCGAATCATCTGACAAGCCAATAAACTGTATCACCCTATCAATGCATCACAGTATTGACGTTGCTGTTATAGACCAAAATCCAACAGGGTTAATACATTCCTACAGTGAAGTTTAAATTTACCCCTAATTACATTTTTTTGGCACATTGTGAAAGGCACAGTATTCTGAATGAATGCTGCAAATTCTGGAAAATTTTAGAACAAGGCATAGATCTTAGATGTAGATTTTCATAAGAAAGTAACTACCTTTTTTATGTAGCTGAGATAAGGGGCAATAAAAATATTATAATTATCTTCAAATTGTTGAATTAATTTATAAACTATCTCCTATAAAGTTAGGTGTAAACTACAAATCATATTCAATTACTTAGTTTAATGTAGAGGAAGAATTGTTTAGTTTGATTTTAACCTTCATAAAAACAGATATGCAAGGCAGTAGACTTTTTTCCCCAACATGTAATTAACATTAACTAGTTTAAAATATAAATATAAGTTATAAAAAATAATAAAGAAGAAGAAAAAGAGAAATGTGAAAATCTAAAAAAAAAAATCCTTTGACTTTCAATTAGACTCTGCCTAATGGATGACTGGAAATGAGACTTCAGCTTTTTTGTTCAACCTGTGTACCTAATTTTTCTTTAAAACAGAAAAAGTGTGGCTTGGTGAAATAGAAGTGTCCTGAGCCAGATTTCTCTTCATCCTCAGATAACACCCTGGAAATCTTCCTAGAAATGTCAGATTCATGTAATATCCTACCTAATGGTTTCCAGCTACTGCATGTTAAAATAATGTTGAGGTTACTCTGGACTCAACTTCTGGAAGAGAACCAGGCCGGAAAATGCAGGTCTCCCATACTGCAGTCTTTTTTCCCTCCAGTGTAATAAGCACTGACCACATGCAGCTGAAGATACATACTTCTACACCTAAATTGAAATGGATTTTGGAATTTTTTATCTGCTGCCTCAAATATCTCTTTGTTGAGCCAACCACTAAATACCAGCCACTCAAACCCAAGTATGCACCATGGAGCAGGGGGGTGGGCTGCACTGCAGGCTTCAGGGAGCTGGGAGTGGGGAGCTGGGGGTGGCAGGAGGGACAACAGTAGTGTACCCTCACCCACATGGGATACAGCCCCATGGTACCCCTACAAGAAGAGCAGAGCACGTCCAGTGATGGTACCCAGGGCCACTCACAGCCCAGATGACCAGACAGGACCATAACGATGAGGCAGGTCCCCAGGTCAAGTCAAGAGGCCAGGATCAGGAGGGCACAATGATAGGAATGACAACTGCAGTGTTGCTCAGGCAACGATCAAGCGCAAAAGCCTGAGCTTAAATGAAACTTTTAAGCAAAAAGGGGCTGGGAGAGAGGAAGGAGGTGGTCCTTCCTCTCAGCCCTGCAGGGCAGCTCTTTCCACACAGCCCAGGTGCTCAGCTGCACACCTGAGAGCTAACCTTGAGCATCGGTAGCTGAAATCAGGACCTTGACAGTATCACTGGTATCAAAAAATGTTCAGTTCAACAAATCTACAAAAATACTTGCTGAAGTCAAATATCAGAATGAATAATTATTAAAATATCTAAAATGCTAATGATCTAAAGGCTATGTAATAAAATACATGACAAGGAGTAACAACAATAGAATTTTTGTTGATGACAATGGACATTCAGTTAAAAGTGAATATATAAGAAAGAAATCACTACCACTTTAGCCATCTCAGCATAACCACCATGCCTTTGTAAAAGTCTTTGTAAAAGACTTCACCAACCCTGTGCAGAGCTATCAGTCATACCTATATGATATAATTTCGTGCCATTCTCCAGAAGAGTGTTCTCTTATTGGGTATTATTCAGCATCAAAACTGAAGGGACTGGTCTTTAAGGAAAAGTGAAATAAATCAGATATATTTAGCTTCCCTACACAATAGGAGGACCTAGAGAAAAGACACGTACTTTTCTTTCTTGGAGGTGGACTGTAATGAGGCCCATGTGTTGCTAAATTCAGGTAGTACACTGCACACTGCCTGTGATTCTGATCACTCTTGAGACAAATACAAAGAGCAATAAAAGGCTTATAAGAGATGAAAGGAAGGAAAGAGTATGGATCCTGAATATCAGCAGTAACTGCCTAATAGTCAGGACATTAAAAAGTTTGGGTTTTTATTTTATATATTAAACCAATGGGATTTTTAAGCAGCACATCAAGATTGCTCAGGGGTTTCAGCTTCACCGCATGTGTCACTTAGGCACCCCAGGACAAAACAATTCAGAGTATACTGCTGGGAACAACTTAGCATTGGAAGAAAAGCATGATTTTGTAACTTAACTCTTATGGCTCCCTTACAGCTTGGTTTCTTTGTGCCAGTGGCAACTCGCCTGAGTAAAAGGAGTATGAGAACTGTGGGATTTGGTCTCATTCTTCTCTGTAGCTGTCATTTTCCAGTCCACTGTGAGTCATCACAGTCTCTCTCAGTACCTATTGCACTTTGTGTACCCCAAGGAAATGTACACGACGACTGTTATTTTTAACCATATTCTCAGGTCTTGGGAAGAGATTGATTTCTTTCTATGCTTTTACCCCACTTCCCCTAATTTCTACTGAGCTCAGTTTCTATTTTCCATCCATATTTTAAAATTCCAGCTTGCTTGTTTGAAGCTGAAATGAAATGTTTGGACAATGAAGACCATCTTCCTTTCTTCCTGCAACTAACATTTAAAAGGAGAAAAAAAAATAGATTCTACACTTGATAAAAGTCATATTTTGTTGGCCTGGAACACACGGGAGGTTGCTGCATGTTATATGAAGTTGAACCATTACCCAGAAATGGTCACAAATGAAGCAAAATAAGCAAATGATTGATACTGACTTAGAAATCCTGAGGGTGATCTACTGCTTGACAATGCATTAGTTCCCTGTTCGTAGTCAAACAGAGACCAGAAGTCATTTACTATTCATTTAAAGCACACGTGAGGAATCTACAATTTTGGCTTTTGATTTCTATGGTCATAATATTGACTTGATAAAAAGAAATGGCTAAGCTTAAACCATAGCTTTGGGCATGAAACACTGCCTGAAAAATCTCATTACCTGCTAAGTGTATCTAGGTTATCAAATGACAGCATTTTACACCGTTATACACCTAAACAAAAATTTCTCCTAAAATGTAAAAAAACTTAGTCAGTTTTGGGGTTTGGGTTTTTTTTTTCCCCCTTCTGGCAATCATTTTCTACTTCCATTGACTGCTTAGGTAAGGTGTCCCAAAGAAAATTTTTGACTATCATTTCCCTGATGCTGGAGGTGTGTTCAGCTCATTTTAGAGCTTCTCATTGCTACCCTGGTACATCTGTCAAGGTGTTTCCTTTAAGAGCTGCCTTTTCTTCTGTGAAGAAAATGTTTCTTCCTTGTAAAGAGATTCATATTTTTTCCCAAACAGACCATATCACTCTAGTAATTTGAGTGTGGGACTGGAAACAGATTTGAAGCCTACTCAGTTGGCAAGTCCTTTCTATCCCAAGATCAGATAAAATGTCACTTATCTTTTCAATAAAATTAATATTTTAAGAACATTTATTATAAAAATACCATTTTCCTAATGGAAAGGGTTCAGGTATTTCTCTTCTGGTTGGATTGAAATCTCTGAATGCACATATTTCTGCAGAAGAAATTAGGCACGTATGCAGAGAGCAGACAATAGCCCAATTCCTTTTACAAAATTGCATCAGTATGGCTTTGAACTTTCCTCACATTTTCCAAAACGCTGAGAAGATGATAACATTTCAGTGATCTACATAATATCACTTCTCACTTTAGCAGCTCTTAATAGTTCCTCTGCATGCAGCAGTTTGAATTTCCTGATGGCTTGCTGACATGTTTTTGGCCATTATTGCAGAGGCTTGATTCACTCAAGAGCCTAATAAGCACTGAGGCTTTACAATGAAGAATGAAATTATCAAGCAAGCTGAAGAAGAACTGCAGGCAATTTGGTTCAGTCTTACATTACTCCAAAAAAACAGGAGCCTGTAGCAGACCTAATTTACAATTTCCAAACTATATGTAAATTTACCCATCAAAACAGAACAGAACAAATCATACAGGACATAGAAAACATTGTCTTCTGGTAAAAAAAGCGCCTGCTTGTACCTAGCAGAAAAGGCCCAGGTTAAGGAGATGTAATAATAGAGTTGGAAGCTGGTTTTACTTCTATTATAAACATGTGTCATGTCAAAAAGAAGGAGAAGATTCAATGGAGTGTATGGGGTGTTTTGTGTATCTCACATTAGACAAGTGGTAACCATATGGTGTAATCTGGAAAAGAAAAGCCCCGAAAGCATGCTTGCTTAATTTTTAAAACATGGATTTACACTAAAAAAAATATTATTCGTTAAAATAATAATTATTATTATGGAGTTATTCTTCCCTATAGAGTTAACTGCAGTAAGTGCTTTCCACAGAAATATGTTGTACATAATAGCTAGCTTTTTTTTCTTTCCCCCCACGCTCAATGGCAATGTAAGTACAGAGAGAGGAATTTTTCCTCACTGGCCATCATTTTTCTTTATCATTAGTAAAGATTCTGTCTTGGGTCTTTCAAAATAATTCTGCCAAGGCAGCAGTGGCCAGAATTGAAAACAGCTTGTTCTTATTTTCTGTGCTTTACTAGCTCCATAGTGGAATGGGAAATACTAGAAATTACTTCTTTGTTCAAAAGGAAATTTATCTCTTTCAAATGGAACTGGGCCTAGAGATAGAAACCAGGTATGTTGCACAGCTTAGTCCACATCTGACCTGGTTTCAAAACATAAAATGGAGTTTCCGATCAATAAGTACCCAGTGCGTAGCTCTGGGAAAACCAAAAGGGAAGCTATATTACTAAAAAGTGTGCTGTTACTAAAACTACTAATTATTTTTTGTTCATACAAATGGACAAAGAGCACTGGGGATCCTGAAACTTAGTAAGAAACTGCAGACATAAATATACATCTCCTTATATCTCAAGTAGGTCAACTCTCACCCTAGAATCAATTTTTCCTGTTGGAGTGAACATTAACAAAGTGAATTATGTGGTGAGTCCTTCCCTTACGCAGATGCAGACTAAGGAAAGAATGCAGCTCTGTACAGAATAGATAATTTTCCCAAAAGTCCCCCGGGATACCTAAATTCCTTCTATACCTTTGACCCTCCATCAGTAGAGGGATAGGAATTCTTGAAAGTTTTTGAAGAGTGTTGAGTGGGAGTCAAATAATAAAAGTCATTGGGCAGAGATTTATGGAGAACTTTGACCATCTGAAGATGGCCCTTGGTTTCCAAAGACCCATGTGGGCAGCACGTAGGACCCTCTTTACATCCACAAAGAGGAAAAGCGGAATTCCATCAATGGAAATAACAGTGAGCATGGAGTGCTCCTCAGTGGTCTGATGCAATATACAACTTTGTGCTCCAGCTGTGCATTCTGTTTCTATAACCTTTATGCAACACGTTTAGTCTGTCCTTTTGATGTTTCATTGAAGTTCCCACAAGTTAAGTAGCAGCCTCTCTGGAAAGTAAAACCAAAACATCTGATATGTTGGGGTGGAGGAAGAGTCTGAAAATATGTTTTAAGCTCATGAAAGGACACTGAACTTGATTCTTATTGTTGGTAATAGCTTTTTCTTCATAGCGATGCCAAGGTGAGCTAGGAATAACGATTTTTAGAAGCTGACCAGCTTTAATGTGTGTTATTTTTATTGCACTAATATTTAGAAAGAAAACATTTTATGTCTATGTTATTAGTACTGGAAAGTCAAGAAGTTTCTGTTTGGCAAATATTTTGCAAACCTGATTTCATTCCACCTAAAAGCTGAAAAGGAAAATGGTGGTTCTTAGGTTCAATTGCTTTTTTATCTTAAGAAATATTGATTTATACAAAGCATTGTTATACAAAGTGGTTTTTGACAAAACCAAAGATTTTGTGTCATTTTAAACTTTTTGAGTAATACAGGTGAGGATTCAAATAAGGTTGAGTGTGACAAAAATCACTAAAGCCTCAAATTTTAAAAGTGAAAAATGGAAATGTTTAATGCAAAGAAAAACGTATTTTATTTTTATGGNTTTTTTTTTTTTTTAATTCTGATGGAGCTTTTTTAGGATTCATCTGATTTAGACAGGATCACAGATGTTTCATGAACAACTACTACTGTTTACTTTTTATGACCTGTTTGAAATATATTAGTAACATTTTAGATGTGCCAATTCACACTAGAAAGAGGAACAATTAGCTCCCCGTCTCCATCATATTTCTCCAAGTGTTGTGATTCAAAATAGTGGACAGGTTAACATAGAGGATACATTCTCCTGAATTTTCTTAAATTAGCTCTACTCAATTTATTCGGCATGTTCACTTACACCTGTTTTGATTTTCTGCTTGTACCCAAGGATATCCCAGCATAGTCTATAACAGTTTACATGACCGTGAGAGCAACCCAGTATACTGAAGCAAGAGTTAGGGTCCATGTCTTCAGTATTAAAGGTCATCCACCACGTGCAACATCCTTTAACTAGTACTTTGAAAGCAGTTTGGGGTTTTATGGACTCGTTTGTGCCAACTTAACGGAGCTATCTGTGGATTAGAATCAAGGAACTGCATTATGCAAGAAACTGCAATAGAAGAAGAAAAGACACCTGGAAATGTGAAATGCTTGAAGAACTACGGCTCAGTGCCTACAAAACTATCTACCTTTGCAGAAGGCTGTTTTGAGGCCTTTCTTGGAATGGTGTTGCATTGTGTTATTTTATCAAAATTTCTCATATGGAGATGTAATTTATGGAAACACCTTGATCAGGCACAGTAGGATAAACAATCCATTTTGCAGGTGAATGTGGATGGGGACCTAAACCAAGAGGAAACAAAACCCTGATATTCCACCCAGTTCTTTGTTAACCTTCTTGTTGACAAAGCAGTGAAGCTTACCACCAAATCAGTACATTGAATGGGTACACAATACAGATGCTAACATATAGCATTTTGGAAGTCTTATTTCTAGATACTAAAACATCCTGGTTGGATGTTCGGAAATGATAGTGACTGCAGCTGATGGAGTTAATGCCTTTATAAACAACAGGTTGGTCCTGAAATTTATACATGTCAAATTGCTGAATCTGGTGTTAATTGTGAAGTGAATTTCTCAAATTTCTAGACATCAGCAAATATGCACCTGTTATGCACAGAAACAAAAAGCTCAGCATACGATTATGATCATAGAGGAATACTGCTATGATTCACAGTTTACTTTTGCTTATTATCTGATGAAAACATATTAAGAAAATTTAAAACAAACTGGCTGAAACTGGAAAGGGAATCTTTAGCCCTCCATCTTAGTTCTCTGAAATTGATTTAACATAGCACACAGGTTTAAATATGACCAAAAATGATAGCTCAATCTTTGAGTCATTTTCCCATGTGCAGTAAACCTGGGATTCCCCACTGCAGAACTGAAGTTGGAGTTGTTCGGCTGGAGAAAGGATCTTGCTCCTCACCTGCTTTAAGATTAATATCACTCCAATGAGATTAGAGCCATTATTCTTCCTGACCTGACCCAAATGGTACAAATGGGATTTTAAAGACAGTGTCTACTGAAAGATCCAACAGAATGATGAGGTGCACAGAATAGCTACCAAGAGGAATCAGCAGTGATAGACTGTCAGTGTTATAGAGAAGATACGCTATTAGGTTTAGCTATTATCCCAGTAGAAGATTATAGTCATAGATCCTGACCTTTAATTAAATGGACAGCACAAAGAAAGAGAGAAAGATAAACAAACTTGTGCAAAAAAGTGGCAACTTTTACTGTCCTGGTATCAAGTCTGTGAAGTGGAAAAGGAACAGCGACCGATGTGAGATTTTACAGATTGCTTTTTCTCGCATTTGGTGAAGAGACAAAAAGTGGCCATGACATAGAACACCAGGTCATGAAAAGTTCTGTTTTGTTGGCTAAACAGAAAAATAACTCTGGATTTCCACAATCAGGAAGAAAGGAAAAAAAGGAAAAGGAAA